>WEIV01006822.1:24623-55516 GCA_013390005.1 Calyptomena viridis
AAAATCAAAATAAAATTGTAGTGCTCACTTCTGTAATAAGGCAGGTCCATACCATCTCACATTCCAGTAAAATGCATTCAACTACTGCCTATTCTGGAGTAATTCATGGCTTTTCTTGCTGGATTTTGTCCTACTTAGCACAAATAATTTCTCATTTTCTACAAACAAAATCTGAGTTGGCAAACCTCAAGTCAGGTCTCTATCACTCAAAAGTAATATAAAAAGTTAAAATCATTTGTGCTTTGATTTACATTTTTATTTACTGGCTCCAAAACTGAGTTCAGCAACAGTGTCATTCAAACATGCNCTGAGACAAAAACCGTGTTCAACAACTTGTGCATACATGGTAAGACCCTGATTTCACAGAAGTAGGTAGGCTTTGCTGCAGTTGCATGTTACTGTTTATACTGTTTATAACATTATGGTTTTCCTGTGTAGACAAGAGTGATCTCCATCAGCATGTGCCATGTGAAAGCTGTGAACAGTTGGCAAAGCAAGATTTGTATAATTTTTTTAAAAATATTAGTACATTCCAATGGAAAGAATATAAGTGCTGCTGCCTAGTACAGAACACTTCGGGCAGACCACTGGGAGTCAGCAGTAAAGGCCAACCACTACAGCATGTGCATCATAATATCTGAATTAAGAAGCTTCTAAAGCAAATACCTGATAGGTCAAGAAGTTTTTCAATGTTTTTCCTCCAGTAATCACACAGAGTCACAGCTTGTGTATTTTGTCATTCCTATTCCTGAGGAGGTACAATCTCCCAGGATAAGAGCCTGGGACACACAAATATGGAGCATTTTGCTGCAATTGTTTAAGCCAGGATTTTTTTCTAGAAGCAGAGACTTTGGTGCCCGTTTTTCTCTGATGCTGGAAGCAGTATTTTTAAGATGAATGTGGTAACTCAGCAATGTTGTTCTCATGGACTTTGGACAGAATAATCTTAATATATTTTGCCAGGCTGGAAAAATTTATGAACTTGAATTTATAATACTATAAATATATAACAACATGGACAGACAGCTACCACTTCTTGGCAATGTAAATCCACATTCAGCCAAGAGGCAATAACTGCCACTATGTGGCAGGGAAAAAGAGGACAAAATAGAAAATCACTGTGCTCAGGCTCACTGCTGGAACCCATAAGTATAAGAAACTATCTTTTTCACAAACTCAGTAAAACGTGGGAGAAAATTTACCATATAAGCTAGTAAGCCAATGGTTTTGGTTTGTTTATATCCCAATATAATTTATAGGATTCTTCAAAAAAATTAAGCCAAAATGTCTGAAAATTAAACTCTTTTAATTTCATTTGAGCTGTACAAGTGGTGAAATTGGTAATAACTCTGAATAAACAGTTTTCAAAAGGGCAAAGTATTTCATCATGGCTAAAAATGCCAAGAAGGGGTAAGACTGCAGTTGACAGTTAAAAAGTAAAATATGAACTGTTCTTTCTCATTTATTTCTTTTCCTCAATCTTGTGCTCTAACAGAATGTGCTAATCTGAAACGTGCCCTGTAACTTTTTTTAAGTGGCATCTCTTAGTCTGATCTATTTTGAAGGTGTATTCATAATCACTGACAAAAACTTTTTTAAACATCGGCACCTAAGGTTAAGCATCCAAATAAAAACAGTCTCTTTTTGAAAAGGAGGCTGCGACTAAAGTCAAAGAAAGTTGCCAGGCCTCTGATCCTGTGGAGATGGAATTAATTGGTAAGAAAACCATACATGAGGTAATGTGATTAAATTTCCTAGCCAGATTTAAAACTATGGGTACACATCCTTCTTAAGGCTGACAGAGAAAATGTCAGGTATAACAATGAATGTATTAAAAAATCAGCATTTTTCAAATGTTAAAAACAAATACTTGATATAATCTCTTAAAAAAAAAAAGTAAAAAAACAGAAATATAATATGCTGCAGTGTAAACAGAATATAAATTCATCATGATATATTGTCACTCTATATAAAGGATAATCAGGAAAAAGGTGAAAGAGATATTACCTGACGCTCTCTAAAGCAAGTTGCTAGCCACCAAGGTCTTTGAAGTGTTGTAATATGTGAGAGAAAAGTTAAAGTCACGCAGACAGTAATCAAGTGGTGGATACTGCTTCTTTCTGCTCACACGTATTCCAGCTACAGTGTGTTACAAACACTACTGCTCTAGCTGAAAACAAATGTTGATGTTAGTTTAGTATCATTTTCTATACTATCTATAGCAACAGCAAACACATACTGAATACTTAAGCAATAGACTGATTATTCCCTTATCATAGTTTCAGTTGTTAATCTTTGAATGGTGTGTAAATGACTGATATTATGTAACATGTCTTCTGTGCTGTAAACTTTGCCTCGTACAAACATTCTGTTCCACAATGTAGTTCAACACTGTAGAGAAATATCTGATTTAAGCTTTTACAAACATAATTTATTTAACATTTTATTCTACACCTCTAATGCTCACAACAACTTATGAGTATCATAAAAGATTAGGTATTTCTTAGAATCTGATGTTACCTATGAATGAGATAGATCAATTACATTGGCAAAGACAGCATCCAAAATATTGCACGAACTTTAGTTAACGAACCTTTATGAAATTATCATGCAAAACTGTATTAGATGTATTAAATATGGAAAAAGACAGAGATTAAGGCACCAGAGAAAAAAAGTATTTGAGAGTACAGTGACTGAGAGAAAAGTCATATTTCCCTGAACGCAGTGGTACAGATTTATTTGCTTAAGTTAGATATGAGGTAAAGACTTTCCTGTATCAAGAATATATGACTTATCTAAAGGTTTGGGAAATGTGGAAATCAAGATCAGATTTAGGAGAGTTTAGGAGAAGTTCCAAATCCTACACTCTGGCCAAACAATCGATGCAAATTGCCAAGTTATGTACCAAAAACTATATTACTCATTTTGAATTATATGACACATGCAATAATGTATATTACTACTAATAATACTAATGTATAATACTGAGAAGCACTGTAGTTTAGAATATTGTTTCATCTAAATTGCTGCAGTTACATGAAAATGGAAGAATGTGAATCAGGGTATAATACAATGCCTAAAATACACCACACAACATACTCATATTTCAGTGTGTAGATGAACAACTTCTTGTCTGGAACAGAAAGTGGGTTTGAAGAGCAAAATACCTAAGCATATATCCTGGCCAAATCCTGAGGTATTTTTCAGTTCTCTTTACAATATTCTTTGCAGGTTTTCTTCTCAGCACCAGAAGACAAGGAAAAATTCAGAGAAGCATAAATTAAAATTATATTAATTTTTTAAAAAAACTAACAGTGATCTATCCTTAAAATAAATAAATAGCTAGCAGGCTCAGCTCATAAGATTTTATTTTTAAATGAGCAAGAATTCCTCCTTCCCACACTGTGTATGTGATCCTCTTCAGAGCTCCTCCCACATCCTACCTCTGCATTCCATCAATGTATCAGTAACAGATTATTTCAAAAGCAGGAATAAGGTAGCCCTCCCTCCACCTAAGTAACACCGTGGCTCTGCATCTGCCCTAAACTTTTATCTCATTTAAAGAGAGGACCTGCCGTTGAGATGGGATCATGGAGGCCAAAGTATAATAGGAGACAATGTGTGTACAGTCTGTGTCTAGGCAACACAACCAGTTGTCTCAGTTTTCTTATGGCTATCGTAGCCTGTGTTGTTTTCCTTGAAATCCCCTAATAAGTGAGAGTTTTGGCTTTCATTGACTACACCTCCACTCATCGTCATCACAGGGACAGTCCTGAGGAGACTGACTCAGAATTGCTCTGACAACTGACAACCCAGACGCAATTAAATTGAAAACCAGAAAGCCTTCTTTTTAATATCATGATTTTCAAATGCTAAATTATGACTTTTAAGAAGATTAGAGATGGCAGCTCTGGACTTTCCCTGATAGTGGAAGGTATAATATGTAAGATCATATATCACAGTATCTCTCTGTAATAGGTAAATGATCAGAATGGCATTTCCTGTTCTGATTCCCCTCAATCATTTATCACCAGGTAAGCATAACTTCGTATAAACAGTGCACATAAAAACTGTAGTAAAATCTTTATCGAGCAGCATACAGAAAACCAGTCAGAATACTAATAATATGTTCAGAAAAACAGCCATCTGAAATTGTAGGATATGGAAAACAGGTACAAAGTGACAGAACCCTGGAGCTCTCTCTGCATCTGTGGTTTGTGATCAGAAGCTTTCACAAGAAGGCTCTGCTTTACTTACCCGTTTATCTGTTGTGCATGATGATACAAACTACTGTAGCTGTGAAAGAGATGATGGACAGTTTCTACAGAGTCTTAAAGCAAACAGAAACGTTTTTAAGCAGTGCCACCCAGAGGTGAAAGAGAGCTTCTCATCTTGTACAGTATCAGGGTACATCTATATAGCTTCCACCTTTTACAACAGCTATAATGATTCCATAAATTCAAAAATCTCTTGAGGGTCTGAGAGTCCTGTGATGGAAATGGTCCTGCAGAGCAGTCACCAGCGGGTGAGGGGAGGAGTGCAATCTTCACTGAGCCAAGTCCTAACCTAAATTTAGAGTGTAGGTTCTCATTCTTGAATCCCAGAGCTACAGTAAGTGCAGAATCTCACGGTTCATTTTGTTGCCCAGGAAGTTAGTCTCTTTGCTCTGTCAGAGGCCTGTGCATTTCTTCTGTGCTAAAGGAAGATCAGCATTCAGACATTTCCTCCTTAAACCTGCTGTCCCAATGAAATCATGTGAAACTGGCTCCTTGGCTGCCTTAGTGGTCCTTCACTGAACACAGTTTATTGTTGTCTTTTTTGTAATTGGCTTCTAAAAGTAGGCATAATATTCTAGCTGCAAGCAAGATAAACTCTACCAAGAGTGACACTGAATTCTTGTGAGGAAACTGTAGAACCCCTTGAGATCCTGTTCCATCTGTTGACAAGACTGATGTACAGTGCAATATACATTCCCTAACGAAAGTGAAATCTGAAGAGTTCTACCTCTATGTGGGACTCTATCCCAAAGAAAAGCCTGTGTTCAGCACCTATAACAAGGTACCTGCACTGACCACATCATCAAAGTATGTTTCAAACAAAAACTCAAAACAGCAGTAATCTTTGTAATGCCACCTGTTCCAATGTGGCAGCACGATCTGTTTCTAAAAATATCCCTTGTGGCCTCCCTATATGGACTTATGTAGCAAGCATATCTTAAAGTAATCCATAGAAAAAGTCACAAAAAACCAAAATAGAAATAAGATACAAATAGAGGAAAAATGGAAAAAATATTCCTTGTTGCCAGAAGACAAATGACTTCTTGTCATTATCTTCACTATTGATGCAAAGAGGTAAACAGCAACACAATGCAATGAAAAAAACAGAATGAAAGCAAAACAATGATAGAATAAAAATATAAAATTTGATGTTAAGGTAAAAGAGAAATTATTTGAAAGTCTACTGATGCATCAAATCAATATACTCTGCCAACTCCTACTTGGCCAAAGAAGAAATGAGAGGAACTGTGAAGTGCACATTTCTCTGTAATTAAAGAGGGCGGAGTGTGTTCAAACTCCAAGTACTGTGGTGGCACAAGGAACTGGGCTCAAAATCTGTAAACAGATTATGCCCAGTGTGAATGTATATGTGGGCAAACACTTGACACAAATACTTTTTTTGTCAGACTTCCATTATTATAGAGAATATTTCTATTTTAAGAAACAAAATTAACAAAAATATTTTTTCAGCTATTTTTCTATGAACGTGTAAAAGCTATTTTTTTAAAGCATTAATGCCTGCTGGCTCAAATTAGAATCAACTGATAATAGAAACAAATATACTGGACTTATATTTATCATTTTAAAGCAAAGAGAAGATTTTCAAGCACAGTTGCACCAGTTTAACTGCTAAAAATTCAAGGATTTGCATAAATAGAGTTTCTCATTCCCCTGCTAGGCTTCAGCCCTCAAGCACTTCCCATTTAGCAATTGATGTAGAAAACATTCCACACACTAGTAAATAAAGTCATACCTGTTTGCAGGAGTGAATTATAAAAAAATAAAAAATTCAGTGGCACTTTCAACATTTTTCGAATTATCTTTTGCAATCAGGATACAGTTCTCCTACGGTAGCTGTTTTCCTCCAGAAGAAACCTGTGCTTTTTACCAAAAATGTAGCAAACTGCTCTGTGTTCTTCTATATTCTCAAACTGCCAGATGGTTTTGAATTCTTCCCATGCCTTTTTAGCTGGAGCTATCCTGAGAACTATAAGACCAGGAATCTCAAAAAATATGAAGAATCAAGTATTGCTGAAGCATTCAACGTTGGGGCACAATTTTATGGCACTAACAGGGCTCACTGGCCCTGACCAGCTTCACCCAGGACAAACTCTCTGCCCAGGTCTCAGGGCTCCATCTCAGCTCCCCGGGGCTGTCAGACCCTGCCCCCGTGAGGCTGTAGCAGGGCTGGTTCTACATCCCCAGGGAGGTGCCTGATGCCTAAGGCCGCCCTGGTGCCCCTCAGCTGCCTCACTTCTGGCCAGGGTGGTAGGACAGGGACTGCATGGGGACATCATGCAGCTCCCAATGTCAGGACCTCAGAGAGACACCTGCCTGTGTCACACCCTGACATTCACAAACAACTAAATAGACAGTATGTTCAATTTACTGAGATAGCTAGGGCACTGTCTTTCTACTTAAAATCAATGAATGGCATAATAGTCTCAGTTGTGTAATTCCCATAAAATCCAACACAGAAGTACACAAGCACAGTGATATTACTGCTTGACAGATGCTATACCCCAAATCTCTGCCACTGCAAGTACTTCGAATGTGAGAAAGATGAAGGCATAGTAACATGAGAAGGAAAGCTATGTGATTACAATGATGGTTAATTTTTACATACACCTTGTTAAACTGTACAGTTGTTTTTTGTTTATTTAAAAAGTTTTCTGGCTCACTCTGCAGTGTAGGCAGCTATACAGGACAGACTGTTTCTACAGTCCTGTAAAAGTACACTACCAAAAATAAATGTGTTAATTGTGCTCTGAAGGTTCTGCTACACCATTATGAAAGTACAAGGAAGAGAAAAATTAAGACAGGCCCATACGGCACAAACTCCTAGAACAGTGAAAAAAATCTATATCTAAAAGAGAATTACATCCAAATGGAAAATATTTAGATTCGTGATTTCAAGTTGCATAAAACCAGACATGTTTTATGTGGTTTTAAAATGTCTGTCCTTTGTCACTAAAAAGTTATGTGCAGATTCATAAAGACTTTAAAATTAATATCGTCATTGCCCCTATGATATGCTGAGTTTCTGTGCTCTAAGTAATAAAGATCCTACATATCACCTTTTTTTTTGAGCAAGTACTGGAATCAATAAGATGCTGCATGAACTTCCAGTTACAGGTATACATCCAGCAGCAAAACAGGCATAAGCAACACATATTGAAACAATGAATCCCAAATGTTCCTAGTCTGTCCCCTTATTGATGATATATGGATGATACAATCAGCAAACTGTACTGGAGTAGTTGAAGAACAGCTAAGAGAGAAGGCAGAATACTAAACTCAGATGCATCTGCTGCCAAACACTGCTGCTCCTGACATGAATTTTTAAAATGGGCCAAATAGTCTGGAAGACACTAAGCTCCATCAAGATTCTTGACTTGGCACCACAGTAGAACACAGTGTTTAAAACAGCACAAAATTCCTTACAGCTCTGTTGATGCCATCCTTCAATCCAATATACAGCAGGAGCATAGAGCAGGCACAGAGAAAACACCTGACTTAATTGTTGGGGGAACAGGACACTATTATATTACCAGTGTTTTAAGAGAAGACATCCATAATGTCATAATAAGTGCTTCTTCTTCATAAATCATTCTTTACTTCAGAGAAAACATTTAGCTGGACAAAAATGCTGATCTGGATGCTTTCTTCCTCTAGCTGAAATCTGTATCACAAATATCAACAACATATCCTTAAAGCTTTATGCCAAGGCAAGCAAAGGACAAAAATGTTCCTACTCTAGAATCCTACTAAGCTATTTTCATAAGTCTGGCACAAGACTAGGCTTATTCATCTAAGAAAGGACAGAGCTGGGATCCTAGAACCGAGCCAGGAATTACATCACTAGCTCACTACCACTGAAGAGAAACCTTTTCTCTGAAACAATCATCTTTCATGGCTGTAGATAAGTCCACAGTACTTCCACAGGCAAGCACCACAAAGGTCTGGGTTTTTGCCTGCACAGTGTTTTCCACATCACAGAACAGTTCATCTATTGTAAGTTAAATTAAATTGCTAGAATTTTCACAATACTTTGCTATCAAAAGAAGAAAAGCATAGCTATCACTTCAATACAGTTATCTGCAATGGTTGCACACTTCTGTCTGTATACAAACATTATAAATCATGCAACTCACATTTGAATTGCTTCCATCAGATGTAGCAAGCAGAAACGCCATTCATTAGGCCTTTTAAATTCTCCTTCTTTTCAACAAAACTAGCAAAGACAGTACTGTAATCCTGAATGAGCCTTCTTGTGCCCTTGATCTCACGGCTGTAAGACCCAGGTAGCAGTGGGACTGCTCAAGCACAACAGCTTGCTCAGCCATAGAATATCATCACATTGCAAACAGTGACCAACAAAGAACTAGCATTTCAAGTCAAAGAGAGACCATGTGTAAAATAAGAAATAATTCATCTGAATGAAGAACATTATGTGTTTACCACAGACCCAACATTTACATTATGAATTGTAATAAGTGCTAAGAATATCTTTCTAGCAATCTACTCCTAACATGTTTCCTTTCCTATTACACATATAGTTTCAGCATTTTTGCTACCCCAGAACAAATTCTAAAGGATCAAAATATTAATTTTTTGGTGAGCAAACTGTAGCATAACATTAGTAATAGTTTTATGCACAAAACCACTAAAAAGTTAGATCCCACTTCTCTACAACTAGAAAAAGCTGAAGAAACACATACTTTGCAGCCATGACATTCAGTAGCAAAACTCATTCATCTCACATTGAATTTCCTCAGGAGTAATGTCTGCAGACCTTTGATAAAAACGGTCAGGTTTGGCAAATGAGTATATTTGCTTGAACCACAAGAGAATTTCACACCCTACCCTTTGCCAGACATATTCCTAGGATTTCAACCAAGTTCATCAGTCTAACAGAAACACATCATCTTTGTCATCCCCCTTCTCAAAAAGAGCCTTTCAAAACACTCAACACATTGCTGTTACCCTGTAGCACCCCAGCCCCAGAGCCGCAAGCTCAGATGGAAGTATTACTTTTAAAAATATATTTAAGACTTTAAAGTTTTGCCCACTAAACTTTTGAAAAGTGCTTCATTTGTTATTATCACAAAGTCATATAAAGAGAAAACAGTACTAAATTTCTTTTTGTCACTGGTTACACAAGGTGAAGACTAACCTGTTTCATTACTCTTATTTGTATAACTTCTAAGGCTTAATTTGTCAAAATAATAATATGGCTAAAACAGAGAGTTTAAATATCCCCATTCTCATTAAAAATCTTTTTACAATTTTTCATTTAGTTCATAGCAGTCACATAAAGACGTTTAGCATGTTCATAGCAAAAAAAATCACTACAGATCTAATTTCATCTCTTCACACATTAAATATGTATAATATATATCACAAAATATTTAAAGTAACCCTTTGCCACTTCATACAAATAAATTTCACAAAGATCAATTATTTCTTAAAAGCAACTATAAACATCTCTTTCTGCCTGTATCAGACATCTCTAGACAAATTCTAGAGCATTTCTAAGATGCTTGGGAAATATTCCACACAGTCTGGGTAATATTCACAGGTTTAGAAGCAGTACATTGTCTGCTCAGTTGCATGTAAGTCACAGGAAGTCCTGCAGCCTTCTCTACCCGCCCTGGACAGAGATACCTCCAATGTTTTCAAATGTGTTTTCCTACATCAAAACCCCCTAAATGTTAATATGTCTGTCCCACTGATCTTTAAGAAAGTCTAACTCTGCCAAATGCAAGTGCTTTGGTGAAGTATTTCCTAAACTCAAGGAGAGTTATGTTCTATGTCTGTGATGATAGTACGAATATAGAAAAAAAAACCAGCAGGCCTTGCACGGCTGTTTATAGTGCTGGAATTTAACCTAGTGGCATGTCCTGGGCTCAGTTACTGAGTTCAGGTTTTTAAATTTTGATGCAGTGATTGCCTTTCTTTTTACTCTTCCATTATATGTCCTTGACTAATAAAGTAATAATAAATAATAATAAAAAAATAATTTAAAACTGTCAATTTAATAACATCTTCTTGCCACTATAGCTTTAACCGACTGTATTCTTTTAAAAATGTTTATAGCCTGCTGCTGAGGTATACATACTGCAGCAAGTCTTCCACCTGCTGGACAAAAGGCAGCACTAAGCTTCCTTAACAGGAAACAGATGCGACAAATGTCTAAAAAGGACACAATGACCAAAAGAAGGAAAAAAAAATGAAAAGAAAAAAGAAAAGAAAAGGAAGAGGAAAAAAATGTAGAAAACAAGGCAGTAACAAGGTGCTCTTGCTCTTGTCTAAGAGCAGTAAGTAAAGAAAGATGAAAATGCGGCCATCTGATTAAAGGGATACAAAGAGGTTGTGGCCGAGGAGGAGCTGTTCTATTTTCCCAATATTCCTCATTTTACAAACTGTTTCTGCAAGGTCTCTTTATTTGTGTGTTCCTTAAAATGGAAATACTACAGGTTTTCTGCCTTTCGGGAGACCCTGCGGGAGACTGGGGTAACTGTCCGAATCAAGCAAGTAGAGAAATTTCCCTTCTTGTTCTTTGCCTAGCTTAGATGGTTGGCTAAGTCAGAATAGCATGCATTCTGTGATCCTAAAGCATCTGGGCAATTGCCAGATCCCCACGGCCTCGAGCAGATTCAAACTGGATGCCGGGGTAAGAGCTGAAGGCTTTTCACTCCCCGATCCGGCCGGTGGGAGAAGTGTTGCCTTTCGCTCCCGGGAAGATGAGCGATGGTGCTGTGTCTGGGGGCAGGGGAAGGGGAGGCGGTACTGCCTGCTGCTGAACCTGCATCTCAATAAGACATGGAAAAGGCTTTCAGCAGCGTACAGCTCTCTATCAAACTACAGGGTGTTATCTACTCATTCAAATAAACAGCAACACGGTCTTTACTACTTTCAAAGCTCAACTACTTTTTTTATTACGTGGCTTTCTTTGAGACACCCAGTAACATTTTTCCCTGAGGTATTGCCTAAGCTTTGAGCAAATCAAGGACGTAAACAGAGAGGCTACAGGTCTCCTTTGGTGTTATCCATGCTTCCCTAAAACCTACATATCATCGAGGGGGTTTTATTGTGAAATTGCTAACCAAAGTTAGAAAGAGATGGGTTACAAAGTCTTGGGAGCATTCAGAAAGCTTAAATGGAATTAGCAAGTATTACTAATAGTGAGAGCTGAGCCATAATATGAGCTTTATAGTTTCTAGATCTTGATGACAGAAGTTTGACGATTTTTTGCATTAAAAAATATACTTATTACACTGCCCTTAGCAATAGCGAGCATAAACAGGGCTCAGTGTTTTGAAATTTATGTTAAGAAATTAAAGATCAAACAAAAGATGGAGATAAAGCATGTTGGAAACCTCATATTTTATGTTGCCTAAAGCACCAAGAAGGTCCTCCATATATATATGCACACGTGGATATAAAGATTCACATCTGCATCAGCTATCTTAAAGGTCAGTGTCACAGAGCTAAACATAGTTTAGTGACACTAGTTGCAAGAAAATCCTTTTTTAAAAGCACAATAATTTGGAAATGAGACAGTTCCTCAAGAAGCCACAATCTGAGAGACAAATTATTTCAAAAGTAAATAAAATTACATAGAAGAAAACTAATCACAATCAAAAACCATCATAAAAATCATAAAATAATCATACAGGAAATGTGATGAGAAAAGTTTGAGAATTATTTTTAAGTAAACTAAGAGTAAAGACAGTGTAATGATATTAGTATAAATTCTCAGTGATAATGTGGCCACAGCAGAAATGTACAATGACTAGATCACTAACCTGTTTTATGCATGGTTAAGCAGACACAGTCATAACACAAGGCTGAGGAAATTCTATTCTATTTCAATGGTATTGAAGGATGCTTCTATATAAAGCTTACTAGTTTGATATTATTTCATCAACAGGTTGGGACCACGAGTTAGAAAAACAAATGGCAGAGGAACTCCAAAGAGTGCTTCACAATTTTCAAGTCAGGGAATGCCACAAAATAATCAGAACACTGATGTCGTTAACAGCAAATATAACTGAGATATCTTCAGTACTACAAGGTCTGACTACCTCTTAAAAATCCTGGATAAAATAAAACTGTGCCAAAAGCATCACTGTCAGTAAGAAAGCTAAGAATGGTAATTACATGCTAACTTCAGCGTGTTTACATTACATCATGGGAACTTAGTTTGATAGATTCTTTTATGTCATTAGAAGTCCAGTAACAAATAGTGTCAATGCAGCATATTCAGATAATTAAATTAAGGCAACTTTCATACTTGCTCCACCATAATACTCTCATCATTCATACTGTGAGGGCCGGCCAAAGTCCAGTCTGGCTCTGTAATTTCCATCCAAAAGCATTGGCAGGTGCTTATAAGCAGGATATGCTCAGCATTAGACTAACAAAGCCACACAGTATCCAGACATAAACTATGTTTTTAATGGGAATCCATAGGAGAGGTCCTTATCTCCTTATCTCCTCCAACTTAACACTTCTGGAAGAAAACAACATCACTAGAGAAGGTGTGAAGGCTAGGGAAAAGGCAAATAACAGAAAGGGTAGTTTTCACTGATACAGAGCCGTCAAGATCACATGGTAACATGGACACAAGCAGTCCCAGCACATTTTAAGATAAGCAAATGAAAATCATTAATAGAAATAAAGACATATAAAGACAAATAACTTCTGCTCTGCTAATCGGAAGCACTGAAAAGAATTGTCAAATTTAAACGAAGTCTTAAAGAGTACTGTGCCCAGAGGGGCTACTGTGATTCTGGGGTGTTTAAAAGGAGGAATATGAAGCAGGAGCAGAAAATAAGAGCAAAGTAGTTCCCTTATCTCTGTGTTTGGCGGTGCTGCATCTTTTTTTTAAAACAAAGCATAACTCATTTTCAAGAGAATATGTAAAAAAAAAATTGGTCAACTACAATGACATCAAAATGTGTACAGGAATGATTCAGCAGGTTGATGGTGCAGGCCTCAACCTTTTCTTCTTAACAGAAAAGCTGAAGTAATGATTTAATCATGTTCTTTAAGTATCCAGATTGAGAACAGCGGCATTACAACATTTTTCAAACGAGCAGAAAAGATATAGCAAGACTCAATGGCTGACAGTTTAAGCCAAATATTCAGAAGAGATAAAAGATAAGTGCAATGACAGTACTTACCTTTTGGTTAAATCCATTTTTTCATTTTTTCCAATATTTAAGAGCAAATCTCTAAGACTCTAAGCTTATTCTGAATATTGGAGTAATGTATTTTTTTTTAATTGGTGCTCTTTTATAACATATTGTATAATGTATTATTCAATTACATATTACTATGTATAATTTTCAATACAGGACACAGTTTTAAAATTACAATTATATTACCAGTATCAAATTTATCTAATTACGAATTACATAAAGCTGTCATATTTTATTAAAATAGACAAATGGTAGTAATATTGTAATAATAAATTGATTAAAGATGCAAACACCTAGATAAGCTGTCTGTCAAAGTACAGTTCATGTTTTGATCAAAGCTACTGACAATGTCAGACAGTTGATTGTTTTTGCATAGACTTCCAAAACAAACCATCCTCAACTACAGACGAGATCTGGAAAATAATACTTTCAATGGATAAATTTTAATAATGGAAGGGAAGAGTCCTTAGAATAAAATTCTTGGGACAGCTTAGACGAAGGATTTACAGCAAGACTCAAATTTAAAAAAAAACACATTAAGAAGATAACAAGTGGTGTAACCAGATAAACATCCTGATTCGCACACCTCAGGTAACTAAAACTCTCAGTATTTCATTTGCAGAAAGAAAATCAAATACATAAAATATTTTCGTATCTCTTCATGTATGAACATGTGTGCATAAAATGCACTAAAACGCTGTTTACAGGCAATCATTTGCATCATTTTATAAATTCTAAATTAAAGCAAAAACCAAAAGGTTAAAATTAAAATATCATTCCTGTCCTCAAAGATCAATTGTTTGGCCTTTTTTAAACTTCCTGTTTTGCTATATAGGAACTCTTCTTTATCGCACTTGATTCACGTAACGTGCTATAATTGTTTTGCTTTGCTTTACTCCCCATCAGCAAAAAACTACTGCACCTGAACAAGACACTAAATCCCTTTTCCATGAATGTTTTCTCACAGAATAAACTGACATCAGTAGATTGTTTGCTTTTAACCCCGACACCCCCCCCCTCCCCTGACCTATTTTTGAAACAAATTTTATTTTAGGATGTCCTGACTCTGATCCCAAATTGGAAACCCTGGTGTGAATTTTATAGAACACTATTTCCTTTTATAGAGGATGTTCACAGCTAATCTGTCATCTACAGGGCAGACAGAGGCCAGAAGGCTAGGAAACCAAGACAGGTGGCCTAGAAGCAACCTGAAACCTAAAGTTTTTCAGCATTTTGTGCTAAATTAGATTGCAGGGAATCTGGGTGTTTTCTCACTGTACCATGTTTTATTAACATTAAAAAGACCACCTCAGCTTTGTAGCAAAACAGGCAAACATCAAGCAGAAAAACTTTCTTGCAGAACAGTTCTTCCACCTGGGTAAAGATGAGCAGCAAATTCTGTTTCCCACAGATCTTTCCACAAGAAGTCATGCCAGGAAGTGAAGAATTCGGGTTTGTTCAGGCTTCTCTTTTCCACCCCAGTCTAGCAAACACCCGCTTATGTTTCTGTTTACAACATGCTTTTAAAAACAATGTTTACCTAGTCAGCAAGTGATGCCAATCTCCCTTCATTCTATTATTATTAACAACATAACTGAATGAAATTATTGTTCTATTCAATGCCACTTTCAAGTCACTAAAAACTACTAGTTTTGTACTTTCCATCTAGCTCAATGTAAATACACAGCATGGCAGCATTGTCACCAAAGCAGCCATAAACTGAAGCTCTTTGACTCCTCCCTTTCCTTAGCAGTCTCCAGGGAGCAGAAGGCACATGATACGTAGTACCACGCTTCTTATAACCTGATCAGACCAGGTGATTCTGAGGGCAAATCACAGTTTGTCCTTGTACAGACAAGATAGCTTGGACGTATGGGACTTGAGTCTGCAGGAGTGACCTTGAGTCGAGAACAGCAGGAGAGAGAAATGGATGACATTAGAACACATGGAGATTCTGTGCCAAGATTGTACTTAACAAACTGAGATAGTTCATTTAGGCAGTAGTCAAGAACAGGGTTTCCACCGAGCCCCACATTGTGCGATGTAGGTGTCACCCAAATTATGCGGTGGAAACCTCTTGCTCCCAACAAAAAGATTTGGAGCAGCAGCAAGTCCTACTTTGGACTTAAAACGGTGCATGAGCTACTCAGCTCAACGCTTACATCACCTGTGGCCTCAAACACCAGTTCAGTTAGGAGGTGGGGGTTCCCCACAACTCCTCAAAACAGTATGGAAGACCCAAATATGCTCCAACAGCATATTTGCTCCTCCTCTTTCACATCAGCCTCCCATTACATTGAAGTTCTTTATTTGGGCACACAATTTGACTTTAAGGGCATTGGTTAGCAAGTCTTCAGAAAAATTCCTCCTGAAGGCAGTGCTTTGCATAAAAGCAGCAGACTCAAACTTGGTCAACAACTGTTGGCAACTCAAACCCAAAGGAAGAGACCCTGTTAAAGACACAACACAGAGTAGTTAACTTACTGAAAAAATTGCCCATTTTGAACACAGTAACACTGTTTTATGCTGTTATCACATTAAAGGCAGACACCAATCTAGTATTTGAGAAAGGGGCTTGCAAACCTAGAAAGGAAACATAAGTGTCTGTGTTTATGTGTATGTCTGCAAATGGGATGGAAGTATGCATATCAGTAAGAATAATTGCCACTACACAAAATAACTGTTCATCTGCATTATACTGTTTCCATTTATTATCTACAACATATAAACTACTTTACCAGAAAGCATACACACTGCAGACGAAGCACAGAAAAGCAATATAGGATGTACATTTTGAAAAAATCCCTTGCATTCTGTTCCTGACAACTTCTCTGTCTTCCTAGACATGCAAGATAAACACAGCTAGATTGACTTCAACATTTTATGGTTTATAGCCCTCAGCCCCAAAATCTGCCAAAATCTTCATGTACAGAGACACCAATAATGAAACAAAAAAAAAATGGTTTCCCTCTCTGCATTTTTCAACACTATCCCACACATTAACAGTTCCTCACAGAAGTATATTTTACTTGTAGAAAGATTATGCTATTTAACTTTCCATTTTGTACTTCTGCTAGTAACACTAAACACTTACTCTGTGTATCTACCTAAAAAATGGTGCAGCATTCTGAAAATGTATGTTACAAGTCAGGTCTTTGAACACAAGAATACTACGACTGGCAGAGATGGAAGAAAAAGTTTATAAACTTAAGAACCATGATACTTGATCTATAAATGCCAAACTAATAGGCTTTTTGATTTTCCCTTCTCCCAGTGGCCCTATACTAATTTTCTGCACAAACTTCCTCATCTCTTTCTTAAGGTAAAAGTAACAGTTCTATTAATTGAAAGGTTCTACAGTAATTATAGATTCTCTATTTACTGTATTTGGGGCATGCTATTTTATATGTTATCTTGATACATGTTTTTAAACCAATTAAATATAATTTGTCAGCAATTACACTCTTATTTTGGATTAGCATGTCCTTTGTTAATTAGAATAGTCCCCCAATGCAATCTTGCCAAGTATTTTAGCTCTGGAGTTTGCAAGCCCCTAAGCTATCACCAGTTTCACAAATTCCTTAATTTACACCTGCTGAGATAGGATCAGCAGACTTGGGGTTGTTTAAATGAAAATTTCTGTTTGGATTACAGACCATAGCTGCCTACCCATGGGCATACACATCAGGATAAACAGCCACCATAGGTGGCCACTCTCCAAACGAAAAACATTACAGAAATTTGGCTGTACTGATAAAAGAAAATAAATGAAGGTATACTAAAAGACAAGCATTTGCATTTACCGTATTTCAAACAATACGACACTGATTTTGTTAAATTCAGTGTGTCACTTCCATAAGCATTTTAAAGGTCTTTAAAGATAAGGTATTATAGTGATGTGTGTCTAGGTGAGAACAGTTATACAGAGACTAAAGCTTTCAAAATGGAATAGCAGTAGTTAGCTTATTTGTATCAATTTAATATCTTACTTTCAAGAGTCCAAGCATTCATTTTGTGAGAAACACAAATCAGACAAAATCAATTTCACATATATATGGCAAAAATGCTGCTTAAAGTATTTCAGAATTAATAGGAACTTTATTTTCAGATTTCTTATTACTCAGCTTTAACCTGAAGGTTGGTCTTCAATAAATCTTTTTAACAGGAAGAATCAAAAAGTCTGTTATTCATGAATTATGATTTAAAAAATTAAAAATTAATTTCCAGAATATACTTTAATTTTTTTTAATAAAACAATCAAGAAAAAAAAAAAGACAATAGCTTTATTTTGTAAATTAAAGAAGTGTTCAAGTACTATAAAGTTAAGTTTCCAACCAAAGAAATCTGCATCAAGTATAACTTTACATGACATTATTACCTTTTCTGGAAATGGATTTATGATGAGAACAACTAAAGAAATCCCATCTAAAATGTTTGGATTACTCTAAAGAAAATTTACTCCCAATTTACATTGTCTGCAGACTTAAATATTCCACTATGATTGGCCATGTCAGATACTTGTTTATATTGTTGGTTTTTTTCCTAATATGATTCAACTACTATGTTAGAGATTTGCTCCTTAATGAATGTATTTAAGTAAAATTGGCAACTAGGAGCATAACACAATATCCTGGCCATGTAAAAGGCTAAAATCAACAATTACAAAGCTTTTAGTTGTGAAAACAACCAGTACACCTGGAGGCAAGCCAATAACATTTTCTTCTATTTTTTTCATCAATTAAGCAAGATCCTCTTTCCTTGTCTGAGGTGTACATAGTAAAAATATAAAATCCAAGCCAATTTTGTTCTGACAGTTTCTGACACTGTATGAGATCAAATATCAATTCAACGTCTGATCTTTTGTTTAGAAAAAATTTCACTTTAAATTTGCAGTAGATCACTAACTTTGACCATACATTACAGAGTTAAGTCAGTTCAGCTATGCTCTAAAGACAAGATGTGGCCATGTATGTGTGACTCTTTCTCTGTTTATGAAAATATTAATATAAAAATATTCATGCAAATTATAAAATGGAGTCATACAGAGCATCTATTGCAGGAACCAATGCTGGTTATTCAGCAGCATGTGGTACCCCCAGTGAAATACTATGCAAACTGTTTAATAAACTAATTTCCATAAAATTACACATCATCTCTTGAATGGCAGGAGAAATTCTCTGTCATTGTCAAGAGTAGGTGCCTGCTGTTGTACAGATGTTCTCAGGATGGGAAAGAGTACATGAGGTTACTGAAGGTTACTGATGGATGAAATGGGGAAAATGTTTGAGGGGACTGAGTATATGGGATTAATTTAGAGGAGGAATTGAAAAGGGAGGTGATTGAGTCAATTACTGTACAGCTGGGTAAGAGGAATGCCCTGAGGAGAAAAGAGATAGGAATTCCCTGTGGTATTTAGTAGTTGTACCTAGTTCAGTTCTTTTCCTTCACAGTCTGTTGCACACTGATCCCTCTCTGCTGGGATCCAACTCGAGAAACAAGGCAGCAGCCCTATTGTCATATCCTGTTAACATATTTTGAAAACTTCATGTTGTTTTGTTGAAAAATACCAAAATGCATGTCATTATAATCTCTGAAATATTAATTGATCACATTTATCATATCTTGTATTGTGAAAGCAATTGCTTACATCTACAACAATACCATTTGCATCGAAGACATCAATGGTACTTTATTTATGTTGGGGGAAATAACTTGAGATAAATAATTTTGCCTTGTGACCAAAGAGAACAGCTGATAACCATCCTTTTATTTGTGAGCAGAAATTGAGCCTTCACCTTCTACTCACAAATCATGTTTTCAAACCTCTGCCCCCACCTTTATCTTATCTCTATCTTTCTTCAAGTGTGGTGTGCAAATACAGATGCAGTACTCACCTGAGGTCTCAGAGATACTTCTTACAGTGAAATAATTAACTCTTGAGTGTCACACGTTCTTCATGCTTGCCAAGATGACCTCTGCTTTTTTTCACAGAAGCTTTGTTGACTCAGATCATTAGGAATGTGATGAAAAAAGAAAGAGATAAAGTTAATGTATTTTATTTTACACTGCCGGAGAGTGGGAATGTAACTGCAGTCAGTTATTATGTCTCAGCTGAGGTACAGTAATTCCCCGCTAAGGAACAGCAACTACTCAAACTGAACCACTCACAACTCAGAGTATTCTGTTGGATGAGTGGCTTGGGTCACATGTTACTGCTGCTTTAGAGAAGGGAGAGCATCCTTTCTTAACAGCATTCATAAAGTCAGTTATTCCTTTATTTATATTTGTGCATTTATCTGTGTGCTGGTTTAGCAGTAAACTGGCAGGAGAAATGAACCCAATTTGAAGAGACCACAAGTCAGAGCTACAACTTGACTAAAAGGATCACAATACATAAAATGACATAAGATAACAAAACCGCTTTGACCCACAAGAACAAAGTACAACCCAGCCCCGCTGAGACAGGAACAGCACGATGCTTATGAGCACCTTCCCCAGCACTGTGTGGTGCCCTGGGTGCAGAGCAGAAAGGAAAAAACCCGGGAGTTAGATGATGGTCTGCTGAAGAAATGGTAGCAGTCCCCTCAAGAGTGGTAGCCACAGTCCCCCTGGAGTTCTGTTCCCTCTCTTGGTCCAATGAGGTTGTTCCCCAGTCTCAAACTCCAAGGATTATATATCCCCAGTACCTCCTCTGAGGGAGAGAGTTTCACAATGGTTGTTTTATCTCTGTGAGTCCTGGGATATTTTGGATCCTTTGATGATGTGGGCTATTGTAAGTGCCTGTTGTGTCAGTGCAGCTGGGCCCATTAGCAGGGAGGCCCCCTCCAGCTGGGTGTGGAGGTGTTAATGTCTCCCCGGATCTCTTTCCTTATTCATTGTGGCCTGGGGTGTGAAGTGTGCTCTGGGCAGCTGTTGCCAAATGATTTATCATTAACAGTCCACCAGGAATGGCATAGAGGGTATAGAATACACAGTCTTGGTTATATCCTCATAGTGGTAAACCAGTCCTAGCCCTTGTAACTATGACAATCTGTGCTTTCCTTAACTGAATTTCTTTTTTTTTATATCAGGCTATTTCTCAAAACAGACAAAAAAAGACCTAATACAGACTAATTGTCTAATTACCTTCCCATTTGGATAATTTTTCTCCTCAGTTCTTGACTACTGGTATTTTTTCCATTAGTTGTCCTTCCTCAATGCTTTGTATTTAAGATGCTATAAATACAGTGCAATGCTTCACAGGATGGTCTCCTTGCTACTGCTGTAAGAGGAGGCAAAACTTAAGTTTGACAAAGGAGCTTTCCAAGATGAGACACTCATAGTTAAAACTGACACTGTTTGCCTTCCTGTTATCAAGGATAACACGGATAAACTTTGGAAATCAGTTTCTCTTGCTTTAAAGTAAGTCATGAGAACTCATGGAAGTTACAGATACTGGAAAATATCTGTAATTCCTGGATATTACTATAGTTCTAATTTAGGAAGTATGTAGAGTTAAGGTGGTTTGTTTATATGGGACACCACAGCACTTATTGTTATTCATCACTTGGCACAAAAGAGAACTTGGAATATTTCCAGGCAAACTGGAGTAATTTCACATAACAGTTGAGACAGCCAAAGAGGCAACATCAGAAATGGAGCTTTATCTCTCTCAGACACTGAGATTCACTCCCAGGTTTTAACTTAAGAACACTTTAGATCTATGATAAATTTAGCTCCTGAAGGAACTACTTATGCTGCATGAGCAATTGTATACTCCAGCCAACATGCTGCTCCACAAGGATGAAGGTCTTCAACAGGTCCTATGTGACATCTGCCAGCCTTGTGTTATCATCCTGAGTACCCCTAGGACATCTCGAATGGTGTCAGACCTTCAAGTTTAGAGAAGTATAGCATTATTTAGAAGGTATTTGGGTCACAAAACCCATTAATTGAAAATATATTGTAAACTTTGAGTATTTCTCAGGCTGCAGATGAGAACATAGCACACCAAAATGATCACAAACTTTTCCAAAACTCATGGATATGCTAATGTAAATTCAAAGTTGAAGGCAAGCTTACTGTCATTTAGCTACAAAATGCTTAAAACTTCTGCTCCTTCTTTGAGCTGTAGTTATTGTATCCCTAGCAGAAATAGATTTTCTAAATTATGAAAAAAAAATAAATAGAAAGTATGAAAAAGCATCTGAGAAGACTAGTACATAACAAAATACATACTTGCTACAAAGGCTGTTTGTTAAGCTTCTCTCTATGAAACAGAAAAACAATTTTACATGTGACAGGTGATCATAAAGTCTGCTGGCTTTTCTTTCAGATCTCTAACCCCAGTAAAATTCAAAAACATTCACATTGACAGAAAAATATCTATGTTAAAAAGTTTTATGATTGCAGATCATCCACATCATGTTTCAGACTCTGACCCACAAAAGAGTGTCAATAATGACAGCACCACTTTTACAGAGATGAGCAATAAACTTATGGTAGTTGAAAACCAATGTGAAGAGTGAGTTACTTGTCACTGTGAAGTGCAACTCACAATGTGTTCTGAAGGTGTTGAATGGAAAAGCGAGTAATCCAGGAAACACTGCAGTGAAGAAAAATCTTTCCCTGAGGAAGAGAAGACTGCTTGGTCTCTAGGTTGCAGAGGTGAGAAACAGTCTAAATTACACTGCAGAAGGAATCCCATGAATGTCTAATATTTCACTTCAGGGAAAATTCTAGTCTTATGTGCAGTTCCAGCCACACTTGCCATTTGCAGATCACAACCAAAAGAGACTAAAAGCAGCCAATATTTGTCCTATGTAAAATAAGTTTCTAGTAGTGTGACGTGAAAAGCTATGGTATTGACATAAATACAAACTAAGTACAACAAACAAACCGATCCCAGATGATGAAGGGCAGCTAAGCATCCTGGTGAAGTTTAGGATTTGTGTAGTTGTTTCTGCAATAGTCATGTGTGCACAGCAAATTACATGAAGGCCGTTTGGGAACAGTAAAGTGAAAAACCTTGCCCAAGGATGTGTGTTGTAGCCAGGGACTGTTAAACAAATAGAGGAAATAGCACAATTATGTCAAGGTTGTCAGGCAAGAGAACAAGCCTGAACATGCCATGTTCTGTTATTGCTGTAAGCGGCTTCTCTACAGCACTAAGTCCATATTGACTGAACTATTCACAGATCATATATTTTGACAGCAAAAAGTAGGCATTCTAAATTATGTATTCCAAGTCAACCTAGATACCTCATCCTGACTGGCAGAAGCATTAAGGTTGTTAGGAATGCAAGAATATTCATGTTCAATTTACCCCTAAAAGAGTTTCAGGTGTCTGTCACATGAGATTTTTCAAATTCTGCTAAAACTTGAGAATTATCTATACTGTGCTTCTAAACATGGATTACATACAATACATTGCAATTATTTTCCACAAAGAAATCCAATCATAAATCATAAAAATCTAATCTATATTATCATCTTCATTTATAGAAATTAAGAGTATGCTACTAGTGTTATTTATGTTTTCTCAGCCACCTAGTGGTCATGTTCCCCAGCAAGACTTTCCCTGAATGCAGGCAGCCTGGCTGTTCACATCAACCTAACTACATTCTCAGCATGAAGCTTACTGAAGGAAAGCAGTCATTCAGGCTTCATTGTGCATCTTGGATTTTTTTATCATTATGAAAAAATACATAGATGCGTTGTGAATTCTGCTCCACATTACCAAATATGTAAGATGATCAAAGTATGAAGCCAAATCAGTAACAGCAATTTTCACTCTGGAAAAGTTAGAAGGCACTGCTGTCTTGCTATGTTGGTATTACAACCAGAGTTCAAGTGCTGCATAGACCCAAACCCTCAACAGCACTTTGCTTCATCTCTGACAATTTAGTCAACACCGATAAACTAAAAACTACCCCTCAGATGCCACTTGAAGTGTTAGGCATTTCTATGTCTACCATGAGCCACATAAAGCTCCAAGTGTTGATACAAGGCAGACAAGTTACTCCAGCTACAGCTCCATGAACACTACTGTCAGAGAAAAACTGGACTAAAGCCCAAACATAGTAATTTAACTTAGATCAGTGTTACTGGTTGTGTCACCATGAAAAATGGTGGAATAACAGCCTCAGATTTGTCACTCAGGGTAAAGACATGACATAAGATTTTCAAACAGCATTTTCTTCTTTTAGAAGTGATGCTGAGTTTGATGTCCTTGAAGCAAATTTTTATTTGGACCTTTTATTTGCCATCTTGTCAAGGATCTCAAATTTCTAAAGAAAGTGTTTCCCTGAGTGACAGGCTGTTTTGAAAAATTGTCTGTCCTGAGATCAGATACAAAAAACCCATCTAGATGTAAGTTTTGAAAGACAAAGCCTAGTTTTCTGTCTCTTCCAACCAGAACAGACTGTGATTACAGAACAGACAACAAATGATTACATAAGCTTACTTAAGTATGCCAACTCAATACAACAAACCCATCTGGAGTGAGGTAGCTCTCCCCCACAATAATAATTCAGAGTGTAAGTGTGTAAGAGTGTAAGATGCTACACTTGCTGGGAAGTTACTAAAGCATGCCTTAGGTGCTGTAATTGGAAATCATTCTTCTCATGGATGAAACAAACCTGTCTCTCTGAAACTCCTTGCAGGACACTGAGAAATGGTTGAAGGAGATGATCTTTTTCGGGCATTTAAATTTACAGCAACAAAATAACAGCCTTGTTATTTTTCACATCTGTGGGGATTTCTGGACTATGTAAGAGTACCTACAAAACAGTGGGTTATTCCCCAAGACACTACTCTGACCCATTCAGGAATAGAAAAATAGGGGGGTTTTTTCCCTCAGGTTTTTACATGGTCTTCTTATTCTGCTCTCCAATAATATTGTAGTGAAATAACTTAGATAATTCTGTCTGAGACTAGAAGCAACAACACTTGTATCTTGACAAACTCTAGCAAAGTTTTCCACGCATTAAATAGCTCTCTACAGGTTTAACCTGTAATTCCAAATCAGTGGTGAATTAAATCCATTCTTTTTAGAGCAAGCCCAGGACACTGAATCAAGGTTCTCATATCAATACTAGGTGAGTCTTTTTGCCACGTTACATTTTCAAAGATACAAAAAATTCACACATATTGCATTCTTCTGATGCCAAATTTGCTCCACTTGCTCATGGAAACCACTCACTATCTTCACTGTTGATTTTGCAAAAGCAAAATTGTCACACATTGACATATAGAAAGAATATGCACATAATCGAGGAAACATATGTAGTCTAGCTCCCAGTAACTTGCAGAAGTGATACTTTTCATGAAACTAACAAAAGCATAAAATAAAAATCAAGACTATATAATCTGATCCTTCCTTAGCTGTTCTCCAGTAATACTGATTTGTGCATTTGAAACCAGATTTGTACTGTATCAGACAATTCAGGTCCATGAATTTACAAATATTGGTTCATCTCTCCAGTGAATTTGAACACAACCTTCAACCACAAAAACATATTCTAATATTCTTTATCTTTGTTCAACAGGGGATAAATTTTTGTTTTAAACAGGATGTGTGCAGGATAAATTTTGTTTCTAAATGGCAATAACAAGAAGCTTTAAAGTAAATCAGACACCATAAAGTAATTCCACAATGCCTTGGCAAGAACCCAAGACTTGCTGGTACCTAAATATATTCTCTATGGGTAAATGGAGGAGCCACCCCCAATGTGAACAATAACTATATTCCCCTGATAACTCATTTCATGGAGTAGCCCACAGAGCTTTCTATCTGATAAGGAAAAGGATGGAAATTTATTTTCTCTCAACTGCTGCTTATTAAAATGTAGAAGATGCTGGACTCCTACTTTAAACTACAAGGTAAAAAACTATTTTGATGAAGAACTTAGTAAGGTTTTAAAACCTTACTTCAACATTTTTTAGTGTCAGTTACCTGGAATTAATTTGTATCACAATACAGCTATGATACAGAAATTAATTATTTAATAATGAGAGGACACAGCCATAACAAAATAACCTCAGCAGTTCAAACACTTACTTTGCTTGTTACTGTCCAACTATAGTTGAAAAACATTCCTAAAGTAAGTGTTCTGAAAGAGTATGAAAACAAAATTGTAATTTAACTGTGAAATTCCTGGAGACTGCATCAAGTTTCAGATATTTACTGATATCTCAAATAGCATTTCTACATATGATTTAAAGTGCTCTGTATTTTTCCTCAGGCTCTTCATTTTGAGATTGTTTTTACTGAAGGACTATGATTAGTGTTTCAGTTCTCTGTGTCAGGTGACATATACCATGACCTTTGGGTGTTTCTTCATCCCCAAGGTTCAAAACTTATGTCATTAATATTCTAAGAGCTGTAGCAATTCCAATTCGTAGAGATGCATAGAAGCTACATTCATTATTTCAATCTAAAACAGACACCTGAGAACTACATTTAATCTCAAAAACTACAAAATGCACAAAAGTATTCTACGATAGACAGTAAAGACATCCAGTAAGAAATCCCCTGCCTTCACATGACCATATGCCCATTTAATTACATGTATTTTTAAATCATTGGAGTAAGACAAAGTGCTTATTCATAATTTACATGACAAGAAGTATAAATTAGACATAATTTAGGACTGCGCTGCCATAGTTATTCTGCTCCACTATCCTAGCCTTCTCCATTTCATACCACAATCTGTAATCAGAGTTTGAAATCAATTTATATTAATGTAGTAATCATTACATATACAGCCACAAATTTATTGGTTACTAAAATAAATATAATCCTCATTTGTAAATTCATATTCATTTAAGAAAGACTAAATTTCAATAAGTAAATCAATAGTTTCAGTAATATTGGCAAAGGGAACTTTATTGTTGTGGCTATATTAATATGGAAACTAATCAAAGCAATGTGGTCTCTGTGGAACAGTTGGAAGAAATTGAATAAGTAATAAAGTCTAATAAAATTACTTTATATGTATGATTACAATATTTAAGAGCCTCCACTCCCTGATTTCCAGTTCACCAGACTGGCAGCCTTGGCAATATGATGACCCTTGGTTTATCATGACAGAAGAAAATAGCCCCTTTAAGAGTTCCAAAAACATTCTCTGATAACCTGAGTGGATTGGGATAGAAAAAAACTTACCAGATGTTGACTCGTACACCATTTATCAGCCCATAAACTCCTCGTGCAGGAGCTCCAGGAAAACAATGAATTGGAGTGAGGAACACCTCAGTCTGCACTGCCCACACTTCAACACCAGTGTCAAAGCAGGCACTGCACAGGCAAGCCCCAGTAAAATAAATGAGCTTGGTGCCCATTGCACGTAATGGAAACTGTTAACCATGTTTCGCTTAACTGAGAAAACACTCAGTGTGGCCTTGGAATATAGGACAAAATAGAGTATCTCTGCATAGGGTTTGTTTTAAAAAATATTTGGTTTAGGCTTGAACCAATACATCAGTTAAATGATGCTCCCATTCCTAAATTAGTGCCCAAATGCATTTGGGTATTATTCTTAGATGATTTTGAACATGGTACAAGTGTATAAACCTAAGTTCATCTCAGACTTTCTATTTCAAGAACATGAAGACAGCTTTCTAAAGCTTGAGCAACTTATTTGGACCACAAATTCTTCATTCCAGACAGCTGGCTCCAGTAGAGTACAGAAGTTTCAGCTAAAACTGGTCAGGTATTTCTGAAAATAAGAGTCAGAAAAATATGTTCTTTCAACCATATTGAAATCAATCTTAGGACCTTTTTGCAGTAGTTTTAATATTTAGCCTGGGACAGGCATTCCCTCAGAAGTATGATTACCATTTTCCTCCATGAGAAGTTGCCCAAGGTATAGATTTGAAACTCTAAAATAGAAGCTATAAACTCTAAAAACCATGAGGAGCACTGGATCATGAGTTGTGAAATAGAAATGCAAGAGAAAAACCTCAAAGATGGAGCTACCCTCATGAGCTAATTGCAGAAACAAGTAGTGGGAAGAGATAGAAAAGATGAGGGTTTGCAAGGAGATAGAAAAGAGAGAACAGCTGAAACAGAATGAGGGGATACTGAGGGGCACTGAGGGGCAGAGGTAAGGATAAACAGAGAGGCCAACTATGAACAGGAAAGAAATAGGGGTTAAAAAGAAAAAAAGGCCAAGCCATCGAGGAAAGGGACAGAATAGAGGTAGACTTTAGACAAAGGAAAGAGAATAGACAAAGTAGGAGTAGTTAGCCCACTACAGCAAAGGGAAAAGGCTCATGTGAACAACAAAAAGGAAGACAAACAGGGCAGAGCACAGTTGGAGACTATAGCAAAAGGGAAGATACCGAAAACAGAGGCAAGTAACAGCTGTCATTCCCAAAATGGGAATCAAACCAGTTACACAGCCCCAGCATTTTTTTGTTATCCTCCACTATTATCTCAAAAACCGACTGACAGTGTTTGCTCCTTCACCTTGCAGCAGGTTAAAATACAGGCTCACATAGCATAGCAAAGGAGGATTGATGCTGCTTTTTTGATAAGGGATTCCTCAGTTGCTGCTTCATTTCATACAGGTGATGGACAAAGTTCTAGGTAGAAATCAGTACTAGAAGGAGAACAGCAAAAGTAGACGAGACCAACACGAGTAGAGATCAAATGATACAGAAAAATTGTTACTGCAAGGTTAAGGCAATTTAATGATTATTTGAAGAGTTGCATCCTGTAAAAACTAAAATTATATACAATAACAGATTTCCTTTTAGATTGATTGCATTGCACCAGTCTCCCCAATTTCACCAAGCAATCAGCTTGGGATGAAGTGCAGAAGCATTGAGCTCTCATAACCACAATTTGTAGGCAAGTGAAAGTCTACCTGGGAAGGAAAATGCACTGTAAATAGAGCATTTTACTTTCAATTTAATTAGGGATCACTTTGGTTTCAATCTTCATGTATTATTTCTGTGTAAGACATGGATTAACTGCATTGGAGTTCCACAGAAAATGTGTATGTTAATTTACAATACAGATATAATATTATTCACTAAATATTAATTAGAGTGGCACCAGTAACTGTAATTCTGGTATTTGTTTAATCTTACCTTGAGATTTCTTAAATTAAGTTTACTACCCTTCCTTACTTCTTTTACTGGATGATTTTTGTTTAAATTTTATAACATAATTCAACTATGTACTGATGCTATACTGCTGTACTGTAAGGGAAAAAAAGATTCTTAGGAGATATGTAGGGAATCAATATAAGAAAAAAAGCAATACGAACAAAATATTATTTCAATATACCTAAACATCTATGCAGTGTTATGTACCTAGTTTATCTTTGCTATTATTCTGAGGGGTTTTTTAGAACATTTCTGCCACAGTATGAGCAAGAGCCCCTCTTACAGTTTTAGCAGTCCACAACTGAAGGAGTATGATCACCGCAACGACCATTCCCAGTGACAGTCCTCTAGGAGACACAAGCCTATAATATGTTCAATATTTCTTTTCATATTAAAGTGTCTGTTGTTTTTAAAACACTGAAATATATGCAGTCTTACTTCCCACCTTGCACCCAATCCCTTAACATCAGAAACGTGACACTGGCCTTGACACTTATCATTGTCAAGTTGAAGGGAAAAATGTTACAATGCTTGGATAAAACAAGTTTAAAGTGAATTTTTTTTACTATTACACTTACATGCTGTTAAAAAGTGTCACTGAAGGCAGTGGACACAATCGGGGTTTCTTGTGACCTAAATAAAACTAAATTTTCTGTGTTAATAAACCATTATCTTATCTGATCAAGTATGTTTCAACTAGATTTGTTTGAAAATACAGTTGTCTGTGTACACAAGGTGCTTAGAAGATGGTCATACAATTTTTATAAAACCAAGCATGAACTGCACAAATGGAATGACTGCAGGATTTCTCTATCCACAAGTTAGTAGTCTAATAATCTAATGCAAGATAAAACCAAATATTTTTGGGTAAGTGTACGTTGATATCACCTTGAACTGTTACTTGCAAATTAAAGTATCAGAAATTTTCTACTATAATTATTGCAGGTTATCTCCAGCCAGCATCTTCCAAATGGAAGAGACATCAAAAGTGTTGATAGCTTCATGCTTACCTGATAGTGTTAGGAGAACAAGATGTAGCTGTACTCTTGCACTGTCAAAAATATCACAGAGCAGTACAGTTGAACATGCTAAAAGAAAACTACTTTTAATGCCCAATTGATACTGGCAGTAGACTAAGAATGACTGAGATAAGCATTTGGACTGCAGTTTTTTCTCCTCACTAGTATAAACCTGAGACTGAACCCCGCAACACTAAATAGCATGACCAGATTTAAAGTTAGGTGGCAGAAAATATTATAATTTATAAATACAGCTCTAATCCTATTTGTGACTCGTTTGGTTCAAACAGAAATCACCAGGTACAGCAAAGTCACCTTCACATCTACAGCTATCCAAATCCCATGGATTTCTAGGTACACTTTAAAATCAGTACCTCAAACTTATCTAGCTTCTTTTGTTGTAGGCTGAAGTTTTAACCCAATGCATTAATGCAAATTCAGCCGGAACTCAGAAACAGAGAGGGAAAAAACCCATAAAAGCCACACAAGTACAGTCACATGTTCCGTACACCGGGAGACAGAGCAGAGATCTAGCCATTCAGCTCTGTAATAGGAATACAGCCGCACCTGAAAACTTTGTCTTTGGTCCTTGGGGACTGTTTTAGAGTCATTGTCATGGTGAATGAATCAAATCCTATCTGCATTGGCTATACATTGCCTTAGGGCATTATAGATTTAACTTTAGATTACTCACACTCAAGAGCCACATGACCAAGAATGACAGAAAGAGGCGTACATTAATTTATTTTCCCGAAATAAAAACCAAATATAGTTTAAAAGACCACTAAAAGCATATTCTGGGCAAAAAAGTAACAGTGTTCATGTTCCAAGAATAATTATGCGCATGGGCATAAAAAATAGATCTAAACATTCTGTCGCACCAGACGAAAAAGTCGGAACCACGCTCTTAACCTCCACGACAGTAGCATATTTCGGGCCAGACAGAGTTCGAGAAACTGTCCGAAGAAGATTCAAATAAATTACATAAATAGGAGGGGGGCCGAAGACCGCCGTGCCAGTCCGTGCCGTGCCTCAGCGAGTCCCTCACAAGTCGGGGTAACCGCAGTAGTAGACGGCGCTGCTGGCGTCCGAGACGGCCGAGGAGATCGGACCCGCGCCGTCCGGCGCCGCCAGCCCGGCGCCGTCGTAGGGCAGCCCCAGCTCGGGCTTGCAGGCGAAGCGCAGGTACTGCTCGAACTCCGTGCGGTCCACCTCGCCCAGCAGCTCCTCCGGCGGCAGCTGCTCCAGCTGCTCCCGGCACTGCGCCGCCTCGGGCGGCGGTGACGGCTGCC
>WEIV01006826.1:3404-20818 GCA_013390005.1 Calyptomena viridis
TCAGCCTGAATGGAGTGAGAAAAGTGATATATTGGATGGAAGATGCTGGTTGTAAAGGCTGGAATTTCCACAAGCCCTACCTGAAGTAGATAGGGTAGTAGGTATGCAATTCTCCATATTCCTCTGTTCAATACACAACCCCTTGAGTCAGTAGCCCAGTATCANTGTTCTTAAAATTTTAGGCAACTAGCTTAATTTGAAATGTAACCAAAAGGTATTTCTTTTCCATGGGAAAAAAAACAAAACAACAAAAAACAACCCAGTTAGTGACTTTGCAATGATCCAGAATCCTTGAAGTTGCAAATACCAAACCAGAGTTCCTTGTGGTACCTACCTTGGAAGGTGGAACACTTACCTCCAAGCCCACTTCTGCTGAAAGAGAACCTGGCTTAACATTGCTGATAAAAATGCCTGGTTTTTGTGTTGGACCACTGGAAATACTGGTAATATAAAAAAAAACAAAACACATACAGGATAATATTTATAGCATAATACAGTGTAACACAGTGAGTAGTTTCAGTTGTTTTCTCATTATTTATTTTTGATTAAATAATATTTATGGCATTAGCCTACTCTGAAAGAAACACCACAATGGTTTATCATCCTGCTTTTCTATTCTTTACACCGCAAAACTCGTATTTAAGAAAAAGCTAAAAGAAAAATATTCAAGCTTCTGGATTTTGACTTGATGTTGAAACTAACATAGCGTACTGACTAACACTGTCTAAAGCACTAGAACATATTTGAAAGAATTACTAACTGCTTGCACATCTACTCACTGAACTGCAGCATACTCTATGTATGTTCATTTTTTAGGATTACTTGTTAGAAGCAAGAAGGATGTTTCAACCAGAGGTCAACATCTATCTCAGAAACTTTAAGCTGCCATCTAAGCTCAGCCGAAACACAGAAACTACTTTGGAAAATTATATATCCAACAAGTGATGTTGAACCACTCCTCCAAGCCTGCAAACAATTTTTTTAAAGCCTTTACATCCTCCAAATAACAGGAAAGAAAACTTCTAATAACTTCAAGTAGATATTCCCAAACACATAAGAAATCCTACAATACCCCCTTTACCCCAAAACTTCCATAACTAGTACAAGGGCAGGAGCCTGAGAATCACATATTTCTAAAAAACCCTGCAAATTCAACATGAATTCTGGAACTAGATATAGCTTTATTACAGTGTCTTAGTTCTGAATGGGGTCACAGGAAGCAGTCTAAGTTCAGAGAGTGAACCTGACAGTGGACAGTTCTGAAACTTACCATATTACCAAGCAGCATTTAAAGTATTTAAAAATGTAAAAGCATTTAAAAGATCCAATTCCATGACAACTTGTATTAGGTCACTTTCAGCCTGCTCATATCTTTAAATTTTAATTTTTTTGTGTGTGTTGTGACAGAACTTTTAACACAGGTATTTATGCTTTGCCTAAAAGTATGTAATATGTACCAGATACCCTGCTGTTGCAGTTTGGCTTTCTGACCCAGCATGGATCTTTATTTTCCTGATAGCACATCAACAAAGGATGGAAATAACTGCCTTGAATGTCTCACTCAACAAATCAGTGATATTAAATAAGAAATGTGTACACACCTGCATCCCATGCCTTTAGTACCAATCAAACTAATGAAGACTTTCTTCTCTTTACTGTCTCTCCCTCCAGAAGAAGCAAGTCCAGCAACACTGCCCTTTCCTTCCTGTAGAGGGATTAAAAAATGTTGCAGATGTTCCTCTGTCTTGAATTTGTATCAAGACTACTATAAAATTTCATGTAGCCAGGATGAAAACCTGCCAAGATAAGATTCCTCCAAGGTCTTATCCTATTGGAAATGAATGTGAAGTAAAGGCATTTCAGTGGAGCTGCATGGCTGAGGTGAAAGACTGAACTTATCTATTTGGAGAAGATTACTTAAATAGTCAAACTTTGTCTACAGAAAAGGGTGAAGGAAAATTAGAGGAAAGTGATAGGGCAAAATAATCATTTAGATGTTCCCTGACAATAGGGCTGGAGAGATACATGATACTGCTCACTATTTCACTAAGTCTTTCTTCCTGAAAGCAAAAAAGCAGTAATTGTGGTATTTCTTTTCACTGCTGCAACCCTTAGAAGTCACTTGCATTCAAAGTTATTTTTCCTCCACTAATATACCTAATATAGGTCAACTAATCTGATAAAGATTTATACAGTGGAACTACAGCCTAGGAAGTTAATAAGCTCAAGCAAAATGAAGTACCAATTAATGCATAAAAGCTATTCCATTTGTGTCCTGCCCTTTCCTTACCTAATGGTTGTAGATTCATTTCATATCATAAAAGATGCTTCTCATAGAGCACTTGTAACAAGATATTGCATCACAGAAATACAAACAATAGCTTCTGTGATAAGGTCGGAGGAGAAATTGTTTCAGAAACATTACACATTTCCCAGAAGATACGTTAATAAAATATTGATCTCTTACCCCAGACTCTGACACAAACTGATCCACATATTGCCATTTAAGGGGTTCATCTGCTGAACTGGAAGGAAAAAAATAATCCCAAATCATGGGACAAAATAAATGTCAATGTACTGAATAAGCTAGTTTTGAATTTGGCCTTCTACTTTGCATCCACAACTTTCTTTGGATACCATTAACGACAACAGGTTTATTTGCCAGCAATTTAAATAAAACATCAGACAAGCATACAATTATTCAGGATCATAAAGCTGGACAAACAAAATTGATAAAACCTCCTCAAGCAAAACAATTTTAGGAAACTTTAAGAAAGACTGTATAAACAACTATAATAATTTGAACAGCTTACTCAAATGTCTATGCAAAAAGACATCTCCCATCACTAAAATTTCTGAAACATTCCACTTAAAGATTCAACTTTTCAACAAAAATTGGAAGTGGACAATAATATCACATTTTTCTAGGCTCTGAAACAATCTTCAAATGCTACATACATGAAGAAGCAGTGGAGCTTTCTGTTAAGCTAGGTACACTGATAATTGAATATCCAGGAGATATCCATGAAAAGTGAGGAAATAGAAATTGGTTCATTTAAGGAGGTAACTGTCACAAAAAGTCAGATTCATCAAACAAAACATCTGCCCATTTATTACCAAGGATGTGACATTTTAATCAGCACTCAAACATCTTCATAATTAAACAGATTCTTTGGATACAAGAGGCTAAGTGAAAATAAATAATCTAATTTGTTTTCAAATGAAATACCATTACCTTTTGACAGGTATCATGCCAACATCTGAAAAAGAAAAATAGTCTGTTACGTTTCTAAGGATAATCAGCAATCTATTAGTAATAATTAATAATCTACTAATAACTTATGGTGACAGAGGTGATTTTTTGTGTTACTTACGTCTTACTTTTATGGACACTATTTTCTTTGTACGAATGAGGTTTATGACTTCTTCATGTGTGCATGATGAAATGGAATATCCATTTATACGAACTATTTCATCTCCAACCTCAAAAATTAAAAAAGAGAAGAAAAAAGAATTGTGACGGAATATTTTAGAAAGCTTTAAAAAGCCAAAATTATTTGGCAACCATTTTGATGCAAAGGTGTGACACTGTTGAGTCCTGAATACTTTCCGAATTTCAGGTAATGTCCAGATAGTATTTATAAAATTGTATCTAGTCTCTGACATGTACTCCAGAGATTACCTTAAATACAAGTGTCTGTGTTTTCATCCAAGTTATTTTGGAGTGTTTCTTCCTTTACGCTTTGCAGTTTGCTTTTACCACATGTTTTCCAACATATCTTCTTCACTGTTTTTGATCAAGAGGAAACTAAACTTGGTCTTATTACCTTGCCTGATTCTGGATTCAGAAAATGCATTAAATTAATGGCATTCACCTCTTTGTTTGGGGACCAGGCTAATGTTTATCAGCACTCAAATGGCAGCATCCCAAGAACATTCTCTGGCAGCGTTCAATTTACCAGTGTAGTACAGACACGGTGGCCACCTTCTACAAAATTTCAAGTCTTATTTATCAGAATACAATCAAGAAGTTTCCCTTCCTCTGGTATAAATCCAAATTCGATATGCTATGATGACTAGACTAGAAACTTCCATGTTTCTGTGGACTCTGCCTAATGATCCTCTCAGCTAGGCAGGCTGAGAAGGAATCAGTGATAGAGACACTGCCCACTTCTTTTAAGGTTGTACCTTATTAGCTGCTCAAGATAAGACTGAAAAATGCAGAAAAAGGCTACTTTAACAAACCATCAACAGTATCACCTTATACCCCCCTGTACTTTGGTCTCCACAAAGACAAAGTCAAATACTTGGTTTTTACTGCTCACCAGTAGCATTTCCTCTGAAATACTATGAATATTTGTTATGTAAAAGATACAAAAACGCCATGCTGATAGTTGACAAAACTTTTCTCAATAGTGTCAACAGCATAGGATTTTGTTCTTAATCAACCAAACTTTGTATGCCTCCTCACAAATGTCTGCTTTCATGGCAGCATTGTCCCTAGTTAACAACTACCTAAAATGCTCTGTTTAGAGATTCCCAAATTTCACTCTAAGCTTAAGTTTTCTATGCTGGTATCTGCATCAGGCTGATTTCAAGTTTCAGCAAAGTTAAAGCAACTAGTTTTAATCAATAAAATTTGGGTGGAGTGCATTGTCATGCTCGTTAAAAAAAAATCTACTGTTACTTCATTGCGAGGCTCTGTGCTTTCACTTTAGGTTTGGAAAAGGTCCTTATGCTACAAATTAAGGGCACTATTTTTACAGTCTTAGTGAACACCGTTATTTAACTAAAAACTTGAGGGGAAGAGGCAGGTTCATCATAACGTGCTTGGTGAATTTTAGATAATATAAAGACTGCCTATACTAGTTTTGGTCTGGGGCTAACTTCCCCTTTGTCCACTTGCTTAGGGACTACCACTGCACCAGACCCTGGGACCAAGATCAATTGTGTCCATACTTTTTAACTGCTGCTGTAGAAGATAAGAAAATTTGATTATTCCAGAATGTCAGAAGCACAGGAAACTCACCAGGAACAGGAAGGAATGAAAAGCTTCATTCAGCCCTAACCACTAAAGTGCTGCAAAAAAATTGTCATTGTGCAAACCCCAATATATCTGCTTACAGAATCACGGGCTTCATAAAGAATTCACAACAATATTACAAGAAATATTGTAATCTTTAATGCATTTGTTAAGACTGCTACACCTTAGATAACCCCATGACCTATCTTTTATAATACAACAGGGTTTTGGTTTTTTTTCTTTTAAGATAAATACTTCTAGCCTCCACTACAGAAACTTTCCAGCTTTACTGTCACTGAAATGACAGAGGCAACGCCACCAATCTTAGTGGTCTACTGTGGCTGTACAGGCAAAATCACACAGTGTGTCCACTGTTTCCTCCATCACAAACTGATAGGAGCATCTGTGACTAAAAAGCAACGAAGTCACAGTTTAGGTCACTGAGGACTAGCTTTCTTGTACCTTGCTAAGAGTTTTAGGAAAAAAAGAAAAAGGCACTAGCTGGAAATTCCTCTTCTGGCACTGCACAGCTCAGCCCCGGAGGTCTAGATTTGCATCACCACCATTTATGTGAGAAGAGGGAATGGAACTGGAAGCAGGAATTCCTCAGTACAGCCTGTGTCTTAGAGTGTCACATTAACACACACTGTGACGTATCTACCCTTGGGTGACAGGACACTGGGCACGCTGTCACCTTCTGCCTTTTTTCACCCATAATAAGTACTATTGAATTTTCCTACTGTGATCTGTTCAATTAAAAAAAAAAAACAAACCAACACAACAAGAAACCATCCATTTATCTTCTTTACTTGTTTAACAACCTTTTCTAATTGTTATGGGAAGTGCCACATGCTCTGCTACAGTACACAAAACATTAACAACAGGTCCACTCTANGGAGGTCTAGATTTGCATCACCACCATTTATGTGAGAAGAGGGAATGGAACTGGAAGCAGGAATTCCTCAGTACAGCCTGTGTCTTAGAGTGTCACATTAACACACACTGTGACGTATCTACCCTTGGGTGACAGGACACTGGGCACGCTGTCACCTTCTGCCTTTTTTCACCCGTAATAAGTACTATTGAATCTTCCTACTGTGGTCTGTTCAATTAAAAAAAAACCAAACAAAACAACACAACAAGAAACCATCCATTTACCTTCTTTACTTGTTTAACAACCTTTTCTAATTCTTATGGGAAGTGCCACATGCTCTGCTACAGTACACAAGACATTAACAACAGGTCCACTCTACCAGCATAGCTCACGTAGCACATTTTCCACTGAATCTCAAGATAAAAATCTTGACACAAAACAGCATCAGAAGGCTAAAAAACAAAGAAAACGCAGTATATGACTATCCAGCAGGAAAGAACACACACGCAGAGGCAGAACAGGAGTGTTGTCCCCAATCCCTGACCAGTGGGACATCCACTCCCTCTGCTGGGCATCCAAAAAATCTCATCCAAGGCAATGGCCTACACTCTTAAGAGCTTGAATGTTTTATATTTTAAGGCAATCAGATTTTTAAAATGACCTTTAATAAGAGCAGAAACTGGTCAGTACTGAAGGGTTTTGAACATATAACTTGCGGTTGAAATGCACAATGTGACAAGGAAAAGCACATGGGATTTAATGCCTCTTGCTATTAAATAACTCTCACTTAACCAACTTGTTCCAAACATTCAAAAACACATCCATCCACCCACCCGTTCATCCCACAGGCTTGGCAGCCATGCCACTTCAGTCCTCTTTTTTTCCTGAAAGTACACCACTAAACTGTAAGCTAGTTCCTCACCCCAAAATCAAGAAGGTTTATCTGGAACAGGCTCCTCAGGGACATGGCCATGGCCCCAAGCCTGCCAGAGTTCAAGACGCATTTGGACAATGCTCTCAGGCCCACGGCATGATTCTTAGGGCTGTCCTGTGCAGGGCCAGGAGTTGGACTTCAATGATCCTTGTGGGTCCCTTCCATCTCAGAATGTTCTACGAGTCTGTGAATTTAGTCTAAAGTTGTTTCGTTGCCCTTGACACTCTAGGACACTCATTGTGAATAACACGTTTTTGGGACTGAGATTAGAACTGGCACTGTGACTGTACTGACGAGAAGAAAAATGGCTCAAAGACAAATCACACTTGTGGCATTGTGTATAAAGACTCAGACTATTTAGGATTTTGCTAATTATACTAGAAAAAGTTAGGAAAGCTCTGCTTTTCAAAGGAAGGTTGAGTTCCTTAATAACAAAATGCTTTCTCCTTTCCCACCTCTGGCCTCTTTCTGGATTGCTCACTTGCAAAAGTACTGGAAGTTTGTGTATAACTATTTAACCTCAAGTATGCCTTTTGGACATCATTTGACCTACCTAGACTTTTCTGTTGACATTACATATAGGGTGTGTGTGGGGGTTTTGTTTGGTTTTCATTTAATTCAAGGTCCCTCATTTACTCACATCTTCCACACCATGCAGGTTATAACAGACCATGGAGTCTGGGTTTGCACAAACCCAACACTTTGAAGGGGTAACCTAACCTGATGTTATTAACTGCAATGCCTGTTTCAGGACTGCAAATCCAGGGGCTGTCATGGGGCTTCTGTATCAGCAGAACTAATGTTGCTCTGAGGATGTCATCATGCACTAAGCAAATAATATCTGTTAGTATTATATCATCCACCTAAAAAGCACACACTTACAAAATTAAAAATCCACACATAAGCATATTTTATTTTTCCCTCCACTATGAAAACGAGTGTTTCCCACACAGATATTTTTAATACTCCTCTCTACTAAACTGTAATTTAATTTCTAAAACTCAGCATTCTTCACTCAACCTAATGACATTCGTATTACTGACTAACAATGATTGATGGTATTTCAGAAACAACCCAACATAGGTTGAACTACAGGAGATGTATAGGCACAAACTGCTTCTCTTCAGGAGACTTGAACAACTTCTCCCAAACACAAAAGTGTCTGATACTGGGGTAATTAATAGGTGTTTTCACATATTTTGTTACTTTTTTACTGGTATCATTGCATACCAACCTAATGAATCAGAAGCAGAGAGATAAAAGTCTTCATGATTCAGTAGACGAGTAAAAGTTATTTTGGTATTATATATCAGAGTTTCCCCTTTCCCTATGAAACAGGGAGATGACAGACTTTTTAGAAAAAAAAAGATGCAAACCTAACTTTTCCCCAGAAAAATGCCTATTATTTGTAATTTTTTAAATGAGAAATATAATATTTAGTGCTTCTAAGAAATGGAAGGGTTTGATATAACAACATCAAGTGTTTCAAATTTCACATTTTGTATACTTCTTCCACTTTCATCATTCATACCAGTCTCCATCTCTTTGTAGTCACCAGAATCCCCACACACATAAGTATCAGAATGCAATTTGTGTGTGGGGGGAAGATGAAGTACATTTCTTCATGAAAGGACAAAACACTTGTGCCTTGTAGAGAGAGTAGTCAAAAAAGGGTCAAAACTAGTAGTGCCACAGTGAGCCTTCTTGATTATTCAGTCATTTTAATGTAACCTGGAAAGCACTTCAAGGAGGAATCATGAAAATGTAATGGGAATATTTTTAAAAGTATGCAAAATTGATGGTATAAAAAAGATCATTATACCTTTCTCAGACAGCATTTTTGGGATAGAAAATGTGTAGAGATTTAGTTAAATAAAGCAGGTGGGTGAAATTTCAGAAGTAGTTGGCTTTACTGTGAGACAGCAATTTAGAACAATAGGCTGCCTGTCAGGCCTTGTTATTCAGTGAGGTTCAGAAAGTGCCTGGTGCCACCTATTATTCAGGCACTTCAGGCTGAGCTTTAACACCACATATCAGAAAAAGTCAGGCACTTCCAGGAGTTGCAAAGCACCATCTGCTCATATTAATTCATATAATCACAACAAATATATATATATATAAAAATAACAAATTCACAGTCAGCATCAAGCATACTTCCCTCCTTATTGTCTCTACTTTGTCTGCCAAACTCTAACCATGTTCTGAGTTGCAATACAGTTTGTACACTCCAGTCCAAAGATCCTTTACAATCCCATTCACTGCCACTAATATGACCTCAGTCACAGAAAGCCAAGTAGGGCCCTTTTGTGTACCGAGAAAACAGGAAAACTGACATCCCTAAAGTAGCACAGCTGAGCATAACTTCTTATCTAGTGAACATGTCAAAACATTAGCCTGAAACAAGCAGAAAAGCAGAGCTGCAACACAGCATTAAGATGTACATATTAGCATGACAATTTCAGACAATGGCTACTAACTCTTTCAATACTCAGCATCACTCATGCCTTGCAGTATTTTCCAGATGTTTTCAAAAGCCTTATAAGCAACTGATCTTTGTCTTTTTCTGTTTTCTAGCAGTGAAGGAAGGATGCAGCTGGAATCTCCCTACTGAGCTAACCACAACCCAGGAAGAACTCTCTCGTCTACACTTCCCATTCACACTCTCTTGTAGTAGATGAGTTACACGAACTTTGGTAGTGCAGACTCTGAGATCCTGCATCAATGTCCTTTTCTGGAATTACCCACTGGCAAATCCCATGCTTAAAAGTAGGCTGACAACACACACAGCACAGTGTTTGTGGTGTTCTAAAACACCCTCTCAATTCTAACCACACAGAGAATTTATGGTTTTGTTTTAAGAATTTCTAAAGCACGCAGTCATGCATCAGTCCAGAGCAAGCCGACAGAAGATGGGACTAATTAAATGGTGATTGTAAATCACATATATAGTTATAGGGCACACACATGCATGTAAACAGAGAGAGGAACAATTATTTAAGTTTCAGAAAGCTCTCAGCATGAGACACACAAACATGGAACCCTAAATTTTACTGCCTTGTTGACAGAGATTTACTTTTTTTTTCTTAATACAAGAGAGTTGTGGGGTAATACTGAAGTATATCTGCAAAAAACATGAGTTTAATTAAACGCTGTAATGAATCGTGCCAGTCTAATATCTTTTGGACTAGTATTAAACATAGTCCTTAACCATCGATACTTTCACCAAATATTTCCACTTGATAAATTAATATTAGCCTTTTTACTCAAAGTCAGACCTTTAATACACCTTATCAGATTCAAAGTCACATAAAGGTGATGCCAATTGCCACAGCAATTGCTCACTTCTCTCTTCACCAAACAATGTCCATTCAAAAAGAAACCAAATACTCAAAACTTCAATAATGCAAATTGTCCAAGTACTGATTTAGGAAAAAATATTTTTCTGTTTCTGTACACAATTTTTGTCAATCTTGTTGGCAAGTCATGTATCTAAAATTTAAACACAGTAAGTGCAATTCTATGCAGTACAGAGGACACTGGAAATAGTTAAAAATAGGTTCTTTTATTGCATAAGCCAAAGCCCCCAAAATTTATACATGAAGTTCAAATAAACATTTCATTACATAAATTTTATCTGTGCAAGGCAGAATTAACACTTTTGGTATTTCTATGCTCTGTTCTACATTTAATCAGAATTTAGCAACTTAAAACACCTTCCACAGTCTAGACATCTTTCCTTCCATCTGCTTACATTTAACTGTTGCTACTGATGAAACATAAATGTTCCAGAAAACCCTATAATCTTCAAAAATTATCATTTCCCAAATAAGAAAAGAAAATTACATATTATTAATACCTATTATTAAAAATGGTCAAAGTAAGACTTTTAATGACCTGATTCACCACTGGTAGAACAGTATTTGCTATGGCATCGACTTACATATCTTAAAAATTTTATTAGAAGAGACAAAGAATACCCTAGCAATAGTAATTTCTAAACATTAAAGAACAATCATTACAGGAATATAACTTTCTTACCTGAAGTCCAGCGTTGTCTGCCTGTCCTCCTTTAACTAACTGGGAGATGAAGAGGCCACAGCTGAATTCCAGTCCACCTCTCACACTTATTCCAAGCCCTTCAGGATTCAAACGATCCAATCTCACCTCTTTTAGCTTTCTGCAAAAATGGAAGACACTTGACTGTTCAGCTGCATAACACCTTGTGGCAATAATGTTTCATATGAAGTTAGAAATTATTTTTCCTCTTATATGATTTAAACATTAAAAATGCAAGTTGACTGAAGTGTGGATGGATGCGTGCTAGCTAAAGCCATCAGGTATTATTCATATGAAGACATCTGCAACCACTGAAGCTGTCTGCTTTTAAAATGTTAGAGCTGTGAGAGTTTTTTTAGTACTAAATGCAGGAAAAATGAGAAAAGATTTTTTTTACTCCTTTACCCTGCTCTTACTAGATACTAAAGTAGTTGGCAAACGATTTCAGGTAGCTGTACTTCTAGCAAATATAGCAAAAGTAATAAGTACACCCAGCTCTACACTGATGAACAATATTTTACTCTGAATTTACCAGGAAACTCAGTATTTCCTGCTTGTATTTAAGTTAGCTGCATAGTTCTGCATTCTCTTACCGTGATCTTTTGGGTGTAAGCTGGTCATATTCCACCTGGTGTTTTAATGGGATAAGAGGGCGGATAGCATCAAATAGAGGCAATCTGCTTGGCTCATTAATCACGAGTTTTAGGTCCCCCACAAGCACTGGGAGATTCATAGACCTGCAAAAACACAGTGAGGAAATGAGCAGAGGTAATCAACCCATCAACACAAAGCATAATTTTTAAGTTGTTGTACATGTGGCTTCAATATTTGCATCCTTTCAAGCTACTCAAAAGTTTATTTATGCAGATATTGGTTTAGCCAAAGCAAAATAGCTTCTGAGAAAACAAGACTTGCAAGTAAAGAGGGATAACAACTACTTGCTTCAAAATAAAGTCAATGTATAGGAGACTTCAGTTATCTTTTAAGGTCATGCACATCACGTTTATAGATGACATCCTTAATTGCATTCTCAGAGTCCTCACAAAATTTATGGAACTGTTTGGAAATAACTTTCCAGACTACAAATATCTGCCTAATAGATTTTTCTTTCCTTACCAGTTAGAAATTCTTGTAAGTAAATCTAGGCTACAAGCTCCTTCCTTTTCTGAACTTAGGGGACAGACAAATTGTTTCAATCCAGGGGGAAGAAAAAAAAAAAAATCGCAATACACAACAGCTTAAGCAAAGACTTGGTTTAAGTTTTAATTTTTTTTTCAAATCAAATTTGAAGAACGATCAACCAATAAATAAACAAAACCTACATAAGTTAAAATGTTGTGAACATCTCTTTCATGATAGTTATGCAAAGTGCTCTCCTTGATATTGTCAGCACTGTGGTAGTTACAGATTTACAAAACATAATTTGCTGTACAGCCGCAAGAGTCGAGGAACAGTTCCCTAAGGTTTAGTGGAGTTATTCCTACACAACATCCAGCCAAACTTACTCTGTATTATTTGCCGTTCCCTTTTTTATAATTTACATTTCCTGGCATACAATATTTCTGAGACATATGCAATGAAAATACAGATCAGGAATACCTATATGGGATTAGAGGTAAAATGCTTCTGGAAATGCTAATCATAGTGAATCAGACATTAAGTGGTAACTGCAACAGCAACTGCACATATCTTTTCCCTGGAATATTTCACAATGTATTCCCAAAAAGTGATACATCATCGAAGTATGTTCACAGAGATAATGAAAATTTTGCCCAAGTCAGTGCAATTTTGGAAATTAAAGAAAAGTTGCTATATGCATTGTTAATTTTGTAACTCAAAGAAGATTTTAAATAATTCAGAGCTACTGAATCAATCGGCTTTCCAAACAACAGCCTTTATGAGTGGAAAAGCAATTAGACAGACCTGAGTGAAACTGAATCAGATATGGAGCTGAATACCCCCATAACTATAGCTCAGTGCAAACATCAGATGGAAACGTCTACATTTCACTCAGTTGAGATGCTATTAATTACAATATGAATGGAAACTGTCTATCAGAGCCACTTGTCTAAGATGAGTGGAAAATACATCCTCATCTTCTCTGAAACACAATGGATCAGAGGCTGATATAATTTGCAACAATACAAGCCCAAAGCAACTGTGGTTTAAATCAGTTCAGCGAAAGGATTCATAATAGGCCTATCACCTTACCAATTTTTTACCATTGTGTTTAATAAGGCAATCATTAAACATGACAAACAGATTCCAAGACTAAATTTTTTCAGCTTTCAGAAAAACGGTTGCCAATTTTTTATCTGAGTACTTAATCTCTGTACAAAAATCTCTGAAAGGCACTCTCAATGAAAACCTCTGTTGCAAATAAATAAGCTTTATTTGGAAATATTAAGGAATTACATTAATCTCTCTGTTTCCTAATAATCCCGGTGCTTCCCCTCAGACATCCTCCAAGTATGAATCCGCCAACTTCTTTGACAAAACTGCCAAGTCATAAAACCAAAGTAACTTTATAGGTGACTCCAGACATAGTCCTTCCTTGCCTGCAATTTATGCTGTGAAACCATAAGAGTTCATTAAACAGGATAAAAACTATTACTTCAACTGCTTTTCTAGTAGCATACACAAAGACTATTTAAAATCTTTAGTATTAACCCTCTATATTTTAAAACATTAGCAAAATTCTACACGAACATATATAAAACTAGGTCTTACTGGTGGTACATCCGTAGCACATCATAAAGGTAATCCTTCTCCGCTTCATTGTCAATTAATAGATTAACCTGAAAACCCAAAGACATTATCATAAATCTCTGACTAAATAGCCACAAAATTGAACAAAAGTCCCACAGATTCTTAAGCCACAGAGCAAGGACTGCATCAAGGAAAGACTTTAAGATCTTTTTTTAAGACAAACATCTTTTTGCAACAGAATATTACCTCACAAAGTCACACTTATAACAAGATTTTCTAAAATTAGTACTACAACAACTGGACAAAGTGGTAAGTGCTGATATATTATGCATACAGCAGTAATATTATTACATCAAAATTCTAGTCTTACCTGATAATCACTGTACTGTTGAATAAATGTCTTCAGAAACCTTTTTGGCCATTCATTAATGTAGCACATGCTGTCACAGATAAAATCACCACACTGATATAATCTATGTTCTCTCCTCCAAAAGACCAGTTTCAGGATCTCACTTATAACATTATGCAAACTGCTACAACTCTGTTCCTCTTTGCTCCAGCTCTTAACTGATAGAACTCACTAGTTACTCTTTCCTCCCCCACTAATAGTACATTTACTTAAACCAGTGTCATATTACTGTGCCTGCTCTTGGATAATTACAGCAAATTAAAGCAAAACCCCCCTCAAAATTCTAATATGAGGAGTTTAATTTATATGTAGTTATAATGAGACCCCCACTAATCTTATTTGCAGTAAGAGGTCATACCATATTAGTTTTACATCTGGACAGGCTTAATGTTTAGGAAAACAATTTACATCTGACCTAAAGGCTAATATTACTGTGACGTGAAGACTGAGGAGCAATTTGCATACTTAAAGAAAGGTCCTTTCTTTCTAGGTTTGCAAGGGTTTGTATTATGTTCTAAACTAAATACATGCTTCATATTTCTTTGGTCCCACTTGGCTCCCCAAAGCCAGCAAAACTTCACATACAGGTGGTTGCCAGTTACTTGTCTCCTCTGGAAAAAGACACTTTCAAAACACCTAAAGGCCAAAAAGCTACATGCAGGTCAAGATTGCTTTGCAGTAATACTGTTGAGTACACCAATTTACTCCCAGTGAACTTCTAAACACAGAGAACAAAGTCTGCCTTAAAAGGAAATAAAATACTTGCAGTCAAAACTTACTAGTTCACCAATAACGTGTACAGACTCAAGGCAAGGTGATACATGTAAAACTTAGTCCAGCATCCATTTTTGCTTTCTCCAACAGGAAAAATACAACATATAAACCAGTTTTGGCTCTGGTATACAGAGCTCCATCTCCAATCTCTAAGGTACTTTATGAGCAGTGTCTCATGAAGAACGTTAAATGTTTAAGCACATCAATCCTGCACAGCAAAGGGGAAAACCATCATCATCTCTTCTCCTGAGGGGAAAACAGAGTACTAATGTTCTATTTTTCTCCTGATACACTAGTTGACAGACACATTCCCTCTCTCTCTCAGGAAATGGGGGGCCATATCTAAATTCTCCTATTTCTTCTTAGAAAACATTCAGTCTTCCTGTTTGATTCCTGCACTTCTCACCCTGCACCAGCAACTTTCTCAACCTCTGACAAAAATACCCATTTGACTTCTTATATATTCGGAATGCTAGAGCTGGGTTAAGGCTCCTGGCTCATCTCTCCAAATTGGTCATTCTTCTCCACCTGACTTTTATTACATCAATTATCACTGTAGTGTAGCCACCTGCATCTCTTACCCTTTTCCTAATTATTCAGCTCCTTTGGATAGAGCCTTACTGTAGATATATGCTTTACCTAGGCTTACCATGCACCACTGTAGCACCAGCCCAATCTGTCAGCTTTCAAAGAATAATATAAAGTTCTATTTAAACTATACAGACATTGAAAAACTATTGAAGGAAAAGGAAGAACTGGTCAGTATATTTACATACTTTACATTGCTGCTTGGTTGACAGAGAAAACTGATTAAAATTGCTAAGAATAAAAAAGGAAGTGGCAAATAATTGAGGATATTCATATCCTGTGGCTGGCTGGTTTTACTGGTTTGCCACAGAAAAAGTAAGCATCCATACCTTTGGATGACACAGAGGCCACCAGAAGCAGGATGATAGAAAATAATTTAAAGAAAAGACCTGTTCCAGTACCTCCAACTCAGATAAAGTTTTCACTCATATCTGCATCCTGCCTATTTGCACTAACACTGACAATGCATCTTACATTATCTGGGGTGGGACTTGAATGATTTATGAATACAGCAGCAATGAAAGGAAAAAGGTTTAAAGTTCACGATGGTAACCATCTGCCTAGAAACCAGAGTCTTTATAGATATGTTGCACAACCCACTGTTGAGATAAACAGTAATAGGCAGCAAAGCAGAAATAACGTGTTGGCTTCATCACTACGGAATATTCAGGCCCCTAATGTTTTTGAACTTCACTTTGACACATAGGTGTTTTTTGCATTTCCCCTACTTCATCATAACAATCCTTTAGTTCATGCATTTATTACCAGGTGACAGATACGTCTATAAAACATTATACTACTGTGAAGCAATTGCGTTTCCTAGATAAAAAACAAACAAACACAAACAAACCCCCAAACCAGATCAACTACAGCCTCCTTCACAAAATAAAACTCAAACCACAAAACTACTGAAAACTTCAGTCTGAGAGAGTCCTAAATGGCTTCGCATAACACCTCTTAATCATGTAAACAATTTTCCTCCTCCTCCTCTCTTTAATTAGAGCTTTTTGAGCTTCCCTTGCTCATACAATTTTGCGCTCTGCTGGGCACTTATTTAACCCGGTAAATGACAAAATGACGTGCCAGGCAGACCGAGTCGCTCCATGTATCAAGTGCATTTGCACACGACTGCACACGCACAATTCCCCCGGGGAATGTCCCGGTGGAACTGCCGTGGGCCGAGCGCCGCCCGGGACGGGCACTGCCGGCGCCTGGACTTCGGCACCNGGTGGGAGGCGCGGTGGGAGGCGCGCCCGTCCCTCGCTCCCGCCGCCTCCTCCAGCATCCCCGACCTCGCTGCTCCAGCTGTGAGATAACCCCCNGCCTCCTTCACAAAATAAAACTCAAACCACAAAACTACTGGAAACTTCAGTCTGAAAGAGTCCTAAATGGCTTCGCATAACACCTCTTAATCATGTAAACAATTTTCCTCCTCCTCCTCTCTTTAATTAGAGCTTTTTGAGCTTCCCTTGCTCATACAATTTTGCGCTCTGCTGGGCACTTATTTAACCCGGTAAATGACAAAATGACGTGCCAGGCAGACCGAGTCGCTCCATGTATCAAGTGCATTTGCACACGACTGCACACGCACAATTCCCCCGGGGAATGTCCCGGTGGAACTGCCGTGGGCCGAGCGCCGCCCGGGACGGGCACTGCCGGCGCCTGGACTTCGGCACCTGCCCCGAGCCGGACCGGCAGCGGCACGGTATCAAATAAAACACCTTGCATCAAGCCCCGGAAAACCTCACGCATCAGGGAATACTCTTCCTTTGTCTCCTTCCCTTCCCGAGGGTTTTAGCTCCCCTCTCACAGGAGCCCGCCACCCGTTTTCCCGCGCCACGGGCAGCGCAAAGTTCCCCGAGTTTCTCCCTTCCCCGTCGCTCCCCCTGGCAGCGCCAGCAGCTCTCCCCGGAGCCAGGAGCCGTGCCCAGGCCAGGGGGGCTGCGCTGCCCGCTAAGGCGGCCCCGGGTCTCGCCTTTCCCTTACCTTGTGCCGGAATTCTCGGGCCACCCTGCGCTCCATGGTGCGCGGGTGCGGGCGGGGCGCG
>WEIV01006828.1:5151-18205 GCA_013390005.1 Calyptomena viridis
GCTTCTCACTCAGTGAAGAAGTTGAGAACTGTACAGCCCAAATTCCAGAAAATGCAACACAATGGATTTGAGAGATGTCTGACATTACAATGAATATGGGTATGCATGATTTCCATTACAGTAAGCAAGTGCTGCTTTGTATGTATCTTCCCACAAAAGTTATGAGATAAAACAGATATATGAAGTTTGTGTTTCACAGACGGGCTTCTGTGTCTGCTTGGCATCAGTTGACGGATATCAGAGCGATGAGTTAATATTCTGTGTTTAGATGCCTTACTTGCTTCCCAAGTGACATGGTGGAACACATTCAGGGGCTCATTAAGTTTCCAGCCATTCCTAAACAGGAACAGGTGCTTGAGAAACATTTCTCCAGTATGTCACAGACAGCTTCTTTACTGTCTTGGAAATAACTGACTGCGCTTGTGTTTCCTCCATGGCATCAACTGACAATGAGAAGAGATTGAAAAGGAACAGGAAGAGCTCCCAAAACATCCGCATGTGCATAGTGAATGGGTCCAGAAAAGTAAGTAATAAAAGACCCGGCTGCATACTCCGAATTCAGATTTGAAACTTGAATGTCCATTTAATGTTTCTGCTCATTCAGACTCCAGTATCACATTCAACCAAGTCCTAACAGGTTCTCAGGAACATTGATTAATTAATTGAAATGACACTATAAGAAGCCGAAACTTTCTCAGTGATTAGTATCCACTAATCCTTTATTCAAGCACATTGGACTGAATGTCTTGGGAAGCTTCCCCAACTATAAGAAGAAAGATGAGATGTAGCTGGATAGATATGGTCCATTGCCTGGGATGGCATTTGTGTTTTCATAGGTTGGTTTAGCATGTGTAGAGTGCTATGTATATTTACAGTTACCTAAAATATTTCATAATACAGCCTGCCATTGTAGAGATTAATTTACAAGGAAGCAATTTTAGTTCAACTAACAGATTTAAAGGGAAGAGGACTTAATATTTAACATTTAAGAATTGCATCCAGGAATTTTCTATGTATAGAATATCCCTGCATCATGATCTTCTTTTCTTTACCTCTCATAAAGTTTGGAAATAGCCTGAAACATCTCCAACAGCCAATAGCTACTGGGCTAGCATGCAAATGCAGGAGAATGCTGTCATCTGTTTGCTAGGAAAAACTTCCCTTATGGAAACTTACATAAGTTCCTAGATGTTGCAAAGACATTGTGAGAGGTTTGTACTAAATCTTCTGCCATCACTGCATATGACTATTATGATAGAATAGCAAACACATCTTGAAGAGTTTTATAAAGTCCTGAAAAAATTTTAACAAACAACAAGGATCAGGATCAATCAGGCGGGAAAAAAAAAAAAAAGGAAGGGGAAGAAAAAAAAAAAAAAAGAAGAAAAAAAAGAGAAAAAGAAAGAAAAAAAGTCACTGCTCCAAATTTGGATTCCTCTCTGTATTGTGCAGTAACAACATGATAGCACCAACTGATTGCAAGTCCAGACAATTCGGTTTCCTCCACGCTTCTGTCATTGCCATTACAAAGTAGTTTTCAATCAACACCAGTTCACTGGAAATTTTTCCATAAGATAACACTGATGTGATTTTTGGAATTCAATGTGATGATTTTACCACGTGGGAAATAAATCTTTGCTAAAACAGAGGGCAAGAAAAGGGGGCAAATATTACTTTTCCTTTGCCGATGAGTGCCCATCATCCTAGCTCCAGCCATTCTCTGGTTTCTCCTACCTCTTCTCATGCCACAGACATATTCTCAGTGACAGAAAAAATGCAGGGTCTTTTCTGCAGACTGTTTAATTACATGGAATTTACAAATGCCTTGAACTGAACAGCACCTTGCAAGCCTGATGTGACTACATATGCTTTGCTCTCGCCTGTGCACGCTCTGCTAGCTTGCTTGTCACCTCACACAAGCACACAAATAGCCACCTCAATGCAGAATTGCACTAGATGAAATTTCTTTACTGACACACCACCAGTCTCCCTCTGGACTAGATTTTAAATAGATGACAGCATTTTCTTAAATGATTAATATTTGACCAAATGTTTCCATTTTATTCTGCAGGCAACTGCACTGTTTTTCCACTGTATCCACTGAATTCGGAAACAAATTTTCACTGGGCAAAAGTCCCACACTTCATTTTTCACTTCACATCTTGCCTTCCTGGTGATTCTGAAAGCTGCCCTTCTGAGTCATTCTTACTGCCAACAAGTAATTTTCCCAGAGCAGGCGTTCAGATGCAGACTTTTTTATTTACTGATTATATGCATGGACATGCAAGGTCTGCATGAACATGGAATCCCCAAAGACCAGCTACAACTCCAGTTGCTTTTGGCAACTGTCCCCAGGATGAGTGCCCCAGGCAAGTGCTCCAATGACCTCCAACTGAGCTACCTCTTTGCTCACTGTTAAAGTAAATAGAACAGAGATTGCTGCCAAACGTCCGTATAAAAATAGTTTAACCACACAAGACTCTCCTCCTACATGATCTTCACTAGTCAGTATAGGGTTCATTCTTGCAGAAAATGAACAACCTCCCTGGGAACTATATTTTCAGCTGTTACAACACACAAACTTTAATATGCACATTCTATTCTTCCCATAATTCACTAGTAACGCAGAAGGGACATTATGCTTCAATGTTGTGGCAATTCACAGGTCCCTTAAGAAAATCACTGCATACGTTATATTCTGCGAGATAAATCCTGAATCCTACCACAATGCACAAGAATTTGGTCTCCATCTTATCTTCCTTGTTATGGAAGAAATTATAAAAACTATTTCCTTGAGGCATCCACAGGCCCATGATGGAATGCAAAGAAAAAGAGATTTTGTTTTCTGAAAGAAGTCTTTGCTGTAAAGGAGAAGCGACCATTCTAATCTGTGCTCACTAAGGATAGGTGAATCCACTCACTCTGTGGAGAATTATATCATTACAGCTCAAACTGTGCAAGTGTCTGCAACTCCCAAAGCAATCACCTGGAACTAAACCAACCACATGTCTTTTGTATCAACTTACCTGAAGATTCGAGACAAACTGGAAACCAGGGACTAAACCAAGTATTGGGTCAGGGACTGCACCTAATACTGACTAGAATCTTACTAAAACATTTTGACTTGTCAGTGGAAATTACTGCCGTGTAATGGAGCACAGAGTACTTCTGTCGACAGAGCCAGTTCTCCACAGCCTGTATATAATTAATGCAGTTCTCTGGCTGGAGGCTTGGTAAATACAGTAGACTATTGCTATTGGAAAGCACACATCAAAGTGGAAATCGAGTAAAACTTTGATGACAAGACTCTTCCATCAAACAAAAAAAAAATCTCTACTATCCTGAATTTTCTTTTAAAAGACTAGAGTGCAATGTCCTACTCACATTTTAATGTAACTGTTTGCCTACTCATAAACACTTAAACAATTTTCCATGTGAAATCATTCCATGCCAACCCCTAGTTTAATACCTGAGACTCAGAAGAAGATACAAGACAAGTACAGCAAGTCCATTTTAGCCAAATTCTTGCGCTTCTCCACTCTTTGTGTTGTTCCCCCCATTACAACAGATACTACAGGTTATTTACAGTTTATTTACCTTTATTCCAGGGAGTCCGGGAAGCCCAGGAAGACCTGGTTCACCCTATACAGGAAAATTACATAATATTACAGACATTATTCAGTAATGGTCACTATTCAGTGAACACCCCTGTAAATTCTGCAGCAAGATAAAGGAGTGTGAATGACAGCTAGTCAGCTCCAGCAGGACTGATATTTTCAAAATGCGTGACTCAAATGTACAATTAGTAAGATTCGTGTTAAGAACTTAGACATCATCTGGGAACTTTGGATGTGAAGATGATAACCAGATTGAAAATCCATGTCAGGAAAGCCAAATATGAATTCACATTAGCTTTCATCAAAACTGAAGAAAAAAGCAGCACTGGTTCATTTTATACACTGCCATTTAAGATCCATACTTATAACAGATGTTTAATTCTGTTCCATTTTCAACTCTGAGCTAGATATTGTGCTGTGTTACTGTCTGATTTAGCTACAAAGCAATTCAGAAGAGCTTAGTTTAAATTGTGCAATTTAAGCAGGATTGCATAATTATAGGTGGGCCATCAATTTTATAGAGCTATCCATAGCATCATTTCAGAGCTTAATATTTATCTGTGAATATACATGGTGTCATGAAGAATAGTGGGAACATAACCTTTTACTGCTTTACTCAGAAAAGCCTTGCTTATTTAAAATTGCAATGAAAAGAACTATAGAACTGCATTTGCAAGGGTAATTTTGCAACAGGTATTGAAAATTGAATGTATTAATTTTGAAATTAAGTTGAAATTAGTCTAAGACAAGAACGACAACATTCTCACAAATGGTCATTTTGAGATACCAGCTAAATGGAAAGATGTTATCTAGGGAAATAAAGTTGTTGAACGAAAAAAAAAAAAGAGCAATAACATGTGAAGAAATCATTATTTTAAAGGCTATGGATTTTGTTTTAATACAGAGATGGATTCTAACCAGAACCTTGGATCTGAATATTCCCTGAACTTTTTGGAAGCTCAGGTCTGAACGCTAAAGCCAACTTTTACCTTTATAATGAGTTGAACTAAAACCCAGATTTTGTATACTCCTGAGCTTTATAAAAATCCAGATTTCAACTCTGTGGTTTGGGCCGATTCATACAGATTGTGCTATTAAAATATTTTACATGTCCGTGTACATACATGCTTACATACATCCCTACACTCACATATACATATACAAATATAAACATATGTATACATAATATAGATGTTCATCAAGCTACAGTACCCAAAGACACTTCTTTGAGGCAGTAATATTAAATAGACTTGAAATGCTTGAAATTACATTCTGTTACAAACTGAAAAACACAACAGAGGCTGCAAATCACTTTACCAAATGGAGTGATTTTTAAGTCATATAGAAGGATCTGATAACAGTTTCTTTGTCCATTTTAGTTTTCCCAAAATTCTAACTGTTCAAATTGCCTAAAAGCACAGGAAAGATTCCAATCTCAAAATATTAACTATAAAATCAGATGGAAGAATAGAGGCTAGGATGCCATTTTCAATAGACACTGCTATATTTTGGTATGTTGACCAACACTTTATAAAGCTGAAAATGGGTTATCACTCTTGCAAAAGAATAATCCCTTAAAAGACCTCCACTGCAATGATAAAACCCCTATCCTCTTTCCATTTCTTACTTGAGTAACCATACATGACACTACCACTATGAACTTTTCTCATCTAATTATGGAAGAACTATATTTCTCTTTTAAGCATAGCATTTGAATATTTATAATTAATAATATCACAGTATTGCTGCAATAGGTCACTATATAGTCTTGGGACAGAGGTAACCTGCACAGACCCATACACAGCAAGCAGAAAGGATCCAGTGAAGCCAGTTCAGAGTCACTGTAATCTAAAGCAATTAAAATGCCCTTCAAACATACATTAAACAATGTGAAATACAATAAAATCAATCATTATTTCTAAATTACAATTAGCATTGTACAAGAATGCATAATATTTTCTTTTCTGAACCCTTCCTAATATCTGATTTATGAGAAGAATGATTTTTAAAGAAACCCAGACTGCATACTATTTCATAATGCTCAGCTAGGTGGGGCAGGTCATTCTATCGCCTCTGCACAGAACATGGCCCACAACAGCCTTGTCAGACTGTTGAAATACTGTCACATTTCATTTCATGCAAATAATATTCAGGTGGGCAGCTCAATATATATCTGTCCTTAGAAGATGGATAAGGAACAACTAGAAACAGAGGAAAAAAGAAAATATAAGGAAGAAAAGAAGACACAGAAAGGAAATAGGAATGGGACACAGAAGAAGGAAAAATATTGAGATGATGCAGATGGCAGAGACATGCCTCTAGCTGGAAAAAGAGCCCCCCTCCCCCCCAATCTCTGGTAGGGTGACAAGTCCCTGCTAAGCAGGGGTGCAGAGAAGATGTGGGCACCTGGCAGGAGGAGGCACACTGAATGAGCACATTATGGGAGCTGCTGGTTTGGGCTGGGACATGAACATGGCACACTGGAAGCTCATGATGTGAATGGAAAGAACACACCAAGTCCCCCTTGTTGTGTTCAAGAAGCCGGGATTATAGAAAGTCTGAAGTGTGTACCTCTCACTCATCCATGCTGCCTAAATGAGACCAGACCTGAGTGCCTGGGGACTGAGATCCAGGAGCCTGCTGATAAATCACTGCTGGTTTTGCCTCCATGGCAGCCACCTAGTGACAGTATGAATCTCCACAGGCTCTTAAGTGCATTTTCTGGTTTATTACCCAAGCAAAGCATACACTGCAGAATGCACACACTGGTTAGATAGCTTTAAACTACTTTGATTACCTTTCCTAATTAAAATTGTATTTTACTCAAGAACTGCATTTGCAATCATAATAGTCTTTGTTTAGTCTCTTATAACTGATGACAGTTATAATCTCTCAATAAACCCCCTTAATTTCTTATTTATTTCTTATTTATATGTGGTGTGGGTTTTTGCTTAGTTACCAAAAGACCTTGAGTATTAGAAAATGGTTGTGTTGTCATCCATTATATAGAATTTTAGCTCTTGATTGTCCGGAATACCTGCTACCTCAACTGGCAGATGGACTCTGCTCCACTCTGGAAGCAGTGGCTAATTTTCAATGTTGTAAGAGGCAAGAATGGTGCTAATGGCTCCCGAGGGAAACAAAAGATTGCAATGCAAAAAACATGGTTCTCCCATTGTGTCTTTGCTCCCCCTGCAGAACCTGCCTCCTACTCTCATGAAAGGGAGCTGAATGCACAGCATTCACTGTGTTTGATGTACTATGGATTCAAAAAGCAAATCCCCCAGCTTCAGATGGCCTCATGCAGCACAGAGTCATTAAAACTCCTGCAGGACCTTTACTTGCAGAAGTAGTCTCAGCCACACAGCACCCAGGGGAATTTGTTTCCCTGGAAGGAAGAACAGAGTGGCATTAGCTGGTCTGTGTCCCTCCAAACATACCACCTGCCTCTGACAGTTTGATTCCTCTTACAAGTGTATATGAAAGACATTCTAGTCAATACTTATTTTCTTCCCCTAACAGGTATATGTGAAAAAGATTCTAGTCAATACTTATACTCTTCCTAATGAGATGTAATAATGTACCATATTCTGAAGGTTAATAGTCAGTCAAACATGCTGGGTTAGCTTGTGATCACTCAAGGAACATTCTTTGTTAGTTTCAACAGCTTCAACTGCATAAGCTTTCAATGCAACAAACGTGCTGTGGCCAGAAGGGAAGGTGAGTTAGTCTAAAATTGCTTTTCATATTGATTAGTATTATCATTCCTGTGCTTTTTTAAAATATAACATGAACACACACCAAATGTGTACAGGCCTTGGGCTACTAAACTGTACTGCCTTGGGCTCATCCTAATACAGGTAAGTGCCATTGGTAACATTGATGTAACATCGTTTATCACAAATCCAACAGAAAAGGAAATCTGAACATTTCCAACTAATACCTTTTGTCCAGGCCGTCCAGATTCGCCAGGTTCACCCTAAAAGAAAACAGATGAAAGACGAGATCTGACAAAATGAATTAAAGATAGAGATGTGGAAAACCATAACATTAATGATACCCAAAATGTCTGTGATACTGTAAAGTAACATGGACCAACCACCCCTCTTTCTACCTGTACAACTGCTTTAAAACTACTTTACCTTAATTCCTGCAGCAGAAGAACCAGGGTCACCCTGATACAAAATCCACAAGAGATAATCACACTTACTACATATACAGTTTTCCAGGAAACACATAAAACAAATCATGTAAGATTACAGCAACATTATATGGCAAAATAACTATATAGCAAGATTGTTCTTTGTGCTACTACTTAGGAATTTAACCAATGAATTAAATCGGTGTGATTCAGAAAAGGAAGAGTATTGTTGTCAAGATCATACAGAGAGAATACGTTTCACTCACCCATACAGTATAATAGTTAATCTCAAATTCCAACTAATAATGTAGATGCAATAATTGCAGATTTTGTATAAATGTACTTCACAAAGCCAGAAGATGAGACATCCTTTGACATATCTGAATTGCTAATCTCTATTAAAAATAATTTACTGCTATTTGCAAAGTATATGAGTGACCATTTTGACCTAATTCTATAGATAGCAAGTGTCAGGTCTTAACTGACAAAATTTTTTGTGCTAATGAAGATTCATCTTGAAAAAAGACCTCAGTGACTTATGAGTTTATCTCCATCAGGACAGGTCACAACTCTATTTCCTCAGCACTTCGGCATATTTAAATTGATAGATTAACGCAGTGATGTGTTATACTTCACAGGATGAGCAAGCTATGGTAATTTACATATTCAGGTAAGGTCTCTGCTCTGAGGAGGCATCTAGCATTCCAAAAGATTTGCCTGTGTTGCACTGAGTTGACTGGATTTGATAGGCAGTGATATGCACAGGGCAGAGGATCAGTTGGGCTGACTGGGTTTGATAAGCAGTGATATGTACAAGGACAGAGGATCAGAGAGTGACCTGGACAAAGAAGCTTTTAGCTCCCAGTTTTGTACAATTGCCACAGGATTTTTAAAATTCTTATACACTCTATTTATGGATTTTTTTTCTTAACATGCTGAAGAAAAAACAAAAAAAAATACTGAAAAGTTTGCTAGTCAAACTATATACTGTTGAAAATTGTTAGAGTGTTATATTTGAAAAACTATTTCATTATTCATTATTAAAAAAAAAAAGTACATCTTTCATTGAAAGCAACAAGTTGCTACATAGCAGCAATTTGAAGCTCCCCAACAGCCTCCTAGTGATTTACATAGGTAGAATGGAAGCCAGTAAAGCTTCCTTTAGCTTCTGCTAAAATACAAATAGGGAGACCCATTCCTGATGTTTCAGTGAAGCTGCAGGAAACATTCTGTGAATGCCATAGCTTTAAAATTGGTTTAGGTATGGGGTCTCTTCAGTATTATCTTATAAAATTAAATGATACCAGTTTACATGCTCCTTTAAAGAATAGAAATACAGTTACTGCAGCTTGCTCTTGTGTGAAGAAAACACGAAAATCAAATTATGAAGGGTTGATATATGCATGGAAACATGAGCTGCCTCATTTTGATAGACATGCATGTGTGATACTGCTAATATCCCCTACAAGCATGTACAACTGAAAGCCTCAAGGACTTTTTATAGCTATAAAGTGGCAAAGCAACTGGCAAGACACATTAACCAGTTAAACATTTTAAAGGGTAATGATGGATATGGAGAACATAAGACACGAAATATTTATAATCCACCTTCATGCAAGAATAAAAATTAGTATCAGATTAAAGAAAAAATTATGGTACAGCATGTTCTGAATTTATCGATGAGTCAAACAGTTCACAAATGAAGAAAACTTAGTAGGTGAACATGTACAAAGAAGGAATATACTTGGTAGTTTCTAGGGACCAAGGCTATAGTGGAAGAAGAGAAGCAAGAACTCAAGTTTGGCATTAACACTGTCTTCAAAGTAGGAGAATTCAACAAAGACACTTTAATTCTAAAGTCCCAGGTCAAGAATTAAGGACCCAAGTTCACATTTCTGAGAGTCACCAGGCACAGCAGTTTGGAAAAAAAACCTACATTAATTGCACAAATGGGAACCTGCTCCTAAACCCAGTTTGAAACTGTTGTCACCTGGTATCCCTCTCTCACCATAGAAAGAAAATCTCTATCTCACCATAGAAAGAAAATTTAGCATTTATTTCACAGAAACATTATTTAAGCCTTTAAAGAAATGTTCTTAAGTTTTATGAAGGATGGATTAAATCTCTCAAGCAAATGTGTAGCATTATTATCTAGTGCAATGTTCTCTGCATTTATTTACTTAAAATTAATGAGCATTATTTACTTAAAATTAATGGTTTACTAAGCAGGAAGGGTCTGTACATGTATGTGGCTGAACACCGAGAACTGAGTGGATAATAGACTTATCTCTGAATTAATCCAGCAGCTCTCTTATAAACACATTTTAAAAAGAGCCTTATTATGTCTTATAACACAGACAAAAAGAAAAAAGAAATATAGAAAAAAAGTAAAGTCTACTTCGTGAGCATGTTAATTTCATGTGTCTGAAATAGTAATTCTGACTTCCTCTGCCACTTAAATGATCAGCAACTGCTGGGCAAATTCATGCTGGAATTATGCACAATGATCATAGTGCAAAAACTTCTCCCTTCTTCCCTTCTGAAGAACAAGAAAGAACACAAACTCTGTTAAGTAGCTCAAGTTTAATGTAATAGTATCAAGTTTAATGCTTACTCCTAAATTATCTGTCAAATACCACCCTCTTAAACTCTCTAGAAAGTGCTATTTGCAGAGCTATCTATCAGAAGCTTTAAGCTGCAGCTCTCCTATAAGAACTGTATCTTCTTTCTGGGTGGCAGATTGTCTTGTAGGCAGGGAAAATAGAGAAAAATAACGAAAGCCAGTCTTCTGCTAAGTCCTGCAAAAATTAATGCAGAGGATTTTAACCTGTTATGGTTAAAGCAATGCACTTTAAATAAACAGAATATATCCCCATGTCACCACCCCGCCTCTGAAACTTGTATGAAACCTAGAAGAGGCGGGAGACTTCTGCATTATGAAGTTCAACACATCTACTGAAATTTCTCTGGATACAGCAGTGTAAGAAGTCTCTCCCTCTACTTTCCAAAGGTTGATTCCAACTAGACTGCAAAATTGTTGAAAGCTCACACACTAGTATTTAGAACTTTATACTTGGGCAGAAAGGGTTTCCCACTAAAAGAAGGAGAGAAAGTTTTTTCCTTAAAAAAGATCCCAAACAGGGAGATGTGCACACTGCTGATCACAGTGCACACGGGCATTCTAGGGGATGCAAGCTCACTCTCACAGTTGATACAGTAGAAAAGCAACAAGTGAAGCTGCATTAGGCTTCCCAGAGATTATAAACTTCCCATTTACTTGTTGCAGAACTATCTATCTGAACAACAATCTCACACTTGCTAACACATTATATTCTTAAACCACATAAAAGTTGATCAGGATTATGTTACTGGCATACATTGTCTAAGCAACTAAATAAGGTTTGTAAGATTCTCATCTGGGTTAATAAGCATGATTGCAGATAAAGTATTATTTAAATGAACTGGAAGAATCAAATAACTTCACTATTCTTAAATATGATGTCTGTTTTTAATTGCTGATTTTAGAATATGCCCCATAAAATCCTCATGCTCTTCAAATTACCCAGATGATAGGTTCTGAGGGATTTGCATGCATTCCTTACTAGCTTGATAAATCCATCATAAATTTCTCCTTGTGCTGAACTGATGTAAAGTGGTTCCGCATTACACACGCAGAGGTATGAGAAAAAATTTTTATGCTTCTGACCAAGTTCTGTCCCTAAAATAAATATTTTTAGAAGGATATGAGTTCAAAAGTGATGGTCAGAGGAGATCAATATGTCTGACCCTCTCTCCTGTGCAATGCAGCCTTGACCCCGACTGCTAAAGACTATGACTTGTGTAAGTAAACCACATTGAAAATCCAGGTTCATTTTTTTTTAAGTGACGAAGCATAAATCTCACATAAAATAAAACTAAGAAAAATAAAAACTTTGATGAAGTCTGTTATTTAGCGGTTTCTACAACATCCTGGTACTTTGCAAGGTATAAAGCGAGGTTCTTGTTGATGTCACTTGGAATAAAGATTTAAAGTGTGTTTTTATCTTCAGCTATTGATTGTCCAGCTGTCAATTTTGGAGAGAAGTATCTGTTGTGACACTGTAAATTTTGTCCTATATTTGTTTGGTTCCCCTCTTTGAGGGAAACATAGAAGGGTAAAAGTTAAAGGATATACTAGAAATGGCTATAACTCAACAGACCTAGTTCCAACTGAGGTTGTGACCAAAGCTTCCATATGATGCAAATTTTAGCAAAGAGGAGTGCTAGTTAGAAATATGCTGATGTATCCTGTGCTAAAGCTACTGCTGTATAAAGTCAGAAATCTAATGCTTAGTTAGGCAGAATAGTGTCAATTTTTCTGCTGTTCATAAAAATTAACTCTGTCAAATGACTCATCTTGCATAAAACCCTTCAGCTTAAAATGCACTTTTGTTTTGATCCAACTATTATTTTCATTAGCTCGTTATATTGTAAGCATGCCTAACGCACACGTTTTCTTTCCTGTTAGTAAGTAGTGTATACCTTTTCTCCTGTGTCACCCTTCAGTCCATTTTCTCCAGCATCCCCCTATAATTAAAACACGTATTTTATTTTAATGATTTGACGTAAGCACACAGTATGCAGAGAAGAGTATGCATTCCAACATGATTAGCAAGTTGATTTTGTAAATCAGGTAGTCAATCTCTGTGTGACATTGTCAGGAAGTGGCNATTTAAAATGCCAAAAATATTGATAAATATGAGTCTAAGTAGGTTAAAAAAAAAATTCCTGGTCTTGGTCAGACAACCAGTAGTAACATTCAAATAACAGTATCTGCCATATTGTTCCAAAAACCTTAATGTGAAATTTCATTCAGAAGGACATAAAACAGAGAGCAATTTCTGTATCACAGTCACTGACACAATGGGAACTAGCTAACAATCTACCAGCATTTTAATTAAGGGCTTGATGAAACACAGAACAGTAACTGTTAGGAATGTCATCCCAAGTTCATTAGACATGATAAAGCACATTGAAGGCATTTGTAATTACACATTTTAGGAAAAGACAAAGAGTAATTATGGAAAAATATGATTTTAAATAACAGAAATTCAGTATATGTTAAAATTCATTATTATTCCTTTTGTGTCTGAAAACGAACATAGGATTACTGAAGTACTCCAACAAATATAATTTTAACAGAAGATACTATTTCATGAAAAAAGACTCCCAGTTACATACTTCTGCATGTGGGCTATTAGACTTTCAGTATTTTCCTGGATTATTTTTATGATATGCTTTTCAAAATGTGAAATGA
>WEIV01006830.1:2928-22409 GCA_013390005.1 Calyptomena viridis
TTCTATTACTCTCACATTCATGACAGTCTGTTTAAAGAGACTTGGGGGATTCGAATATTCAAATCCTATTGAAATTAAAGAGGAATTGTCAAATTAAGAGTCTAATTGAAAACCTTAGCACTCTTTAACAGATACCAAAATCCAGAAGGAAATTAGTAGTAAGAAAAAGCTTACCTTTTTGAAAAAGAAGTGAATTTGCAGGAGACACTCCCCTAAATACTTAATTTGTCTCTCCTGTTTGCCTGCAGTTTCTTCCATATGAAATGTCAACTTTGTTGACTAAGTGGGAGCCCTCGTTCAGTAGCTGATAGTTTTAAAACATGAAGAGGATTTGCAACAGTGTTCAGCATGTCAGCCCTGTGCTGTGTGGCTAACTGCTGACAGTGCCAGCTCCAAAGGACAGAATTTGTTTAGGCAGTGGCTTTGTGTAACCCCTAGAAAGAGCTGCTAGTTCTTGTGAAATCTCTGATCTTTTTATTATAAAAATGTGTCTGTGCAGGCTAGGTGCTTAGATATTAATCAAAATAACTTAAAAAACCCAACCAAACTCNCCGGTAGAAACCAGAGAAATGTAATGCATTCTGCCTTCTGCAGTAGCCTCTGTTTACAGGTTTTGTGCAGCTAAGGGCAATGGGGAGCTATTTGGAGGAACCAAAATGAGACATAAACTAAGCTCTCAATTTAACCACTAAGATGGTATATCACTGGTACTCTCCTAATCAGTCAAGCAGTTTTTGGTGTATTTTCCTTTCACCTGGTATTTCCCATTTTTTTTTATTATGTAAACTAAAATTCCTTGTGCTTAAAATTGTTAATACTAATAGAGCCGAAGAAAGGCTTTGTAAGAACCTTTTAAGAGCCTTGGATATACAGTTGCATGTTTGTCTTTGTACATCTCTAATAACAACTAAATAAATTCCTATAACCCTCTGGAAAAAAGGAAACTGTTTTTATTGAACTTTTGAGGGCAAGTAGAGATAAAGCAATATCCATTTTTCCTGTCTTCTCTGGATATAAGTCTTTAGCAACATAGGACAGAATAGTTTGCTCTTCCTATTATTTCTGTGGATGAAGTTAGCCATTTGTCTTTTGTCTACAAGTACTATGCAGTTTCCATAACAGGAAATAACGAATTATAAAAATAATATACATTTCAAAAGAAGTATGGATTGTAGCCAGTTGCCTTAACAAGCGTAGAGAGGAAGAAAATCCTCTAATGCTGAAACAACACTGCTGATTCAATACTGAATAAAGAAGAGATGAATAGGAAATTTGCATATGAACTCTATTTGAGAAGGCAGATGAACAAATTTCTACTTTACATTGCAAATCATTTTTAATAAAATAAAGAAATAGAGGATTTCATAAATGCATGTGGACTCTGCCAAAATGTCATTGTAACATGGAGAAACAAGTGAATGATACTGAGAGAGAAGATGAAAGAGAAATATTACCATAACCTATTTCCCAAATAATGATTTTTAATTCTCCTCTTCAAAGACTTCAGGACTGAAGCCACTTCTCATAAGGATGCAGAGGGCATGTTTTCTCCATTTCCAAGCTGCCATCAAATCTCAGTGTTTTTCTTCCAAATATTTAACACTAGAAAAAGAAATGATTTCTTTCTAGCTGATGAGTTTTTTTGGGATTTGGGTTTTTTTTTGTGGGTTGGTTTGTTTGTTTGGTTTTTGTTTGGTGTTTTGTGTTTGGTTTCTTTTTGGTTTTTTTTTTGAGCAGCTTGTGAAATCAATCACTTTGTTTAGTCTGTGGAACTTCACTGATGGCAGACCTTTGTTGTGCCTTTGCTTCCAAATACAAACCTCTTCCTGCTTGGCTGTGGTGGTTACCATGGAAATAGTGTGATGCAACATATCCTTTTCTTTTCGTGGCAGAGTTTAAACATAGGTTTCTGGATTGAGAGTTCAGAAAGAGAACAAATATGATGTTGAATAATTGGATATTAGTGGTTAACTGTGTTAAGTAGCAGGGGGATTATTCTGCCAGAGATTTTTTTCAACGGAAACAACTCATTTCTCTGGGAGTTAGAGTTGTACAGTTTAAAAATCAAAACTACCATCTGTTGCCATATGGCCTGTGGTCTTACAGTAGCAGCAATACTTTCAGAGATGTCAGTGGGCTGTATCTCAGTAGTCTGTTTGTACAACTGAAGAGTATTCAGCTTTATCTGGTCACTAGAGATACTTGTTAGGCCATGGGGGGTACTGTGCTGTAGCTGGGCTGTGTGGTTTCCCAGCACTCATCTATCATCCTATTAAGTGGTTAGGTCGGACATAGCTTCCCTGTACACACAATCCACTATACACTTCTATATATAAACCTATATTTATGTATCTCCAAGACAAACCTTAGTATTTCCAAGTTGAATAGACTGACTTAACAACGTGAGAGCACATGCTGTCCATAGTGAAACCTGTAATGATATTTGATCATTTAAGGTTTGGGCAGAGACATGTCTCTAGAACATTCTGGCTGGATAAATTTCCCCAGTGTCAGCAAAACGTCTTTCTCTCTCTCTGTCTTTCCCCGTCTCTGTCCTATGTGTTTGTTTATTTACCTGTTTTCATATAAATTCTCCATTCAATTGTAATTTCTGTTACAGACTTTACATTAAACTCCACTGATAGATCCAAAATCCTAGGAAATTGGATGAGTTTTGCCTTTTTCTCCCTCATTTTGACAGCAGTACATCTCTTTCACCCATGTCCAGAATCAGCCAGCTGCTCCTGATGCACCAGTTAAGTCATCTGTGAAATTATGGTGGTGGTGGTTTGGACTGTATCACTTGCTCTCCCAGTTGCTTCAAGGCATGTCAAATGGAAAAAGGCTAGAGTGTGAAGACTCTATAGCTGAGGAAGATGATTTTCTAATTAAGTATACTTTTTTATTATTGTGGGAACAAAAGACATTTGAAAATGAAGGAAAACTGTTCCACAAGGTAGGATGCAGGAGACTGAACCATCTATGTCTGTCTTAACCTGAGCTAAGTAGGAAGGGAGAGGGATAATTTTTAGTGCATTGGCTATGCTAGTTTGAAGAACAATTTTTCATTGATGTGTGAATAACACTGCTATCTGGGGTGCTTGGAAATAAAATTGGCTGTTGTGATGACACTTTCTGAAAGCATGGGAGGCAAACAGGAGCAAGAGGTGGATATTTCTGTACATTGAAAACCTAAGTTATTATTATTATGATTCAGTTGAACTCTTGATCTTGACTTACTTTTTGCAGTCAAAATCACAGGTCTAGAATGCAGGAACACAATATAAAATACACAAACCTCAAAATTCTGAATAAATCTGTTTTGCTGTGCTGGACATCACCATAGAGAAATAAGCATTGTGTGTATTTTGTCCAACCATACATAATGGTTACTTGGGAAAGCAAAAGTTTCTTATTCTCCCCAGCTTTATATGATGAGCAAGACAAGATTCTGTATGGGATGGAATATCCCTGTGGTCAGCTGGGGTCAGCTGTCCCCACAATGTCCCCTCCCAACTCCTTGTGCCCCCTCAGTCTCCTCACTGGTGGAGCTGGGTGGGGTGAGGAACAGAAAAGACCTTGATGTTAAGCACTGCTCAGCAACAGCTAACACATCTCTGTATTATCAACACTATTTTGGTCACAAATCTAAAATAGAACACCATAAAAACTACTATGGAGAAAAAGAACTCTATCCCAAGCAAAATCTGTACAGACAGATAAAGCACAGTTTCCAGTTTAAGATGCTCAGAACTAAAACTGAAACCATCTATACAAGTAACTGATTTAGACTTTAATGGCAATGCTATTACAAAGCAAATTTAAAGCTAATGGAATTGAAGCACTAAGGAGAAGAGAATCATTAAATTAACAAGAACTCTAGAAAATCTAAACTTTTTTATGGCTATGGAAAAAAAATTAAAAATCAGTCCTTGAATGACCCAGTGCTCAGTATTTCTGCAAGAGAAAAGCATCACATCTTTATGGAAAAATAAACTTTATTGTAAAAACATACATGTGTAAATACTTAGATTATTCAAATTGGTATTCAATTCTAAGATGCATTCCCATGCATTTATAGATTAAGACAAAAAATAACCTTGATAACATCTAGCAAATGTTTAGTTGCAATATGTAAGTGTACCTTAAAAATACAGAAAAAAGAAAGTATTATGAAGCAGGTGTATCTAAATAAAAAAAAAAAACAAACAAAACCAAACCCAAACAAAAGCCAAAGAAGAAAGAATACTATATATCATAGAACTGCAGATTCCTAAGAACCTGACATTCTTGGAAATAAAGAAATGGTTCATCTAATGTCTCAAAATATAGGGACACTTTGATGGAATCTCTGAAAGAAACACTTGCATAATAAAAGCTTCCTCTGTTTATTTTTGCCTCTGTTCTTGGGTCTGATTTTTAGAACTATTGATTGTCCCCAGTGAAAGCTTGTAGGTGCAGTTCAGTTTACTTGAACTTGCAGATAATCTGAGAATTCAGAACTCCAGGGTACACTTATTCCTGGTGATTATGATTTGAAAAAAACAGAATATGTGAAAGTTTCACACAGTTATATAGATGTGATGTAGAAATAAAACAACAGAAAACTGTGAAAGAGTTTAGTAGATACCAGCATTACCCAGGGATATTTAACTTTAACTCTTTAGGTATATGTATTTCTTTCCAATTCAGATTTTGCTGTTATGTATGATTTTCAGGAATTATATACTAACTCTTTAATTTCAGTTGTAAAAAGGCTCATCGATTTTTACAAACTCAGTCTGAGTTCTGATTTTTATTCAACGGATAAGAGTTATCAAGAGTCTTGGTGTGATTTCTTTGCTCCCTCGCAAAGCTATGGAGTGATAAAAAGTAATGTATTTCAACTAAATTATTCATGAAGTCGATATCTCTCTTCAATGCGTAATCATTATCTTACTGACAAGGGGCTAGGTGCCACTGAAGAACCATTAAAAAAAGGCAAGCTTTGTGGAAAGAAGAGGTTTTTGTTACGTTATGTGATGTTTGGTTTATATACCTGGGCAAAATTATGGCATCCCAAGACCCTGTCTTTTAATCTGCAGTTGGCATACCTTTTTTATACTTGTTTTATTCTGTTTGATGCTAGTATCTGTGACCATGACATAGCTTTTTCATTGATTCTTAGGGAATTTTTTGACCTATCATTGTAGTGTGGTACTGACAGTCATGAATTTTAATTCTAACCAAAAAATACTTTACCTGACTTAAGACTTTTCTAAGACTTTTTTTTATTACTTAGTAGCCAGGCATCTAGATTTTAACTGTGGTTTGGGTTGAGGCTTTAATTTATTGTGTGCAACTGTTACTATCTCTGGGAGTCTATGGTACTTCCCATTTTGTTTTTTTCAACATCAAGAGAGTGATTTCTTCCATCCAGGGCAAAGCCTGCCCTGCATTTTTTTTGTGCTAATTAATGTGGTAATTCGCTGACTGCTTCTGTGTATGAATGAAACTTGCCTTAGCACTTGGAGTACTTTGTGTGCGTAATTTGCTGTATTTCTATCCACTCTATGTTATAAAACACTGGTAAGTTAACAATTTTCAGTATCCTTATCCTTGAGAAATCATGGCTTTGCCTTACCTCCTGGGCTCCCTTTCTCTGAAGTATGGTCTAAATCCTGATCCTAATCTCTTAAATGTCCTATATGTCTTATCCAAAATTGTCTTGAAACCAGTAACTTTTATATGGCACTGTTGAATGAAGTAGTTTAGGAGTTCAAGTCATGCTTCAAAGGGACTTTTTTCTCGAAAACGATTCAAATCAATCAGGTGCCCATGTCGGCATGATTAAGCTCCTGCATCTAAGGACATTGAAGTACCTATTATGTCTAAAAGGAATTTTAGGCAGTGTATCATTTAGGTCCTTTCGATAATGGTGACCATCAAGTTTCCCTGGGCCTTTCAGGTTTTGCAGTTAGCTGACCAGAAAAGTGAATAGTAAACTGTTTGAGAATGCATCATTATTTTTCTACTTTAGCATATTTTTTTTGTACCTGATGCTTCACACATTATTCTTATACAGTCTAATATCTTGTTTTCTCTTTCGGTTGGCATGAACATTTACAGTTCATTAGGGATCTCATAACTGTATTAGTCTGGGATATGTGAAGAAAATACAAATGAGACAGAATGTAAATTACTTCTGTGACTGGTACAGTGAGGAATGTGAAGAAACTGGCCTGAAACAGTAGTGAATTTGAAGCAGGGACAAAGCAAACCAAATCTACAGAGTCACAGAATATTCTGAGTTGGAAGGGGGACCCACAAGGATCATTGAGACCAACTCAACCTACTTAGTAACATTGCTGAATTATGTCTATGCAGAGGCAAATTTTGCTGAGTATCCCATCTCTGTAATACTGGACATAAACAACGTAGAAGTGTGACTTCAGATTTTAATTTTTAGCCATCTTCCATACTCAGACAAAATATATTCTTGAAAACGCAGTGAGAGGCTGCAACCCCGCTTTTCCTACTCAGTTGTATTTACAGTCATCTTCCTTTTGCAGTTGTTTAATTTCTCTCTGGCATCCATAATATAGAACAGTTTTTCAGAATGGCAATTTTGCCCTTTCAAAAGATGAGACAAAAAAGCTCTGTAAAATTTCCCGATAGCTTCTTTTTCTAGTCATTTGCTTTTTAGAATGTGTTAAATATTGGATTGCAGTTACTACCCATGTTTGTAACTCGGAACATGAGAGTATGTGCTTCTTAAATTTTTTCATTTGGTTGAAAGTTTTTAAAGGTATTTTGTGATTTTATTCCTTCTCTGCACAAGAGGAAGAAAAATAATTTGGGTTATATTTCTTTAGGTATGCTTCTGAACTTCAAAATTACTGTTTCAGGAAATAACAGCCTTTGCTGACTCCATAAAAATGCATTTTTAATTGCTTCTTGGTTTTTACCTTTATGTCATCATTTTAATTTTTCTGATTTTAGAGATTTTTAGGCCTTTAAATTTAATGAGAAAAATAAATACCTGTTGAAATAATCCTTAAAGTATATCTTTCCCAATACTTTTCTGTTAAAGTGGATCACATTCAAATTTAAGTTTTGAAATAGAGTGACTTCTAGCTTGGTCCTTAGGAAAATGCTTGGTTTTAGATAAAAGTGTAATTGCTGATTGACATTTTCAGTTACTTTGTGTTCCAAACAAATCCATTTCAAATCTCCTAATTTGACAGTTAGTATCTGTCAAGACAGAGAAAATTAAGACTATCATTTATGTACCACAAATTTTTTTATTTTCCTTTAAATTTATTGGGCATGCACTAAATCCCTATTATTAAATCAGTTACAGACCTTGCAAAAATGTGGTGATTTTTTTCAGGTCTTCTGAAATCCTGTGAGCGCAGTATTCTTTTTTCTGGACATTTTAATGCTGATTAAACTTATCCATGCAGTTGAAGACACAATGTTCTATACCAGATGAAAACATTTTGAACACATTAGCAATACTCATGAACATTGGTTTTGCTTTCTTTTCACCATGAGTAATTCATTGCTGCTGCCCACATTCGCGACAGCGGCTGGTCTGAATTATTTGCTTCTTGAACCCAAGGGAAAATATAAACAGTCATTTAATTGATAAAATCTGGCCCTTAGTATTCAGTTGAGATCACCCTTGACTCTGTGAACGACCAGTTGTGCTCCTCTATTGCAGAGACAGAAATGCACAACTTTGTCTCACTGCAGACTTCATCAGATATGTGACACTGAAGAGCGTGCTAAATCATCTGGCAAATCCTGTTTACAAATGAGCTCCACTCCGAGCAAACAATCCATTAAACAGCCTTTTCATCTCTTCAGGGCAGAGATGAAGTATTAGGCAAACTGTCAATAACCAATCTGCACGCTTTTACATGACCGTCAGCAAGCCATCATTTAAAGCTTTAATAGAAATATGTAAGTTTATGTTGAATATACAGCAATCTTGCCTAAAGCTCTATAATTACATATTAAGAAATGTGACCTGCATTCAACAAGTGTAAGAAGAGAGCATGGACTTTTCATTACAATAGGACTGGAACCCTGGAAAATACATCTCTGGCCCAGGCTTAGCTAGAAGACTAGGAAAGAGATGCTGTTTGAGTTAGTGGATGGTGAAAAGTAACTTGAATCTACAAAAGGCTGTTTATTTCTCTGTTTGAAATTGGAGAGTATGAAGAAAGGAAAAAGAATTTAGCTCCTCAACAGCTCATTCTGTGGTCTTAGAAAGTTGACCATTGCCCTTGTCTTTGGTAAGATGATATAAGTAAGTTAGAGAAGGCAATACTTGTGCATCGCGTAAAAACAAACCACACTTTAGTAAATATATCCATGGTGGGTTGACCTTGGTTAGAAGCCAGGTGTCCAGCAAAGCTGCTCTATCACTGCCCTCCTCAACAGGACAAGGGGGAGAAAAATGGAACAAAAATCTTGTGGATCAAGATAAAGACAGGGAGAAATCATTCACCAACTACTGTCATGGACAAAATAGATGTGACCCATGGAAAGTGAGGGCTCCTCTTTCCATGAGGCCATGGGTGCTCTCAGGATCCTGCTCCAACATGGACTTTCCACAGGATCACAGCCTTCTCCAGGCATCCACCTGCTCCACTGTGAGGTTCTCCATAGGCTGCAGGTGAATCTCTGCTCCCCCATGGATCTCTATTGGCTGCGTGGGGACAATCTTCTTCACTACGGTCTTCACCACAAGCTGCAAAGGAATCTCTGTTCAGTTCTTGGAGCATGTCCTCTTCCTCCTTCTTCACTGTTTTCGATGACTGCATAGTTGTTGTTCTCACATATTCTCACTCCTGTTGCTTGGTTGTAGTTGCAGTTTTTTCCCACTGCTTCTTAAATATGTTATCTCAGAGGCATTGTCACTAATGGGCTCAGCCTCAGCCATCTGCATGAGCTGACTAGAACTCACTCCATCCAACATGGGATAAGCTTCTGGAACCTTCTCACAAATGTCACTGCTGTAGTCCCTTTGCTACCAAAGGCTTGCCATATAAACCTGATACAATATGTTTACTTACCCTTCACAAGTGAAGAAAAAAATCTACTCTTTCTGTGGTCCTTTTTTTAACTGTTTTTATATGCAAGAGTTACAGTCATTATCTAATGCTGAAGGGCTAAAATGTTATCCCGTAGCCTGGTATTCAGGCTGAGCCACTCAGTTGTAACAAGGAATTACTCAGATGAAGCACAGAGATGCAGACAGATGGCATTTCAGAATTAATTCATTGAATTCAGGAGAAAGTTTCATAGGAGTGAAACATATCACTTGGGCTTTGATTGAAATGAAGCTGAAGACATTGAGGTGAAGATGAACAAAAGAGAGAGATAATAGTGTTTAATGGAAGACTTGAAATTGTTTGAAAATTACTCTTAAATTACGTTTTGATTTGTAGATGACAGTTAAATTGTAATTGAAATACGCAAAACATGATAATGATGGCAGAGTGTGATCCTGCTGCACATGTTTTCTGACAGCACCCTAAGGGACAGCAGCATTAAAGCCTGGTACCTCTCCTCCTATTCTCCATCACTTCTCACATGTGTATCAGAATAGTTTACTTTGCACATATTTGAATCAGAAGGGAACACTGAGATAAAACAATGTGTTTAGGAGTACTTGTCAGTCAGCTTCAGGTAGTGCAAAGCCATTAGTCAAAAAGAAAAAAGAGCAGCCTGGAAAAAAAATACACATAGCTTTCACATTTAAGAACAGATTGCCTGATTCAGGCCCAATTTTGTTTTGTTTGTAAAGCAACTACAGAGTAATCAGTAAAATGGGAGGCAAATTTCAGTTCCATGAAGTCTGCTTTTCAACAAGAAAGCAAACATAGGCATGTATGTATTGTGCATTTTTTGTGTTTTTTTTCTGTTGTGCAGTCATATTTATGTATTTACTTCCAATCATAAGAACTCCATTTGCAAGTCGGCTCCTGCAGGAGTGCTTTGTGCTTTGTATTATATAAAATAATACTTGTTGCCATCAGTGAGCTTTATTTGGATTAATCTCACCAGCTTTTCCTGAAACATACATAAAATAAAACACATCACATTTAATATAATACAATGTGCTTCATTATTGCAAAGTTTATCATTGTAATATGACTTACTGTCTGTGTTGACACTAGGTCAAACATTACTTTTTTCTTGTCTTTTTAATAATGGGGATTATTTGAAAACCTCTGAATCCTGTATATTGCAAACCTAATATCCTGATTTTTTAGTTATTGAGGGTGAGGGTAGACTATTTTTCTTGTTAAGTTCTTTATTGCTGAATTTGACAAAAAAAAAGTAATGTATTATTATAACTATTTCATCTGTTGTTTCACCATCTTATCCATCTCGAAGAAATACTTCTCAGTTTAAAGGAATGCTGTTCAGGAAAGCATCTTACCACTCTGCTCTGCTATTGAAAGAAGCTGGCATTAAATTCACTAAACAAAATTAGCAAAGCTCCAAGTACTTTCAGAGAAATGACTCAAGATAAAATACCCTTATGAACAGTCATCAGAAATACAGAGAGATAAATAAATTTAGCACTCATCATTACCGATGTGTTGTGCCCCTATTTGGGTTGAAGCAAAATATCTTGGTGTGGCAGCATGTTTTTTGAATAATGTTGGATATATTGGTGTTGCTCAGTAGTCCAGAGTGACGGAAAAGGACCTAGTAATACACAAATGTAATATATGTAATATGTAGAATGTTGGTTTTTGTCCTGCTGCAGTTGTACCATAAGCTATTCTCTGTGTGTCTGGGGGTTATCCCGTTAATCCCTTATAAAGCTGCAAAATGGGAGCATGGGTTAATAATGTGGTGGAAATTCAATAGAAATTCACCCCTTGTTTCTTAGGATACTTCTTAGGAATACTTATTCTAAATTACTAATTTCACCTGTAATATAAATACAATTACTACTGAAGAATAACCTCTATTGCATGACTTCAGACAGGCCAGGAAAACACAGCAATAGATAGTTCAAGTTCTAAGGTCCTGTTTTGCACAGACAACCTATCACTGAAGTAGCCTTTCATGTTAAGACTAATACTGCTCTTGAACTTGGTAGTTGATTTCCTTTAGTTTCTCTTTAGTGGCTATATGCCTGGTTTAGCAATTCATCTGGGACTCTCTCCAGTGTCCTTATCAAGGAATTTCAGGCACAGATGTGTACTGATGTCTTGCTGCAAATCATATAGATCTGGACCATGTTTGTTGGCTGTACAGACTGAAGCTCAACTTGTTCCGTTCAGTTCTCTGCTAGTTGGAGTAATATCTGAAAGAAGCTAAAAAATAATAATTAAAAAATCAGATCAGAAAAATACTGCCTTTTAGCAAATAGTATCAAAAGGTGTTCATTCTGCAATAATTTAGGAAGAACCAAAATACAATAGTTCATGTCTATAATGGAATCACTGACTTATGCCCAAATACATTCTGAAATGTAAAAATATAAATAGTAATATTTAGAAGTATGTTACTGAATAAATGTTAAGATATTTTAAGTATGCACTTTGGTATAAACAAAATTTTGTGCATTTTCCCACACATTTATTTCTATACATTTTTCAATACATTTATTCTTTTATAGTCATGGTAATGGTTATACTAATATGGGTGTCAGTGAAGAAAAAGAGAACTATTCCCATGAAATGTATTATCACTACAAGAAGACACTTGTCCTACAAATTTCAAAAGTGGATTGCAGGTGTAAACATCAGGTTATATTGAGAGAACCAATTAAATTATCCAGATATGTGAAGTTTAATAAAACCCATGCCAGGTAATAGTGTAGTCAAAACTAATCAACAGGTCTGAAAATATTGTTCCAAATTTTTCTGGTGTGTGTAGAAGCAAATACAGCAATAATACTTGCAGCATTTTTTTTTCCAAAGCTATCCAGCTGTGTTATTTCAGTGGAGTCTAGGGGAGGTGCACAAGAGACTTATAATATTTATTGATGGTAAATGGATTCCTGCTGCTCACTCTACAGATTTTGACTTTCACTGCTGGTCTGAAAAGTTCAAGGCACAGTTTGTGAACTGGAGTGCATGTTCCAGAAAAAGAATGTTCCAGAGAAAATCCCCTCCAGAGAAAGCTTAAGTGGCTCTCTGTTTGATATTTATTGCCTTAATAAATACCTACAAGCCTCCAACACTTAAAACATGTTAGGTTTGTAAGATTGGGTTTTTTCTGAATAATGTAATAAAGTTGTAGAAACAAACTCGGTATCTTTCTCTTATCTTAGGCAGAAATATTTGGTCTAAAGCAAAATATTGAAAGGAAGCTCAATTTCCTGAGTGAGAATTTCAGCAAAAAAAAGGTCTGCCAAATGAGGAAAGGAGATCTTTGTATTATTTGAGCTGACTTTTATAATATTGTTGCTGAAACTATGAGCCTGAGAGACATCAGAAGCTGCTCGATATGTATCTGAGGAAATATAATCCTAAAGTGTATTTTTTCCAGTTTGCACAGAGGGACTTAGTAAGATCCCTGACAAGACTTCTATATGGATGCTATATTTTCCTTACGCTGGTCTACCTCTTTTCAATAGTAACATCATTAGCAGCAGAGACACTAAGAAAACACTTGAAGAACACAGAAGAATACCAGATCAGTCCTAAATTTTCTGACCTCCATATGGGCTCAATTTTGATAGTCTACTCAACGGTATTTGAAGACATAGACAAGAATGACAATATTTGAATTTCTTATTCTAGGGCCCTTGAGAAACATGGTTTAGTGGAAGGTGTCCCTACCCATGGCAAGGAGGGAGTTGGAAGTTGATGATCTTTAAGGTCCCTTCCAACCTGAACTATTCTATGATTTTATGATTCTGAAAAAGGTCATTTAGAAGTTCAAACAGGCACTAATTACTCCAGTTCAGTCTTGTCCATCCTCCATGTTGCAGTTCTTCTCCCTCTTCTGTCTCAAAATTTTCAGCCCTTCTATAGACTCTTTTTCCATGAGGCTGTTTTGCCAATCCTTTGCCAATCCAGTAGTCCAGACTTCATGTGCACTCTGTTCAGGTCCCATGACTTAAGACTAAGCTGAATGGATGAGATGTTACAAAATAAGTGCTTTTTCCTTTTCTTTTCCTATTCTATTCTGAAGACTCTGAGGAATGTGAAGATCACTAATATGAGAAAAGGTCCTCTGTAACACCATGTTTGGGCACTGAAAAAATAGAAGGTCATGGCAATCCTGTAAGAAACTTGCTTTAGCTGATGAGACAAAATGTTTATGAGAGTTCTTCTATCAAGTATGACATGAAACGGTTAACTGTTTGTATCTAATAATTAAAAACATACTCAAAATGTCTTCTCAAAGCCGGTGGGAAGGGGAAGGGTTTTCTAGATGGAAGACAGTGGAGCATTTGTCCCTTTGACAAGTCAAGGGGCATTTGAAAGTTATGAAAGACATTAAGCAAATGTGTGGGAAACAGGAAAGAGTGTATGCATGCACGTCTGCAGGGTGGTGTGTGGTTGGAAAGGGCAAGGGGTTTCTATGTGATTGTGAAAGAGAGTGAGTGAGACTGTAAGAGTTGGTCATTTTCGATTGTCCAATTCCTTCTTTCTGTAACTGATCAGGAAATGCCAGGAACCTCCCTGTTATCGTTTGACTCTGGCTAAAAGCCGAGAGCCCATAAATAGATCTAAAATTTCTCGGAGAAGGGGAAAAAAAACCCCTCAACTTTTGTGATAAGGATTACAAGCAACTGTTTATTAACTACTTCACACAAGCAAAAAAGGCTCTAACTTAGAACATTAAGTATTTACTACTATTACTACTAAAATCAGAGCTTAAGGGTTTAAGGGTGAGAAGTTTGATAGTTGTTACAGACACCTTTCTCCCCCACCCCTCCCTTTTAAGATCCTTCACCTTCCCCCAGCATCTTGGGAAGGCAGGTGTGTGTGTGTGGGGGTTACAATCAGATGTGGTCTTTGCTGCTGCTCAGAAGAGAGAGAGAGTCCCACCCCAGCTTTCCTCGTGGGGNTAGAGCAGAGAAAAACTCCAGCAGCTTCTTAAAGAAGCCTCTCTCCTACCCCCCCCAGCTAATAAAAAACTCTGCCTACTTAAAACCACAACACTCCCCAATCCTATGGTACATTTTTGGAGAAGGGCAGATCATCTGATATTGGTGTAAGTCCAGTATCCTGAGGCAGAACCCTGTTGGTATAATAAAAATGCTTTAATTTTTCTGAAGGAAGTTTTCATCATTCTCTACAGCTACCTGAAAGGAGGTTGTAGTGAGGTGGAGGCCAGTCTCTTCTGCTACATCTACAGTGAGAGGACAAGAGGAAAGGGCCTTAAAATGAGACAGAGGAGATTCAGATTAGATATTAGAAAATATTTTTTCACTTTTAGGGTTGTCAGGGATTGGAATAAATTGCCCAGGATGGTGATGGAGTCACCATGCCTGAAGGTGTTCAAGTAGTGTCTGAATCTGGCATTGGATGATATGGTTTAGTAGTTTCGGTTTACAGTGGTGATGTTGGGTGGACAGTTGGATTGGGTGATCCTGTAGGTCTCTTCCAACCTTGATGATTTGATGATTCTATGATTGCAAAGAGATTAAGGCTACAAGGGAATTGGAAAACAGTGTTTAGTAAAATGTCATCATATTCAATAACGTTATGAGACATTTCCTGACAGAAAAGAATTTTTCTTTCTTGATTATTTGACTGCTATAATTGCACAGCTATAGCAGAGATTCACTTACTCATTGCATCTACCTAGCTTTCATACCAAAATATCCCCTAGGACATCCCAGATAGCTCACACCAGCGACACAGGTGTGACACAACTGACTGACACAGGATGTCTCTTGGTCCTTAAGGAGTACAAATGTCACTAAGATGCCCCAGAAAAAGCAGTCACTGCTGTGGAGAAGAGCAACAGTCCTTTGGAGGATCACCTCAGGTGTTGGGTCTTTGCCAGCTATGTCATGATAGAGGTGCATCCTTTGTAGAGTAACACTGGCACTGCCAACTCCACAAAAATCCACATGGGGAAGCAGGACATTACAAACTTGTGGAAGAAATTCTTTTGGAGGTGTCTAGTTAAAGCCATGCTCCAAAGTGGACAAATTCAGCCTTAGTAGGTAAATCTGGGCAGTGGTGGCTCAGTCTCCTTAAGCATAGCAGCCTCCTGAAGGAACAGGTGGAAGCCATATCTTCTGTGGAAACAAAACAGTGACATTAGCTTATAACAGTTTTCCTCTGTCTTGGTGGTGTCCAGTAGATTGTAACAGTACTTCCCATGCCTAAATGGCAGAACAACAACTGATTTTTTTCTCTCAAACCTAAATGTAGATAATGAGACAGCATTGCAGAGCCCAGCATCTTCAGCCATGCAGATATGACCAGGGAAGTGCATTGCCAATATTGATAAGAAAAGGAAAGAAGAAAGTCCTAATATTTGCTACAAAACTCATTGAAATCCCTTAATCTTTCAAGGATAAGTCTCCAACAAAAAGATATTTTTAACTGAGACACAATCATATTCAAAACAAGATCATATATGTTCTGTTATCAGATAGGAAGAAATAAATTACATTTCACATATTGAAAGCTTTGATACTTCAATGATGTTTTCATTTGAAAATTACTTTTCTCGTTTAGTGGAAAATGCAATTTTCGTCACAATAGCATGTTGAATTGCTGAAAAAATTATTGTTTTCTCTTTTAAGTTGTCACTTTTCCTGAAACAGTTTAATTGGCTGTTTGATCCAGTCATTCATTCTCACGTCTATTCAAAACTGTTAACCTACCTTTACATCAGCTATAAGCTCTGAGAAATAACAAATACACCTCAATATATGAAGTTTTTTGGCAGTGCAGGCAGAGCAAGCACTAGTCCTTGAATTTTGTGGAGAACAAGGGACTTCAGGTGTGTTAAGCAAGAAGAATGTTCTCGGTAGTCTTGTAATGCACAATTCCAAACTATTTTCTCCTGGTTCACCAGTTGTGCAGATTTATTCCTAGCTTCACATAGACAAAGGTTTAATAACATTTATCTAGCTCAGCTGTTTTTAAAAAAAGTGTGTGCTTTTGTGTGACGGCTCACTGTGTTGACTATTAAAAACACCTGTTGTGAAACAGTAAACTCAAGGACTGCCTGAGAAGCCTCTATCCCTAGGGAGAAGAGAGAAGAACTAACCTTTTATGTTCTGAATACTCCCAGCTTCCAGGGGTGATCTGGGTATGAAGAGCACATTCAGGCCTACTCAGCCTCTCATGGAATTATGTGAGATTCTTCAAGAACAATGCAGGCATATGGGAACCTGCCTGCTCATGTTAGTATATGCTTTGCTTAGCAAACCTATCAAGTGAAAAGATGAACAATTCAGTTGCTTGTCTCTTGGCCATTTTCTGTGTTTACTTTTCCACACCTCTGATTTGCAGGATATTTTTTCTTGTGCTTTCAGTTACTGTAGACTCCAGTAGGTTACAACAGGGCTTGCCCTCTGAGACCCTCACTGGGTTCATCTACAGAGTCTACAACTTTAGAGCAGCACAGTTACATTTCCTGTGCCTTGCCTTGCTGCATGTCCTTAGAAATCCCTGCTTATCTGGAATCTCACTTAAAGCTCAGCTATTGCTTTTTAGATGAAGGGAAGTGGAAAAAGGTCTTTTGACTCTTGATTAACTTAACATCATGAGGTGGGTCTGCCGTTTTTCCTGTTTCCACTGCCTGAGCAGTCACAGGCTTTCAGCAGGGAAGGTGAGACAGGGAGTGAGATTTGTAAAACAGGATCTGAAAAGTGTGTCTCAAAACTTCTTTCCCGAGTGGAAAGTCTCCTATCATGTGTAACTTTGCCACAAGATTTCTCCTGTAGCCTTTCAGCAGGACTAATGTGCCCTACTGGATCAGAGCTTGAATTTGCTTATTTAAATTCTTCCAGATTTCAGTAAGCACTTGGTCCCAAGTGCAAAGCCTGTTGACTCTTGTGGCTAGTACCATTTGAACATCTTAAACTGTCAGTGAGTACTTACTGTGCTGCTCTGCAGAGTAGAAATTTCAGTAGAAGATAAGTAGGCAGACTGTAAAAGTGCAAGAGGTGTGTGGGATCTTTCTGAGTAGAAGGCACCACCTTCTCAGTATGCCATAGGTCCATCATGGTGACTGGTGAAGAGATACTTCCTTTTCCAAACCAAGAAGGGATAGTGATGATCTGATATGACTTCACTTTCACATTAATGCACCTACTGTTACATTACTGCCATGTGTCCTAGTTACATAGTCTGGGACCAGTTTATCCCTATGTGGGTGTAACCAAGACTGTGTAACTCTAACTTGTAAACTCTCTTAAATTGGGTTAATTTCTTCTGCTGGTTGACTTTTAAACCAGCACACCATTTCAAATGGAAAATCATCTCTTTAAAAATGAAATGGAGTTCTACATCTATCTATCTATCTATCTATCTATCTATCTATCTATCTATCTATCTATCTATCTATCTATCAGTACACACACCCCCTTATACATACACACCCTCTCTCTATATCTCTATATATACATATATACTCTCTATATACACGTGTGTATATATATATATATACTCTATCTACACACACACATACACAAGTACACATATATAAATGTCCAGGACCCTGTGGATTAGCTNTCTGCTGGTTGACTTTTAAACCAGCACACCATTTCAAATGGAAAATCATCTCTTTAAAAATGAAATGGAGTTCTACATCTATCTATCTATCTATCTATCTATCTATCTATCTATCTATCTATCTATCTATCTATCTATCAGTACACACACCCCCTTATACATACACACCCTCTCTCTATATCTCTATATATACATATATACTCTCTATATACACGTGTGTATATATATATATATACTCTATCTACACACACACATACACAAGTACACATATATAAATGTCCAGGACCCTGTGGATTAGCTGCATATGCATCATGCAAATAACTGTGTAATTTCTGTCTATTCTGCCTCTTCCCACGTTATGGAATAAATTTACATCTATATTGCATTAGCTTGCATAAATGGCTGTTCTGCCATTTTTTCTCTTTGTTTGTCAACATACTAATTTACTTTAGCTTAGTTCTACTCACTGAAAACCATGTTTGCTCAGCTATGAAGAGTATCAGCTAGGAACTGTATCAGTTGTTTTTGTTGTCGTATAGATTTCTTCTACCATGTTCATCTTTTATGGAACAAGATCTTCATAGAGAAAACTGATTTGGCTCATCTGTGTGCCTGAACTTCTGGGCATGACTTTAGTATAAATACATCATAACAATGCTGAAGTGTTTCCTTGCTCTAAAAGTGCTGCACAGAGAAGCTTGAAGATATCAGAGAGAATTCTAATGTGGGGCAGCTTCAGAGTGAACGTGACCTGGTGTACATCACTTTCTCCTAGAATAAGAATGTAAAAATATTAATTAGTTATCAGATCACAACACTGAATTTATTTGACACCTTTTTTAAAAAAAGCTAGGTAACTGAAGTTCTCAGTTTATTATAATTCAGCTAACCCACAGTTTATGTGTTCATTTCACATTCAATAAGAAGGAAAATGTCTAACGTTTTTATGCAAAGTCATACATGTCTGTGTGTCAAACACAGAAGACTTAAGATCAGAAGAGAAGCTTTGATTTGCTGTGCATCCTTAAATGAGAGCCAGAACAGAGTAAGCTGTAGGAGGTTGATAGGTGCCATCACATGGTTGTAGAAAATCTTAAGAAATGGGGATGACATATCAGAGTAGTGCTGTTTTGAAAATCATAAAAGGGTAAATTCTCTTTATGACGCAAAACCTCATGAATTTCCAATATTATCTTTGCCTGGTCCAGACATTTAACTGCCTTTAATAGTTTTTAAAGTATGTGTTAACTTTGCAGTTTGGGCTTTCCAGAACTCAGACAACATCACTGATGTTGAGGAACTGGGTACTCTGCTGTACAGATGCTTTGGATGCTATGCTCTCTCAGTTCTCATCTGATCTTTTATATTTTTTTTAACATTGTTTTGCTGTTCTGTAGTCATCTTCCTCCATCTTTCTGAATATCCTTTTTCTAGTGAAACCACTAATTTCTAATGATTTTTATTCTGCTTGAAGGAAATTCCTTTCCATCAAACTCTGTATGTTTCCTCTGAAAGCTTCATTGGCTTTGGTGATTCACAGAGATTAGGATCTTTTCTGTTAACTGATTTTTGTTGTTATGTAGCTTCTCTCCAGCAGATGTACTGGGTATGTTTATTGCATTGCTGGTTTAGGCATAGAATTCATAAACTCAAATTTGATTCATAGTTTGTGCATAGCATCTTCAAACTGTCACAGCATGGAATAATCTAATGCACTTTTTTGTTATGTGTTTGTTGGAGTTCTTCATGCAAGGCAGGTCTTGGGATATTAATTTTTTATCTCGAATAATTTGACAAAAAATTAATAGT
>WEIV01006834.1:0-52997 GCA_013390005.1 Calyptomena viridis
ATATAATTATCTCTTATTAATAGATTACATAGACCTAAACATATCCTTAGATTGTATTATTAATTACTACACCTATTATATATCTCTTATTAATAGATCAAATAGACCTAAACAGATATTAATAGACCTAAATCAGACCAGTCTTAATGTCTTCCCCTTCTTTTCTGTTAGATTACTTGGGTATAAATCACAGCACTGACAGTTTTAGTGGTCAGCACTAAAACCACATTACAGATATAACATTTGCAATACCACACCTTCCCTGAAGGCACAGCAGGTTTCTGTCTTGAAGGTGTTCAGTTCAACACTGACAGATTTTAAATGCAACTAACAATTACCCCAGGGAAAAAAAAAAAAAGATACTGCTTAGCTATCTTCATCTTGGAAGAATTACTGAAAATACTCATCTATTCTTAGAAGATTAATTTTCCCTTTGTTACAGATGGAGCCGGCAGCTCTCAGGAGGTGGAGAGGGGAGAGCAATGAGCCCTTTGCTCATGTGAGCTCTGCGGGGTCACATTAACGCTGCTGCATCCCCCTGGTAGAGTGAGCCGAGCTGCAGGGTTATAAATAGTGCCTGGCAGCAGGGCTGGCCCTGCCCACTGCAGCAGGATGTAATTCCTCTGGCTGGAGGCAGTGGTGGGTGACAGGCATGAGGTGGGGGCAGCAGGTCCTCTCGCTGTGAGACTTGCCCCTTTCCCCCCTCCCCAGTCTGCTGCATCAGGCTGTACAATCCTCTGCAAGTTACTGTGCCTCCAAATACCTGCACAATACTTGCAACATAAATATCCTCCCTGCAACCTGTATCTTAAGGTTTACAAACCCCAATTTAGTAGGTTGGAATAGGTGCCCTTGGCTGCCTGTGAGTCCAGGAGCACACAGCTCTCTGGGTTTCCCATCACTTCCCACCTCCGTGCCAGGCTGGGGCAGGGCAGGGCAGGCAGCACTGCTCCCTGCGTCCACGGGGGCTTCCCGGGAAGTGGTTGCCTGTGGCTGCCAGCCTTGTGCTTGGTGCTGATTGAGTTAACTGCGGTATCGGTGGTGCTTTCATCCTAATGTTAAAGAGATCAGCATCTCAATGAGGCAAAGAATGAAGGGAGCCTTGTTCGTGTGTCCATTTGCATAGCTGATGGCAGGATAAATGGTCCTGGGCTGTGCTCCCCAGCCAAGTGTGAGCAGCTGGTTATGCTTCGAGGGTGATGGTTGCTGGAGGGTGTCAGTCAGAGACAGAGTGTACAGCTGCAGGAATTCGTTTCTCAGATCTGGGCTGAGTCCTGACCACCGAAACCAAAGCAGACAGAAGAAGCAGGCATGGAGCAAGGAGAGAGCCCTGGGCTGCTGCAGGGGGCTCGTCGACCCCCTGCCATGGGCTGGCAAGCCCAGCTGGAGAGGGACAGGAAGGGGACAGCCTTGACACCCTCTGCCACTCACCTCCTCTGCCGTGTCTGTTGGGGCAATGAAGACTATGAACGGGGAGAGCTCGGCCGTGCGGACGATCTTGAGGGTCTGTGGAGAGAGGGGTGTAGTTACCAGAGTGTGGCCATTCCCCAGGGTGGGAGCAAGCACAGCCAGATGGCTCCTGTCCCTCACGCCCCCACACTGCCCCAGCCAGGCTGCCGTGGTGCCTGTGATGCAGTGATGGGCTAAAGGAGACACCCCTCGTTGTGGAAATGAGCTTTCTGAGTGGACTTCTGGAAAAGGGTCCCTGCACCCCACTCCCAGAGCAGCCTGGCCGTGGCCTTGCTGTCACAGCCAGGTGGGTGCTGTGACAGGGAACACCCTCACTGCACCCATGCCTTGGGAATGGAAATGCCCCAGGACTTGCTGGCTTTTTCCTTTGGGAAGGACAGATGGACAGTGCACCAGGGAAGGCAGGGACAGTCATAGCCAGCACCCAGGTAGTTCAATTTGTGACAGCACCCCTTCCCCTGTTCCCTACCTGGGGCTCAATGTCCAAAATAGCAACTTTGTCCTGCTGGTGGATCTTGTGCACAGTTTCAAACTTGGTGCCAAACATGTTTCCCTGGTAGCTTCCAAACTCCAAGAACTCATTGGCTGAGATGTCCCGGGTCATCTCCTCAGTGGAGACAAAGTAGTAGTCCTTCCCATCCACCTCATTCTTCTTCTGGGGGCGTGTGGTGTCTGGGGAGGGATGGAGGAAGAAGGTGAGTGCTGGCCCTCAGAAGGACTAGGGGACAGAGTGGAGCAGGTATGGAGACCCTGTGTGCCTCAGGATTAGGCTGTACTATCCCCTTTTACTGTTTCCTGCTTGGGACAAGTAGGGGACTCAGCCAGCCTGAGGACAGACACTGGGATGAGAAGGGTGAGGTATCTGCAGCTGTCCAGGGGTAAGTTCAGCACATGGAGCCCCCGCGGTGGGGGGGCCTCTGACTTCAGGGGCTTGGTGGTGCTGGAGGAACATCTCCCACCTCCCATCTGCTGTCAGAAGGCCCAGGATCAAAGAGGTGAGAGGAAATGCACCCTGTACTTACATGGGGGTGGGTACATGAACTTGTCTGGGTTGTTGCTGAGCAGAGCATTCTTGATGTGGCTACGGCCCACGCCACTGGCCCCTGGACAGAGAGAGAGATGGACACTGGAGCTGAGCCTGTTGGGAAATGCAGGGGCCTCTCCACAGCTCTGGGTCTGAGAAAGGTGCAGAGCTTGGCCTGGGCCTTGCCCAGGATGTGCTTTCTGAGCTGGTCTGTGGTGTCTTCCAGCCCTGGAAGAAGTTCTCCCTCCCCTGGGGATGCTCACCTCCAGCCCTGGCTGGACTGCTGCCCAGATGCCAGACCATGCACAGTGCTGCATGGAGGAGCTGCAGGCAGAAGAAAAGCTCCCCTGACCTTACTAGGTTTTGAAGGGCTTCACTGCCCCATCCCTTGTGCTGTCCTGGTTCCCCTGGGACCCACCACACAGCCCCTGGGCTGCAGAGGATACCTGGGACAGGACCTACCGATGAGCACCAGAGTCTTCCTCTTGAAGGCAGGGAGCCTTACCACCTCCTCATAGGAAACAACATCCAGCTGGTCAAAAACTGGGAGGGAAGAGAAACAAGACATGGAATAGTCAGAGCTGGCTTGGGCACAGCAGCAGCACCATGTGCACGTCAGACCAAAGCCATGTCCTTGGGCAAAATGGACAAGAGTGGTCAGGACTGGGTTGGGATAACTCATTCATGTTTGGCTGCTTGGGAAAAGGGCAGCAGCCTTCAACAGCAAGCAGCATGTGAGGAGCAGAGTGGGTGCTGTGGAGCTGGACCAGCAGCTGCCAAAGAAGCCAGGGCTGCTTTTGCTTAGTAATTCTACTCAGGACAGGACCTGGGAGCTGGGTAGAGAGGCCGCAGGATGCTGCAGGGAGCTTGTTGCTGGGGGAGCTTTATTTATCTTGGTGATTTACAGCCTTGTTTGTTGCTGGTCGGAGCTGCAGGCCGGGCTAGGAGCCAGCGTGTCCTCGGGCACCCACCTCTGCTGGCCCAGGGCATTTGAAAGGGTGACTGAGGGGCAGCTCCCTGCCCCACCAGGGACACGACTTGGCAGCTGTGGGAGCAGTTCAGGCTGCTCCCTAATTGCTGAGCAGCAGCACAGTCACCACATGCCCTGTGTTTAGCAGCCTGTGGGGTTTGAAGCCTGGGAGCACAGTCTTCTGAGCTCAGGGCCAGAAGTGCCAGGGACTGTCCACAGCAGAGCACAGGAGCTCAGTGCTGAGCCAGCCCTGGCCTTGTGCACTACATGAGGACACAGCTGTGGCCACCTGAGGGGTGAGAAGACAGGGGGAGGGACTCAAAAAAGCTGACAACTGAGGGATACCCTTCTGAGGCTGTACTGCCAACACAGCTGGGACATGTGGTTGACTCCCATGGAGGACAGACCCACTCCTGCCCAGAGGCTGGGGATGTAAACCATTGCCCTGCTGACACTTACTTGAGCTGTGCTTGGCCAGGTATTTATCTTTGCACTTCTTCTTCTTCCCGAAGGGGCTACAGCTTGGGGATTCACTCTGACTGGACTGAGTGACACTCGCCACACGCCTGCCAAGAGAGGAGGACACCACCATGGTCCAATATCACCCCAAGCTCTGGGGAAGCAGGAGGATTGTCCCTCAGACATGCAAGGGCAAGAGGAGCAGGTTGGCTGCTGGGACAGGCAAAGGCTCACCCTGCAGCAGCTGAAGGGGACATTTGCCTCCTTGTCCCAGCACTGACAACACTGTTACCCAATACAGTCAAACTCCTGATAGCACACAGTCACTGTTCCCACTTCCACTCCCAGATCCAGCCCTTCTGGCCAAATCCAGGCACCTACCACTCCTGCAGCTCTGGAGAAGGGATGAGGCCTGCTGACTCAGTGCAGGAGCCCTCCACCCGGCCCTGCCACCAGTTGCTGTCATCCTTGTTTATGATCTGAATCACGTCACCGATCTGAAACTTCAGTCCTGCCTCCTTGCAGGGGATCAGGTTGTCTTTTTTGGGGTCGTAGTCAAACTGTGCCCTCATGAACATCTGCAAAAGAGAGGGCAGACCAGAGTCAGCATGGCCAGGCAGGGTGGCTGAATTTGGTGGTGTCCAGCTCCTGTCCCCACACTGCAATCCCCAGCCCTGACTGCAGAGAGGGCTTTCCAGGCCCACATGGCTGGGTGAGGAGGAGAAAGGAGATGCACAAAGCTTTGGGGGAAGCTCTTGGGCATGGAATTGTAGTGAGATGTGCTGGTAGGTGGATGATGGAGGAGAAAGATGGCATCTGGGCCATGACCAGAACCAACACGGTACACAGCTGGGGTCTGCAGTGGGGTGAGCACAGAGGAGACATCACAGTGGTGCAACCTGATGTCCTGGGGACCCCTGGGAAGGCCACATCTCAACCCCCAGATGCTCTATGCTGCCTTTCCCAGAACTAAGCAGTCTCTGCATGGCACGAGGCCTTCAGGGAGCCAAGGCTGCAGTGCTATATCCATCCCTGCCTTGGTCTGTCCCAGTTCCTTCAGCATCAGCTACTCTGGTAAAGTTACAATTCATCACAGCTGCAACTGGAAACAAGCTGCTGCTGCTTCCCAGGTCATTCTGCACCCTCCTGAGGCTGGGGAAGCCCTGGGGACAAAGAAGGGGTGAAAAAATTGACTTTCCTTGTCCCTCCTGTTCACTCAGCTCTTTGGGAGGGAGTCTGCTGCACCTACTCCCATTGGGGCATCCCACCCCACTGCCTTCCCCTGGTCTCAAGCTCCCCTGAAGCCCGCAGGCAGCCAGGCATGCCTGGGCTCTTGCTGCCTCCAAGCATCTTTGCAAGGTCAGGAGAAAAATGGGATGCAGCTCTAACACATGGACATTGCTTTCCAGGGAGGCTCTTCAGGAAGAACAGATTCAGAGAGCAGCAGCATAGATGAGTCACCTATCCTAGCAGAAGGGCAGACCACACATGTGCACCCAGTGTGTTCTGCACTGCCACTTGCCCTTTGGTGCCTGGATTGTTTCTTGTCTGAAATGCTGCTGCAGCTGGAATTTGTCTCTGTCCAGCACATGCAGCAAGATCAGGACCACCAGTACTAGGGTGGGTACAAAGCCAGGCAGGGTATGGAGGATGGGGAGTGAAAGGCAGGGTTTAGATAAACCTGAGCACAACCCTAGCAAGTTATTTGTCCCACAAACGCAGCATGTAGCAAGGTGGCAAAGGATTTCACAGGAGGTGATGCCTCTCCTGTCCTCAAATGTGACAGGCAGGGCCAGGAAAGCCATCCTCCCTGGGTAGAGTAGACCATGCTGTCCTTGTTCCACATTAAAATGATTTCCCACAGTATGTCCTCCTTCAGCAGTGCTGCTGGAGGCACAGAGCCATCACAACACAATGGTTCCCTCTCACTGCCAGGAAAGAGCATATGGATCAAGCTGTGGCATGAGATCTCTCACAATGGAAAACAACAAGAATCTCCTCTCAGGATGAGGACTGATGCTTGCTCTGAAAGCACTCTCTGGCATCAGAAAGCTGATCATCCACACAAACAGAAAAGGGATAAAGAGTGAGTACTGCCCAGGCACCTGCCTGGAGCTCCATGGTCCTACAGGCCAGCCTTAGGTGAGCCAGCAACCGTGTTCTTTTCCTCTGATGTAGCTTTTCCCCCAGAGCTGAGTTTGCCTGGCCAACTGGAGCTGGCTGGGTCAGGCCAGGGAGGGCAGACAGACAGCAGGGAAGGGAAGACAGGGGCCAGAATTTAATAAACACATGTGCAAGGCTAGTTGAGCTGGACTGGGGACAGCATGGGCTGAGCAAGAAACATTTTTCACTTGCCACCATGTTCAGAAACTTAAGCTTCTGGGTAAAGAATGACATGGGCTCCCTCAGCCCATCCCAGCACCATCCAGCCCACAACCTCTGCCTGTCCATGCACTGGGGTTGGCTCATGCACCCAGAGACAGGCCAGCACCCCAGATGCACTGAAGTCTTGGAAGAGGACCCAGCCCACTATTTTATTTCAGCAGGACTTCAAAGGCAAAGCCAGGGAGGTGTCACCCCCTGCCATAGCACAGCCTCCCCAGCCCTCACAGTGGCAGCAGGTGCAAAGAGCTGCCTTCCTTCCCCTACTGCTTCCTTCCTCCCACTTACTGTGCTCAGGCATGCTGGTGGCATCCGGACCCATGTCACCTTACTGGGGCTGTGACAGCAGGGAGCACAGAGCCTGGGGCTGCACCTGCAGGGGCTGCACCTGGAGGGGCTGCTGTGGCCCTGTCACAGGGATGTGGCTCTAAGAGTCATGCTCTGAAGAGACTCTCATGTGCTCCCTGGTGGGCACATGCCGTTGCTTCCCATCCCCAAACACTGCACATAGGCACCACCGTGGCTCAGGCATTCCAGACCCATGTTCCTACACACACATTGAGTAATATATCCATCCAGAGCCAAAATCTGCTCAGTCGCAGCAATGTGAGCACAGAACGGGTCCCTTCAGCCTCCAGCAGTTCAAACAAGGTGACAAGGCAGCCATCCCCTTGTCCTGACACCCCTGGCTCGGCACAGCTCTCCCCAGCACTGGTCCTGCATGCTTTGCTCTGGTCCCACCCTGCCCCACAGCCATGTCCCCGTGGGTCTAGAGGTTGCACTTACCTGGAGAGCAGGGAGGCGGCTTTGTTGGTTGGGAATGACTTTTATTGAGACCATCCCCTTGGTTTCTTTCTAGTGAACAAAGGAAGGGGAAAAAGAAGAGTTGGAGGAGGTGGTGTCTGGAGGCAGCTCAACAGCAGCAACCTGTGCAGGGAGGTGCTGAGTGCCAGGACCTGCACAGGCTCCTGGGTGCTCCCTGTGATGGTGGGGGGCACCGCAGCCTGGTTAGAAAGAGGGGCTGCTGGGGCTGGCTGAGAGCTGTGGCAGCATAGCTTTGCCATACTTGTCTCATTCCCATGGGGGGACACCACCACAAGGGTCTGGCTGTGGGCACTGCTAAGCATCACCAGAATAAACATGGAGATCTGCACCAGCTCTGGCCTGGGTGCCCCAGGGAGGAACCTGGGAGGAGAGGCTGGTTCTGCCAGGTCCCTCCACCTGCTCCCTCCATGCTGCCCTCTTGCTCTGGCCCTCCTGGTAACATTAGAGGCACAGCACTCCTGTCACAGCCCAGTGCACTGCATCACAAGATCTACGAGGTCCCATGGGGACAATCACATGTGGAGGCTCAGAGGGGCCTCCTGGGCCAACCCCTTCTCAGGAGGCAGACAAAGACAAGCTCCTCCTTGGTCCTGCTGTCTGGAGCAGGGGCATCCTGACATCAGACAGAAGAGGACTGTGGCACTGCAGCAGGGCCAATCCTGCTGCTTGGGCTGCTGGTGGGTGTCCTTAGCACCACCACCACCTCCCTCCAGCCAGGTCCTATGTGTGGGGCACAGACCAGGATGGCCTCAATGGGTGAACCCAAGCCAGGCCCGAGGTCCTGCCCAAAGCTGTCTCTAGCAAGAGCCTGGCAGGATCACCATGACCTCAGCAACAGGAAAATGGCACCAAGACAACATGCATGTGTGGCCCAGGGCTGCAAGAGCAGCCAACCCCTGGGCTGGAGTTGCACATGAGCATTGGCAAACAGAGGTGGTTTCCATGGTGGTTTTCCAAGCCACACACACATCAGCACATGTCAGGGATCCAGCCAAGAGCCTTTGCTGCTGCTCTCAGAAGACCAGAAACAATCAGCAAGGTTTCTGCCACATCACACTGCTGCAGGTAGCTGTGTGCTGGCTCTGGTACCTAGGGGGGGGTGAATGCTTACAGCATGCAGGCCAAAGGGGTCTTCCCAGGGAACAGCCTTGTCAAACACAAATACCTACCAGCATCTTCTGCAGCTGGTCAACTGAGTGGTTGCTTGCACTCTGCCCATTGATTTCTATGATTTCATCACCCACATGAAGGGAGCCTGCCAGCAATGTGAGAAACATGAAAATGAAGAAAAGGGACAAGAGCCACTCACCAAACCCAAAAGGCACAGCTCCACCAGCCTCCCAACCCCCTGGGAAAGCTGTGGCCAGGACACTGCAGTGTTTGCCAGCCAGTGCTTCTGGAGCCACATGTGTCACCTAAGCACATGGTATTTAAGCTCATGGGGAATGAACTCTTCCCCCTCCACCCAATACATACATTTAGCCAGTCTGAAGGCTATCATACTGTTTTATACTGTGTGTCCTTCAGTGCTTTAGACTGGTCAAAGCACCTGCTTCAGAGTTACTCAAATCCAGCCCCAAGTACCTCACCTGACCCAATGACAACCTCCTTCAGGGCCCTTAACAAAAGCACTCCTGACTTTGTGTTTTCAGTTTATATACCCAGGCAGATTACAGTCTCAGATATAGTGCTATAAATCAGGCTCCAGTAGTGTTATTGGAATGGCTCCTGTCTTATTTTGGCAGCAGTAAGCACAGAACTTCCCACTTAGATCCAAGGCTGGAAAATGGGCCTCTTCTAAGCAGAGAACATCTCATTTCCATGCCTCCTTGGCAAGACCCAAAACCAGAAAATAGGACCTATTTATTTCTCTTGGCACCTTCTTTTGGTCTGCAGAGCCAAACTACAGCATGCCCGTCCCACCTGTGCACTTTAGGAATGGGAAGACTTTCCATCTCTCCTTACAGTGACCTCATCATGAGACAGACCAGTTCCTTTTTGGGAGAGCCCTTCCCCCAACCCTTTATATATCCCTAAAGCCTCTAGCGTATTAACATGACAACCATGCAGAGAGACCAGCGAGTCCTGAGTTCCTAACACATGCCTAGTGGAGGAACAGGCACAGATGTCCATGTCACAGGGGAAAGCCAGCAGTGCTGAGGACCTGCCCTAATGCTGCACAGAAAGAAACTCCCTGCACACGTGCACTGCTCCTATGAAGGCCTGGTTACCTTGTCTGTGAATCATGCCCCCATGGAAGATCCTGGCCACCATGCAGCTCTGCTTGTCGTTTTGCTTCAGCGTGATTCCCTGGAAGACAGGAAAATCCATGACTACTCGCTGCAGGGGAGAGCTCTCCTGCCCCCAGCAAATCCTCTCCAGGACATGTCCATGGTGGGCTGTGCAGTGGGTGGGGGGAAGACCCTGCTTGGCCAGCTCAGGCTTGTCTTGGCACAAGCAGCACCACCCTTCGATGGGGCTCACTCCAGGTCCCCAGGGGGAAGGCAGGTCCAGCACCTTTCTCCCGTGGCCATGGCCTCCAGTGATCTGCTCCCCCCAGCACCAGCCTGTTGGCACAGCTCAAACCTGCTCCTCCACCCCCCTGGGTGCCATCAGGCTCTGGGATCTTGCCAGTTCTCACCATGGGCTCCTCCGTGACCTTCTCAAACTGGACAAGGCGTATCTTCCGCACCTCGCGGCTGTTGCTGTGGGAGGGGCTGCCCAGAGTCGCTGAGCCGTTGGTATAAATGTCCTCAGTCATGGCATTTGGGGTCTGAGTCATGGCCTGTCAGGGCAAAACAAAGACCAGGGTTTAGGGGCTCCACCTGAACCAGGCCTGGGAATGCTGCATCCCTGCTGTGGGGCTGAGCTACTCAACCCTGTCAGTGTGCCCGTGGCACAGGTGGGGCACGGGGGAGGAGAGGGTAGTAAGGGCAAGAAAAGAAAATGAGCAAAAGAGCTTCACCCTTGAAGATGTGGATGTGGGTTTAATGTGCAGTTTTCCAGCCTGGGAAACACAGAAGATAAGAAAACTTTGGAAAAGCTACAGGCAGCAGAAACCAAGAGTTCACAGCTCATCATCTTCTGAAGCAACGAGTCACAAGCACTCCTGGTTGTGTCTCAGCAGTACTTAGCCCACAGGTAGCTTGTTGCAGAGCATAAAGCCCAGGACAGCTTCACCAAGTAAACAGAGCAGTTTGGGACTCACCCCTGAGAACTGGAGCTGTTGCCCAATTTGCAAGTTCAACCTTTCCTCACGTATATCAATGGGCAACCAGTATGGTGCAGAGCCATGTACACATCCAGACACTGAAGGCAGCATGTTCCCAAGTCAGCCAGAAACATCCCATTCCCCTTCCCAACTCCTAGCTACAGGTCCTTTCATGTTGGTTTGCACTGTGAAGCCAAGCAAGGGCTTTCAGTCATGAGGAAAACTGTTCTTGGTTTCCAGCAGGTTCTGGCACCAGGGCAGGTGGGGATGCACGGGATCCCAGGCAGAGACCTCCAAACTCATCCTGCCATGCAGCAGGGACACTGCCAAGTGACCTTCTGCCTCCCAGTCTGAGAAAACCTGACACAGTCCTGCTAAATCCCTCAGGCATGCTGGGCAAAGTCTCTGCACAGCTCACAGACATACCTGTTTGACCCCAAGTGGACTTCCCTCAAGCCTCTCCCAGATCAGTGCTGACCCAGCAAAACCAGGCCAGCTTCCATCTGCAGCTCCTGCCTGCCTTGTCAGCACACTCAACTTCCCACACCAGCCCATGATGTAAAACAAGGAACCCTCCTGGCTGTCCCACTCCACACCAGAATGCTGTCTTTGCTGCCCAGTTTGCAGCCTGCACCTGGGCTGAGAGCCCAGGAAACCTGCAGGGACACCCAGCAAGGACCTCACCAGCTTCAGTCCTGCACCAGCACCACAACCTGCCAAGCAGAACCAACACCTCTCCCCACCACAGCCTGACTTGGCAAATGAGCACCAGGGCCAGAGGCTCCACATCAGGAATGTCAGCTGACCCCACTGCCTCAGCTCACTCTCACCTACCACAGACAATGGGGGCTGGAGGGGAAGAGAAGCTGCAGCCCCATCCTGCCAAGAGGGGAAGGCAGGTCTGGTCAGGCCATGGGAAGGCTCGAGTGGATGCAACTTGGGGGAAGAGCAGCTGCTGGGCTGCAGCCATGGCACTAAACCACAATAAAATTAACTTTGGGAGGGATGCGCTGAGACAGTGATCCAGCTCTGTGCAATGGCAGAAAGCAGAGAGGGAGCAAAAGGAAAGGACAGCAGAGTCAGGACTAACCAGGACAGCAGGAGAGGTGCTGGCAGAGAGGGATGGACCAGCATTGAGACACAGTCACTGTCACAGCCTCCACGAAAGGGCACTGTCAGGGCTGGGTCAGGGCAGGAAGGGCTCAGGGAGCTGTATGCCCGTGATGCAGCAATTTATTTTTAAGCCAACTACTTAGAAAAGTGCCAAGCAACCTCCCCCTCAAAGGATAAAGGCGAACACATGATCTCCAGCAGCCAATGGCTTAAACATGGAGAAGGCAGCTGAATCCCAGCCCAGAGCAGCACCCAGACCAAGGGCTCACGGGGTGGAAAGAAGAGCAACTTGCAGCCCCCAGCCTGGCTTGCCAGCCCTAACAGGGCAAGCTACCATAACATTTGAAGGGCAGAGGAACAGATCCAGCAGTGTGCGTGCCTAGAGCTGTCCCTCAGCTCTCTACCAACCATTCCACCTCTGCCAAGCCAGCACGTGCAAGGAGGAACAGGAGGACAAGGACCTTCTCAAGCCCTACCCAAGGCCAAAGTGCCCATGAGGTGGTTGGAGACAGCACAGATCATACTTATCTTGGTCATGCCTTTGGAAAGTCTGAGATCATGCAACTCCTGGCTTCAAACCTCTGGGCTCAGCAAAGCCCGATGAACCAGGACACAGCACAGTCTGCTCCAGGGACTGGGAGTTCCCATCCCCACCATCCCTGTCAGCTGAGCCTCCTGGCCCCGACCTTTGCTTTTTGCTGAGAGCTGGGGAAAACACGCAGCCCTCGACGCTGACACAGCACCAGTGTCACCCTGGTGACTCTTAGGGAACAAGCCTTGTCACCTGGGACTCGCTGCTGTGCCTGGGGATGGCCACCAGCCACATGATGGCAGCTCTGAACCCAGAAGAGTCCTCCAGCAACATCCCAAAGCCAGGCTGGGATGGTGTGAGCTTTTGCTAACAGCATGGGGCAGCCAGTGGATAGGGATGGGAAAATGCCTGGTTGATGAGGAGGACTGAGACCCTCAGGGTGGCAGAGTCCAGCCCCGGTGTTTGACACCCAGAAACAGTAGACCTGTGGCTCTCATGCTCCATGCACATGTGCTGACTGGCTGGATCTCCTTGCAGTCTCCTGGCAGCTGCCACACTCTTGGCTGGCTTGGCCCAGCATGGTCTGTGACCTCAAGAGCCTTTTGAGTGACACTGGTGGCAGGTCAGACTGCTGGTTGGGCATTGCTCTGCAGGAAACATCTGTGAGTGCTCCACGGCCACAGCTCTGGGCTCAGTCACTGCTGGGCCAGCCCTGGGGCACACATGGGCCAAGGAGGCTGGGGGTCTGAGCTGTGCTGGGCAGCCCAGCACCCAGCAGCCCTACGTGTGCCTTGCAGCTGGCACTCCTCCCACAGAAATCCTGCTCCATGTGGCAATGCACAAAATGCACAAAAGCTCCATGAGTCAAAGAGGTGCACCCCAGCTCCCTGCCTGCATTTTCCTCGAGCCCCCAGATTTCTGCCCTGTATCCCAGGGTGGAGGGAAGCGTACCAGTTCCTTGGGCAGAGTTTGGGAACAGGAATGTAACAAGGATCCCAGAAGCTGGCATCCTGTCCCCCAGTGGGGTCAGCACTGTCTGCTAGGGTTGCTCTTGCTGCTGCTCTGGCTCTACCAGGCTGCACACTATGAGCAAATCAAACATTAACTGGGTAGCTTGTCTGCAGGAGGCACCTGAGGAAAGCAGCACTGTAGTGCAAAGGGCAGTTTCGGAGGTTTGGTTTCTGGGCTCTCCTTGCTGCTCTAAACCAAGAGACTTCAGTATCAGGTAGCCTTGGAATAGCAGGGCTGCCTGTCAAGTACATGGAGAAAAGTACTGCTCATTTTGCCAAGTGGGCCCCTAAAGTATAGCAGCTTGGATGCAAGAAGGAACTGGAGCTGGGTTTCTCGTCTGGCAGGGAGACACACTCTGCTGCCCACAGTGAGCAACAAAATCCCAGCTCCTTCCATCCCTCATCATGCTTCACATTATCCCAGTTCCCCCCATCAATCATCACCCCTCACATATCCCAGCTCCCTCCATCCATCATCACCCCTCACACTATAATTGCCACGGGTGCATGTGGGGAGGTTGGGGCACTACTTGGTGCAAAGACATCCTGACCCAGCAATCCCTCCTCCCACCTTCCAGTGCTCCGTCCTTGCCTCCCCACCGTCCAGCAGATGTGTGCATCTCAGTCTCAGTACAGCTTAAAAAACACAGTAATGTGTAAAAAACCAAAGTAGCAAAAAAAAATTGAGCTTGGGAGCTGCCTTAGGGCAGCTCCAGCAGGCTGGGGAACAACGTGGCATTTAAAAGTAATTCATTCTGCCAGGGGCTACTGACTTCTCAGATCTGCCAGCACAACCACAGGAACACCTCACCTAAAAACCTTTCTAGCAACGTGATTGAGATTAAAAAAAAATCAACCCAACAAACATTTAAACCAAACAGGTTTACTGTGTTCACACTGGGAAAAGGCTCGGCAACACCAACAGGTCCCTGTGGGAAGGGGAACAGAGAAATGGGAGGGATACAAAATGGTCGTGGCAGCCAGAAGATGCTGCCAGCTCTGTGTGCCCTCACACTGACTCCACAGAGTGCTGTAATGGAGATGGGCCAGAATTTCAAGGGAGCAGTCAGTTTTGCTGAGGCACCATCTTCCCACCAGAAAAGGCTGATGTAGGCTTCCAGATGTGTTTGTGAAACTGGTCACCTCCAAGAGACAGTCAGTGAAACCAGAACACTGACAGAAGGAGGAGCTGCCCAGCCACTCCATCCCCAGCTTCCTGAACAAGCCCTGCAAAACAGCTTTTCCCCTGTAGCTGTTACAAGCAGCAACATGGCAAAACACATTTGAGATGAAGTCGGAATCAGTCCTCCCCACATCATTGCTCAAAGCCAGAAGTTTAGCTCAGCTTTCAACCAAGTTCTACCTGTGGATGACTCACAATTTGGTCCCCGGGGACTGTGCCCTCAGTCTGCTTTGAAGCTGGTGCTGTCTGGATGATGGGAACTGCTGCCCACAGGGAAATGCAGTGTTCCTTCTGCACCCTCAGGCTCAGCTCTCTCTAGAAGCATCCTCCTTTTCTCCACCAGATTCCCAAAGGTCACATTTGCTGCCCATTTTACAGCTGGGGCACTGAGTCAGGGACGATAAGAGGAGAAGCCCAAGGTCACTCTGCCAACCAGGTGCACAGCTGGGAATAAAGCCCACACCTTTTTGGTAAATCTGTATTTGACAGTCAGGAGATAAGGAAAATATATGCAGGCACATAGTGAGGCTGAAGAGGCTTTGGCTTGTTTCCTAGCAATAACATGGCTTCCACTTGCCACGGTTTGCATGCCCTGCCACCATGTGAGGAACGCAGGACAGCCCTTCCCAGCACGTGGCTCTCAGAGAAAATGGAGAAGAGAAACCTCCTAGTCACCCTGTTTGACTCCAGACAAGGAACAGCCAGAAAGACTCAGTGCCCTTCCCAAGAGCTGCTGCTGAGCAATGTCCTGGTGTCCCACAGCCACAGTGGGACAGCACCGTCTCTGCACACACGTGACATGGAGAGGAGCATGTGAGTGACTGGCAAGCTCAGGACATGGTATTCCTGTTGTGGGCCAACCCTATGGAGCTCCTTTTAAAAAAGGACTCGGGCAAATCTCAGTTCACCATCTCTCTCTTTTTCCCTTTTGAAATAAATAAACCATAACACTAAGGAGCTGTAGGGCAGCTCCTACGTTTTCCATGCCCTGCTGCCACTGGCAATTTATCCTTGCTCTGCCTGCAGCCAGGCAGGCCCTTGTAGGTAGAGGGATGGGATTGCTCCTCTCAGCAGCTGCCTGGTCCAGACACTTTGCTTTAATTATTTTTTTTCTATTTTTTTTCAAAGCACTCTGGCAAGGTTGAACCATAAAAATAAGATGAACCATAGGTCTGACAAGCCCTTTTGGATGCTTCAATGTCCAACAGGATGGGCCAAGGACTGCATTCAAGGAAATTTCCTCCCAGCTCGCAGAGGCTCCCCACAGTTGCAAGGAAAGCCCAGCCCAGGCAAATTATGCCATGGCTTCACCAGGAATGCCTGTTCAAAGCTGGGAGAAAGCACCAGCTGTTTAGCACCGGGAACTGTTGACCTTCTCCCGGCTGCACCCAAGCTACCCCAAATGACACCAGCTGAGGAAGGAGCCCTGTCAGCAGAACCAAGACGGCTGGTGCAGCCTGGCCCCTTCCGTTGGAGGTGGGGTGTACGCGGCCACCGGCTCATGCCCTGCCCGGGCCAGGTGTGGGAAAGGCTGGTTGCATCCTCCTTCTCTGGGGGCAGAGACCCACCACCCTCCTCCAGCCCATGCTGTGGACACGGAGGTTGCTCAGCAGCTGAATCAGCTCATGTGACAGGCAGTTCCAGTTCAGACCAGCTACAACTTTGCAGCAAAACAAGCACCATCTCTTCCGTGGCAGGATGCTGGAGCCTTCCTCCCCAGCACCCAGCTCCTTCCTCCCTGCCCGGCTGTGCTGTGCCGGCCACGCTGGCTGACCATTCTCGGGAGACACCACATCCGCCAGGGAGCATCCCTGCTCCTGGAGAGCTGGGGACCAGCAATGCCACACACGGGGCACGTACCTGGATACCCACCGCGGGGCCTCTGCCTTTGGGGCCCCGCTTCCCCCCGCATGTGCGGGAGGGACGGGATGGCGCGGGACACTCGGGGGATCCCTGCCGGGCCGGAGCTAAGCGCGGGGTGCTGGCAAAGGGCCCGCAGGGAAGCGGGGGAGCGCCGGGGCTTCCTGCGGGGATGGGGGCCGGGGGTGGGATGGGAGTCGGGGATGGGGGGTCGGCAGAGGCGCGGGGTGCTGGGGGCGCATCGGGCCGCTCACCTCGGGCTTGGGCCGGTTCTGCAGGAGGTGCTCCAGGTAGAGGTCGGAGANGGCAGTGCCGGCAGGGGAGGGGACACTGCACCGTGTCCCCGCACCCCCGGCTGCCGCCCAGCCCCGCCTCGCTGCCCGCGTGGGGGCTTTTCCCCCGTGAAAGTGTCCCCATCGCGTCCGTGCCGTGCCAGCCCCGGCCCGTGCCAAAGCACTCGCAGAGCTCCCAGCCCGCCCCGGGGGTGCTGATGAATCTGGGTGCTGATGGGACCCTGCTGGGGAGGGGGTGGCAGCAGCTCTCACCCCAAAACCAGGGCACAGGCTGAGGCTGAGACGGGCTTTATTTTTCGCACAGCCGGGGCAGAGGCACAGCCAGGACACGGGGAGCACCTCTCCAAAGGAGCACTGGTGCGTACCTGGCTCTGGCAAACCGACGGTCCTCCCTGGGGTCTGCCAGTGTGCAGCGGTCCATGGTACCTCCAAGGCGGTAAGACGCAGAGATTTTTCTGTGCTGCAGCAAGGGCAGCCCTATTCTTGCGCTGTTCTGTGTCTTCCACCTCCTTGTGCACCTTCAGCTTGCATGGGTCAGATGGCAAATCCTTGCATTTGTGAGCTGTGCATGGTGGGAAGGGCTGCTGTCAAACTTTTTGTGCTCTCACTAGCAAGTCTTACTGATGCCAGAGTCCAGATGAAGCCAGAAATTTATTTGGGGCTGGAAAGTTAATTCTGCTGGAATATTCTTTAAAATAATCACCGAAAGGATTATTCACACCATCCCTGGCATTGTGGAAATTTAGAGGTTTCTTTGTATGACTCCCCCACTGCTGCTAGATGAGTTCCCCAGGTTGCCTCAGTCTAAACTTACACTAAGAAATACAAGGAAAAGAAGGGTGCAAAGTCCTAGAGAAAGGAAACAGGAAGATGGAGGAATGAGAGGGGGAAAGATGTAAAAAAAAGAAAGAAAGAAAATCCATTTTGTTCTGACAGCAAATTTCTCCTGCCTTGTGGGAATAAAACTGCTCCTGACTGGGCTATCAGAAAGCCCAGAGTGCCGTGAGATGCAAGGAAGAGGAGATGTGGGAGCTGCAGGCACTGATGTGACCAGCTCCAGCAAGCTGCTTTAACACTGCCCTGAGCAAAGAGCCTCAGAAGCACTTTTTCTTAATTTACTTTTAGCTGTGGACTTGTAGATGGGAACTAGCTTTTGGGAAATCCTCCCTGATAAATCATCTTCTGTTGAATCTTACACAGATGGCTAGAGATGCACCTCCTTGCTGCCCTGTCTGGCTGAAGTTCCTTAATTGGTCTCCATCCCAGGACTGCCCTGGAGGGCTAGTTACCCACCCTTTTTCTCCTCCACAGAAGATACATCAAGTGGATGGGGATTAAGAGGCAGAAACCAATGGAGTGGTGAAACTGCTGGAATGGGCAGTTAGTGCTGCTGAGGGCAGGAGCTTCCTATCAGTCCCTCATGTAGCTCCAGATCTTGCTCTATGCTCAGCCTCACACTTGCCATCTAGAAGGTGGCCTTGGGCTTTGCTGAAGCAATTACATCACTTGACAGGATTTATGCATCAGCAGGGCTTGGGCCTGGGTTCCTGCTTGAAGAAGACAAGTCACCAATCTGCTGATTGCTGAGTAAATAAATTTATTTGTATGTAGAGCAGCTTGAGCTGGGTGTATCCAAAGAGGAACCCCAGTCAAAGAAGCCCATGGGGAATTATACCCTTACAATCTAAGTTTCCCACCCCTCATATGACAGTTCTGACCAGTAATAATATTAGAGTCTGGGGTATTCCCGTTCTTTATTGGGTCCCCTCATTGTCTTTAGGTGGGCTCGCTCTTCTCTCATCTCTAATGTTGCTGTGTCAGCTGACAGTGGTAGCAGCCTTCCTTGCTTCCTTATCTTCCAGCTCAAAACAGTTTGGGGGCCTCCTTTTACTTAACTAGGTTAAAGTTCAGCGTATCTGGGTGGAAATTCACAGCTTGTGGTGTAAGGCTTCATCAAATTTAGCTCCTGATGCTAAGCAAGTTCTGTGTAAGTAGTGTACCAAGTGCAGTGATGGTAGGAGATCAGGGGGATCAGCACCAGGAGCAGAAGAAAGCTAAAATAGTCATGTTCTGCAGCTGAGCATGGTGGAACCTGTGGCCCAGATTTTGTTGCAGGGTTCCCTGGAAAGCCCATAAAGTCAGATTAGGATGAGAAAATAATGGACTAGGTCAGGAGCGTAGAAAAGTCACAGGATGCCTGACTGCATTCAGCCCCCACAGATGTGCCCGGTAGGCTGGAGGATGGTGCTTGGAGCCTCATCTTTCCTACCCTTGTCCAACTGACTGAGAAGGGTCTGCAGAACACTGTAGCATCCTTACCCAGCAGCTGAGACAGCCTGGGAGGAGGAGAGGGGAAGTATGGACATACAGTGGGGTTGGTGAGGCTTGGCTTTGAAATGTGCTGCTCTGAGCACATCGTAGGGGCAGGACACCTTGGCACCAGGCTTCTCTTACACTCATGAGCTAGAAACAGGCTGGTAGCAGTGTAGAGTAGGAGGCAAGAGATACAGAGAGCGGAGAGAAGCTCTGCAGTTAATCATGGAATATGTAGTAGGAGGGAGAAATGTGACAAGAGACACCTGACTGACAGAAAAAGGAAGTCTAAGTCTGTTCATTCTCTCTTGGTTACATACAGGGAATACATATGTATACATATATATATATATGTATATATAACGCATATGTTCTTGCCCAAGTTTTCTTTGCTCCCTGACAAATGGTCCCTGCTCAGGTGCTTTCTTCATCATACTGCTTCCTGTTTCTGTTACATGCTGGCAACTTTTTTCTGAGAATGGTGCCCACCTGCACAGCTGCAATACCTGCATACATCCCCCACATCTGGCTCAGACAGGGGCTGCACACCAAGAGCTCTCTGTTCAGCATGAGAGGAGGCAGATACAGAAACCTCTCTGGCCCATGGCTTATCTGGCTGGGGCTTAGTGTTGAAACACCTCACACACTTTGGACTGAAAAATAACCTCTGCTTGGGCTATAATAGAAAGAGATGGCCAGGATGTGTTTTGTCTTCCTAGAGACACCAGAAAGCTGTGTGATCACTAGATCCCCCCATCTCAGGCAACTGTAGCAGCTGCACCATAAATGAGAATAAGATCCCGGGGGTCCAGGAGGATTTGGCCAGGCAGCCCCTGCAGAGCTCTTTGTGGGATGGTGACTAGGCAGGGCATCTCCTGTCCCAGAGGCAGAGGGCTATTGTGGTGGTCCAGCTCTTCCCCTGCACAGAAACATCTGTGGCTGAGTGAGGATGTGGTGCATTCCAGATTTGCATGGTGCTGTGAGGAAACACGGTCTGGTCTCTGTTCTCTACAAGATAAATGTCAAGACATCCTTGCAGTAATGGTTGCCAGAACTTGGCAGGCTCTGACACATCTGCCCACAGCCCCCTTCTTGTGCTCTTGCTCAGCACAGCCCCTTCACTGCTTCCTGGCTAGCTGGAGCACATCCTGGAACTGCTCAGGGGTGGTTGGTGAAGGCTGCTTGGTCACCTGCAGAGATTTCAGCCATGTTTCCTCTTTGAAAATTATGCAGAGGAGGGCTCTGGTGCACACAGCTTCTTCTCTGATCCTTTTCCCTGTGCCACTGGACAAATGAGCAGCCTATTTCCGGAGGCAGGATGAGCCTGAGCATCCACTGGTATAGACTCTGAGTGGTATTTATGTTTCAGTTGGTCAGGCCCAGCCTGATCATGGGCAGAAGGTGCAGATGTCTGCCCTTATCCAAGGGTATCAACATGGGGAACTGGGCCAGATCCTCAGCAAGTGTGTCTGCAGTCCAGCTGCTGTTTGAGTCTGAGATGTCTCTGCTCTGTCTTCTCTGCCATCAGAGTCTTCACCATGCCTGGCATGGTGGCCCAGTGACTGCAGCCAGCTGTTCTTGTGCAGCACTGGCCACTGTGCTCAGGAGAGGTGGACTTGCTTGGAGGAAGGTTGCCTTGAGAAGGCTCTGAGGTGGCAGGTTTTGTCCTCCCGGGCTGAAGGGGACTCTGCCTCAGGAAGGGGTTTTCCCTTTGAAAAGCTGATGGCTCCAATCCTTCTCCTCAGGCCAGATCTTGCCAGGCAGCCTCTCCTCACCTCTGTGCCTGGTTATTGTCAGAATGCAATTAAGCCAAAGGGTGATTGCATCTCCTGTTCTAATGTAATCACTGCCAGGGCCACAGCGAAGGCTCCCTGTACAGCAATGTGGAACCTGGCAGATGCATGAGGCTTCTTCAGGCTGCTTTGTTTGAGACACCAGCCTCTGATCTCCGGTGGGTGTGGGTTCCCAGACAGATCACACCACTGGGATGATCTGCAGTTGTGTCCCTGCTTCTTCCAGACACAGGCTGTGGAGGGGAGCATCTACGTGCCCCAGAGCCAGCCTCGTGCAGCTGATGGCAGGCAGGAGCTGGGTGGCTCACAGTAGCTGTTCCTCACCCAACCACCCTGCTTCTTGCACATCCCTGGTGCCCACCACGACCATCCCCTGTGCTGCTGGCAGAGCTCTCCTGGGAGCTGCTGCAGGCCACATCTCATCCAGATGTGAGCAGAGACTTCCTGATTCTGGTGGAACACCCTGGAAACCCACAAGACAGTCGCTGGCTGTTGGTGGGCTGTGCACCTATCCTGCCCATCCCACTGTGATGGCAACCAGCACCCAGCTGACCCCTGCCATTCTCCAGAGACTCCTCATAGCCCTGCTTCCCACCCCACTACAGCTGCCAGAGGGTTTGTGGGGTCACCCAGCTTCCCTGTCACAGAAGGAGGACTCACAGCACTGGGAGTGGGATGGCACAGGCTCTGATGAGCCAGCAGTGGTGACAACACTGCCACTGCTGTGAAGTGTGTTGCTCTACAGGCATGACCCCATGCCTTCTCCAGAGCCTGCTGGGTGCTCTGTGCCTTTGTGAAGTGGCCGTTTTTCTGGAAGGTCTCCACCCCATGAGAGGCATGAGGCAGGAGCCAGTGTTACCCTGCTCATCAGCATTCCTGGGAGGGGAAACATCTGCCACTGTGTGGGGCAAGTACCAGGAAAAGGGAAAGCCAACAATGGCAGGAAGATGGCTCTGGCCCATGGCACACCTTGCTGGGGATTATGTCAAGGTGGCAGCTCATCCATCAGTCAATGCCCCTCCAGGGTCTCTGGGAGCCACAGGCACCCACAGAACTCCTCCTGTGGTGAACAAGGAGGGCTTGCTCAAGGCAGCAACAGAAAACAGTGATGGCACCCAGCCACATCAGCATGGAAAGGAGATGAAGGGAAGTGGAGGGGCAAAGCCCAGTGCTGAGTCAGGTTGAGCAAGCACTGCCTCCCCTCCAGCCACTGATCCCCACCGATTGTGAAATGGAAACTGGGGCCTGGAGGAAAGCCTCCTCCCCCAGTCCTTATCGTTGCTGCTTCCTGCTCCTCCAGGACTGTGCCCAGGGCAATGGGAATGTGCAAAACGAAGCTGAGAAGCTCTGGGGCTGATTAATTACTAGCTGCTGGTAATGCTGACTGAGCCCCCTGGGACTCCAAGGCTGGAGCAGAGGAGAAAGTGCAGGGAGATACTGGAAAATTACTGTTTAATTCTTCAGCATTACATCTGAGTATATGGCATCTGGCAGATGAGAGACAGGAAGAGGCAGATAACGAGCCAGCCACCGTGAAGCTCTGCAGCCCTTCTCTTCCCCAGCAGCAGGGCCAGCCAGGACCTTGGAGGGCTGGCTCCAGCCCTGGTGAGTTCAGTGTCTGGTGGGATGTGGGTCCCTGGGCTGGCACTGCCCGTGCCCGGCCCCGCAGCCATCAGTATTCCTGCTGAGTGTCGCAGCCAAGGAACTCTATCCTCAGGGCAATGTGGTTGTGCCACTGCCGGGGGTGTATCCTCACATATCGGGCAAAGAGGGGCGGCTCCAGACTGTTCGTCACTGTGCTTGTATAGTCTCGGTTTGCCTTGAAAATCTGGAGAGGAAAGAGAAACCAGGGATGTGCTTTCCTCTGCTAGCACAGTGAGGATATGATCAACCCAGAGAAACACCCCTTGGAATTCTGTAAGGGACGAAAAAGCACAGCCTGGCTCACTGCTCTTGAAATAAAATCCTGTGAGCATGTTTGCTGCCAAGGGCTGTGCTTGCTGCCCTGGAGGTGGCCACGGGCTGCCTCTGGCTATGGAGCAGCTCTGCCTACCTTCTCCTTGCCATCTTGCAGGACTGAGCTCCAGTGGACACCGTTCTGGCTGATGGAGACAGAAAACTCCTTCACAAACATGTGGGTGAAGACAGCTTTGGCACCTTGGGTTATGATTGCAGTCACCTTCTTGGTTTCTTCAAAGTCCACCTGCAGCCACTCGCTGGGGCTGTTGCTCTGAGGAAGAACAGACTGCCTTCAACCCTTCAGCAGCAACGAGAAAGAAACACTCATTGCAGCTCAAGCCAAGCTGGCCCTGCACTTCCCTGTGCTTCACCTGCCCTACCAGGCATCTGGTTGGAGCTGCTGGGTGCTAAACCAGTGTGGCAACTCTCCTGCTTGTGAGTGGGCAGCTTGCACAGTGCATGTGGCTGTACACACTTCCCACACAGTCCTGACTAGGAAAGGTTGCCAGCACCCACCCTGCCTGCTGGGACCCCAGCTGCCTGCCTGGACATCTCCTTGGGCTACCTTTGGCCTCCATGCGTTGACCCTGCCCTGAAGGTTCAGGCGGGCCAGGGAGGGTGACCAGCTGGAGAAGGCATTGGAGCTGTAGGAGGATGCAGAGATGTGCTGGTCAGGGATCCTTCTGTTCTCCATTCCTAGGGGCATGGAGCAGCCTGGAAGAGAGGAGCAGTGCTGGTCAGGGGTATAACAGACCCATCATGGAGATGCCTTCTGCCTGTTCACTGCTCCAGCTGTCCTCCATGAACTTTCCCTGGTTCCAGGTTCTCCTGTGCCTTGCTGCAGTGTTGTGGTTCCTGCACTGCTTAGGGCCCCCCTGGGTGGCTCTGGCCAAACTGCCCTTGCCACTTAGTCCCACCTTCCTTTCCCCCTGGAGATTTTATCTAGGAGGAATGTGAAGAATTTCTTGCATAAGGAGACCTGAGGAGAAGCTGTTTCTAGGGAAAGAACAAAAATACCTGGCAGGGACACACTCTGCACAGGTGTGATCAGGTGTGCCTGTGCACAGTTGCTTCAGAGCAGGTGCTTCAGAGCAAGGATTGGGGCTTGGGGCATGGGGTGACAGCACAGCCACTGCTGCTTTTAGCTGCTGCACAATCCTGCTGATGTGCAAAGCCAAAGGAAGTATCCCAGAGCACCACTTCCACACTGTTTACCAGAGCAATCTTGCCTTGAAGTGGCAACACCAGAGGAAAAGTCAACAGCATCTGTCTCTGCTTGTTCTCTGCTCCCCTAGATTGAGGCAACAGCTCCCCATCTATCATCTTAGCTGTTTCTGGGAGTTCCTGGTGCTCAGGTAAAAGTGATGGTGAGAGCTGTCCCCAGCCTCTCCCTCCGATATTGCCATCTCTAAGACCATAATGAGATTTCCCAGCTTTGTTCCCACATCTCAACACCACCTCCAACCTCCTCCTTCCCCCTCCACAACTTCCTGGGAGTCCTGAAACACATGGAGCTGGCACTCAGCCCCCCACTAGGTCAGCCCCCAGCTCTGGTGATGGTGTCTGAGGTGGGACGCACTGTTGAGGTCGCAGCCCATGAGCTCCATGCGCAGCGTGGCCCTGATGTTGTAGTGAGTGGGGCTGACACGGAGGTACCGGGCTACGATCGGAGGGTTGAAGTGATTTTCTTTCACTCCAGTTGCATCCACATTTGCAAAGAACAGCTGCAGGGAAAGGGAGGAGAAGGATTGTTGTAGCAGTGTAAAGACAGCTAGATGGGACAAGGATTACTGGGGAGAAGAACATTCCTGTCTGGCACTTCTGTGTCTTCGCACCATCCTTACAAGCTCAGGGACATTATTTGAGTTGTGATTCAGGCCAAAGAAGTGTGAGTGGGCCAAATCAGGGTGAACCACTGAGAAAGAAGAGGAGGAGGATAAACTTAGGGTCTGTGCAAATGAATTGGGTTTTATATTTTCAGCAAACAAGGGCCAGGAAAAAAAGGAAAAAAGTAAATCCTGGAACATTTGAACCTAAGAAAAGTTTTAACCATAGTTGGTGTACACAGTGGAGGCTTTTCTGGATACTCTTCTCCCAATGATCAGCTCTTGCATATTTAGGTTGTGAGTTTTTCTAGTGACTATAGTTGCTCCAAGTCGTCTGCATCTGCACATTTTTAGAAAGCCAAATTTGCCTTTGGAGTGAAAAAAGACATTCAGACAGAATCTTATGCCTAGCTCTAAGTAACATGCAACATATCATTAAGCAGTGGCTCTCACAGCTTCCTGGGATCATAGAAAGAGATAGCTCAGACAATTTAAAATGACACAGATGGACACAGACAGCAATTCCCTTGCAGATCTGTGATCTGCGATTCAGTCACCTGGCAGTGAGTGCTCTCTGTTCCTGCCCTAATCTCAGGGCCTCAGGAGATCTCTGCCTTGTGCACAGAGCTCCCTATCCCTCATCACCCCAAGAGATCCCATTCTGGGAAGACACTCTCCTCAACACCCATTCATCTTACCACCTGAGTGCTGGTGGTGTTTCCCTTGTATGTCTTCCACCTTTGCCCATCAAGGCTGTAGAAGACAACAAACTGGGAGATGTAGAAGCTGGAGAACCTTTGTCGGGCCCCTTGGGTTTTTATTCCATGAATAATCATGACATGCAGAAGATCCACCTGAGAATGAAAGTCAGGGATTCACTTCTTATGGCAAACCCAAGCCATGTTCAGGCAATGTGCTGTAAACCCATGAACTCACTTCCTCCTGACTTAGCTGAGCACTGGTTATGAAACTGGTTAAAACAATTGTTCATAAGGGCACAAGTCAGCCAACAGCTGGGAGAGGGCAGGGGGAAGCTGTTTGGAGTGGTGAGCTGTTCTCACTTGGTCTTTGGGGGATTTTTGCACAATCCAATACTACAGCTGGACCACCAAGTGATTCTTCTGCTGCACTGAGGATAGGTTTGGGGGCCAGGCCAGCAGCAACCAGGACCACACCAGCTGCCATTAGGATCTCAGTGCTTCCCTCCCGGAGGAAGGAGGAAACAGCAGTATGTAGCTGGGGAGACACTGCCCATCCCTACAAGTCTTGCAGAGTGCATCAGCCAGGAGCATGCCCTTGTAATGCCCCCAGTGCTGCCCCCAGACACAGGGTCCCTCCTACCTGGATGAAGGCGCTGCTGCGGTCGGTGCTCCAGGCATTGATGGAGCCAGTGTTACCCAGCCTGGCCAGGTAAGGAGCCCACTGCCCTGCAAGGAGAGAGCACAGATATAAGGGTGCTGCTGGCCCTTGGAGCAGGATTGGGGCTGAGGATCACCCTAGGCTTTAGCAGCCACATACAGAGTGGCAGAGCACCAACACAATGGGTCAGACACATGGGAAGATCTTTCCCAAGTGGGATGCTGACATGGGCGTGGATGGAGGAAGGACGTGACCAAGGACCCAGTGTAGTAGAACTTGGGGCAGGCAAGCACATGAGCTGTGTTGGCTGAGACTGCCCTGACCTCACCTGCCTTCCTTGCAGGTACTCACCATAGTGCCCCGACGCTGTGATCTGAGAGTCTGCAATGCGGCCTGAAGCCAGACCAAGGGCATTCTGACAGTCTGCAGTGAACAGGGGAGGGCAGAAAACAGAGAGAGCTGATTAAACATTAAGGCTTGGAAGGAAAAGCTTAGACTGGGTAGCAGCCTCCAAGTTCAGGGAGTTTTCAAGCCTCCAGGAGCCCCCAGGCTTGTTTGTCTCACTACAAGGGATAGATTTCAGATGCCACCACATCCACCCCTGAATTTTAGGGGTGCTGAAAGTGATTGCTCCTGAGATTCATGTCAACAGCAAAAAGTTCACAGCATCAGCTACAGCAGGCTCTTGCTGAACTCCTGTCCCTGAGCCCATGACCTCTCATTCCCATGTCCTAATGTCCCCGCAGTGCCAACAAGTGTCTCTTCCTTATACCCAAGTCTTGCTCCTGGGCCTTTTTGTTGCTAAGCAGCATCTTTTAAAAACAAATATCACATTGCTAAAGGAAAGTCTACCTGACACCCCTGTTTTTCTGTGTCTCTCTTCTGGTCTGCTGAGCACAGGGATGTTTTTCTCTTATAATAACCATTATTATTAGCAACTTGTCACATCTTGGCATCTCCACTATGTGTCAAATGCTCCTGGGGAAAATGTGAATTTGAAATCTTAAGCAGATTTTTAACTTATGGCAACATTTTCTGGCTGACATTTAATACTCTTTTAGAAACAGGAGAGAGACTGTCACTGTGATAAAATACTACTCTCACACACCACTTCCCCTAGTGCAGAGTTAGAAATGTGTTGTTCTAGGGTAGAATCAGAAGTTTCCTGTGGATTTTGCAGTTGCTCTTGGGGCTGTTTCTATAAGACCAACCTGTAGTCAGGCAGCATCGCTCACTGCCTCCTGTCATCACTCTGTGCCCCAGTTTACCTCCTGACATGGTTAGGCAGCAGGCACTGTACCTTACTGACAGTAAGGGCAAGCACCAGCCCATGCATGAACTTGCTCGGGTAAGTGCATTTTACCAGGTGTCCAGGGACCCTCAGTTTTTGAAAACAAGAGCTCTGGGAGTAAATATTTGCAGGCTGGTCACCCCAACTGTGTCCCTGACACTGTGCTCTCTGCTGGGCTGTGCAGGGTGACAGGGATTGAAGTTGTGACTTTCAGAGTGAAAACCCAGAAGATCCCACTTGGGTCACCCCAGGAGAAAGGCTGAGAGATCTGGGGGAGGCAGCTCAAATACATGCTGGCCATGGCTGTGGCAGCAGGTGGGTCAGGGAGCAAAGGGTCACTCACTCCGGTCATACACGAGGAAGAGGGCACTCATCCCAGCTTGCTGGTGTTCTCCCACTTTGCACTCTACCCTCCAGATCCCAGCATGTGAGGGCCACATCTCCACTGTCCCGAAGACACCTGGCCGGGAGTGGAGAGAAAACCAGGGGGGAGTTACTGGCTGTAATGGGATGCCACAGTGCCAGGTAAACACAGAGCCAGGCTCTTTCAGATCCATTCCCTCTCCCTGGTATATCCCCCCCTCACCCACAGACCTGGTGCTGCCTAAGGGCACGGACATGAAGCCCTGGGAGATGGGAGGTGCACAGTGCCCGTGCTGCATCTCACCTGGGTAAAGGTTGTAGACTCCCATGCGATACTCCTGGCTGGTCCTGATGCTGAACAGCTGCCCATGGAAGTGGACAGAGTGGATATCCTCAGTGCTGCCCATGTTCAGGAGGTGCCACCGGACCCGCTGCTGAGCCATCACTAGCCCGGGCAGTGTGTCACTCACATAGCCATTGATGGCTGGGAAAGGCAGTGGTCAGGAGTGGCTCAAGGCTCCAGGGTTTTTTCATCCCAATATAGATTATGGGATGGAAAGGGCAAGGGCAAGGGTCCTCACCATGGAAAGAATGGTTTCTTTTAAAGTCAGGGTTGTCCTGCTGGATACGGCAGGGACGGTGGCAGTTCCTCTCCATGTTCTCTGGGAAGTACCAACTTTTGGTCTCATCAAAGATGGTGAAGAGCAGGGAGAACTCCTGCACAGCCAGCTGCCGCCTGAAAACCGGGTTCAGCACCCCACGGCGGCAGATGATCAGTGGCCCAATGAGGCCTGAGTGCAGGTCCTTCTCCTGTCAGGGAAACAAGAGTTTGCCTCAGAGGGGGAAGCAGCACTGACACCAGCAAGAGGCACAGCAGGGAGGAAAGCAATGAACCCATCTGTATCCCTGGCCTGCTTCCCACTCTGAGGCACATGCAGGGTGGGAAGGACATGCTGAGTTCACTGGGGCATCCACACTCTGCCCTGAGCTAAGAAAGGCCGAGCAGCAAGTGTTTGCATGTGCTTTCAAGAGACATGGTATCTATCTATCATGGTATACAGTCCCCACCACACTAATATTGGAACAGGGGCCAAATCCAGGCAGGTCTGGCAAAGGACTAAAGAACTGGAGAATTTTAGTTCCCTACAAATCTCATAAGCTGGTACAGCTGGGGAATGGGGTGAAAACCCAGTTAAGAGAAGGGAAGAGAAGAGAAAGCACCAGCATGCATTCATCACTGTATTAGACACCTGAGAATCTACACAGCCACAGGCTGCTTTCAGCACAGCATCATAGGGAATGTCTTGACCTCACAGCAGGACCCAGGCCTGCTGCCCATCTCTCCTTCCTGGGATGCCCCTACAGAGCAGGCTCCCACATACCAGGTCCACATTGGAGAAGTAAGCCCAGGCCTTGCAGTCGAACTCCTTTGTAGTGGGTGCCATCTGGGGCAGGACTTTCCAGGAATATTTCCGGAGCTCGCCAGGCTGCACCACCCCACCCTGCTGCATTGTGCCCTCTGTCTCCTCATAGGCTGTCAGTGTGGAGTGGAAGGAGAAGGGTCGTGAGGCCAGATTCTTGAATGTAACCTGCACCGGAGGGAAGGCAAAGCAAAGGGAGTGTAGGAGGGGGCTGGGTGCAACACTGAGGGTGCCCTGGACCCTAGGGGTGGGTCCAGCCAGCTGGTGGGAAGGAGGTAGCCATGTCCCTTGTGTCCAGACCCCCAGCTGGTCCCCATGCAGTGGCCAACCCTGCTGAACCACAAGCTGTGGCTGTGCAGTGTGACTCCCAGTGGAAAGGAAATCCTGGTCATGTCATAAGGATGAGGCTCTCTCCCATTGGGAGCAGGGTCAGCTATAGTACTGTCTCTGGAGCCCAAAGGTACTGCATCCATCCTCATAAAGATTTCCTTGAAAACTGGGCAACTCTTCCAGGCATACAAGTCCTGAGCCTGGTGAAGAGTCTTCCACCTTGTTCTTAAGTGAGTGTTGAAGGACCTTTGGTGGTGCAGGAAGCCCAAGCCTGCTCTCACATAGAGCACCTAAAAAAGCTGTACTGAGCCCTGCTTTCTACAATCCCTTGACCCAAAAGGTTCCCCATGGAGCCCAGGAGCTGATCAGGCTGTGCCATTGCAGGGGCTGGGTCTGTCTCAGGTCCAGGGCTCTGCAGCTGAACAATCTGTGGTTCCTGCTGGCCCATTCCTCCAGCCACTGAGGCTTCTCTGAATGGTGGCTCTGCCTCCCAGTCCAGTGCCACCCACATGCCAACAGGGCAGCTCCTGCCCCTGAGCCCTGAAGATTAACCCATGGACATTGCAGAGCCTGCAGGCCCACCTCAGCACTCCCTCTGGCTGAGGGCTGACAGGAACAGGGGGATTTAGGGGTTTATAGGGAACTTTCAATTCACCATGATGACGTCTTCAACTTCTGCCCTGATGTATGGCCCGAGGATGCCCAAGTGTTCATCCAGCTCTCCTCGCTGCACCGGCTGTGTGAAAGAATCATCCAGGTACTCTCGGAAAACCACCTTGCGGTATCTCCAGGAAGCCTTCCTCCTGCTGCTCCAGGGATCCCTGCAGGGGGAAGGCAGGTAAGTAAATCAGGTGACACTAACCCGTAGTGAGGGCAGGGCAGGGGTGATACAGAGCCAGAGCATCCCTGACCCACTTGCAAGGAAGCTCAAGGTCTCTGGAGTTACAAAACTCCCTCCCTGGAGGGGAGGTGCTATGAACATCCTTCCCCTGGGCTGTTTGACTCAATAGAGACTGTAATTCTTCCTGCCAGGACATGCCAATTCATGCATCAAGCCATGCCATGCAGTGCAGGAGGAATACATGAGGGACAGTCACACTTACGTTGCTTTTAGGAAGTGCTGGGGTCTCTGGTTCCCATATTCCCACATCACCTCCACTGCTGCAATGAAGTATTGCCGTACCTCCCCCTGGAAGGAACGTGGGTCATGCTCCTCTTCCCCGTAGATGTCAAAATCCTCCATGGTCTGCTCTGTGTCACTGTACTCATCATAGTCTGGCTTGGCAGCCTTTGACCTCGAGGGGCTGGAATTGGTCCCGTTGTTCACAGCTGGTTCCTCCCTATGTCCTGGGACATGGTTCTTCTCCACAGATGTGCTGTTGCTTTCCCCATCCTCCCTGGCCTCTCCTAGGTCCTGGCCCCCTCTCTTCCCTTCTCTGAGGACATCTTCCCCACCAAGCACCTGACATTGATGAGGACTGTCTTGCACATATTGGGCTGTTTTTTTGGTACTGTTGTGGTTGTGAGGGGGATTACTTGGAGACAGCGAACAGTTCTCTCTGAAGGTTGGTTTCATAGGTATTTCTTCTGGGCTTTGTCCAGACATTCTCTCAGGCACATAGTCCTCTGTGGAATTGACCCTGAGCTGCTGAGGCTGATGATTGAACTGACCCAGCTGCTCCACAGAGTTTGTCTCCTCCTCCATCTGGCTTCTCCCCTGAGCTTGCTCACTCTCAGGAGCCCCCCAGACTGCAGCTCTGCCTGGCTGTAACTCAGCCAAAGCTGGGCTCTGCAAGCCCCCAGTGTACACTGCTGCCCCCGGGGAGACCGGGTCCCAGTTGGAGGCCAGGTCTGCAGCCTCAGCAGCAACCTGCATTTCTGGGCTGCTTGTTGCCACTGCCACCTCAGTCCCCAGTGCTCCTTGCATGGGGAAGGAGTGTCTGCTGAGCTGGACCCCCTCACTGCTCTGTACACCCCTGTCTGTGCCTGGCCTCCCCTCAGGATACAGCTTATCAGCCTGTAGAGCATCCCTGTCTGGCTGTAGTCTCCCCTCAACCATGTTGGATTTTTCTTCCACGATTTGCTGGGCCACCATCACCTCAGGTAAGGTGTCACTTGGTATCAGAGACCTCTTTTTGAAGCGAGTATTGCAAAAAGGAGAATGAGGTCCACACGCCTTTGGGGCTTTTTTATCCACTGCTGTCTCAGGGGTCTGGCTGGACAGGTCCTGCTCTGGTCTCTTAACTTCAGAAAGGGGCTTCCTGCTCCTGGGCCAATTGGTGTTGGGAAGACCCAGATGATGCATCAAGCCTCTGCTCTCCAGTGACCTGGCTTGTCGAGGTCTCCAGTCAGAGCCACTCATGCTTGTGGGTGGAGTTCTGTGTCTCAGAAACTGCTCATGGCTCTTCAACAAACCATGTGGGAATGGCCTTGTGTCATTGGCCACAACATTAAATTCAGAAAAGGCAACACTGTCCAGGTCTGGTAATTCCTTAGCAGCTGTATTGTCCTGAAACACTTCCTCCAAGATTACTTCATCTCTCTCTTCTGTCATTATATAGCTTGAAGGCTCAAGGTCATTAGTCTGTGCAAAAGTGGTGTCTAGAAGGCTTGTGCCTTTGGTAAGTTCACTGGCTTCTTGTTCTCTGCCACTTTTTGCAGGCAAGAAGTTACTCTCATCTGTGAAAATTTCTTGTCGTACAGGTTTTTCTGAGAAAGAAGTATTTTGCTCTTCCAAAGATTCATAAAAGCCTTGTGAAACCACTTTGTGAGGTCGTTTTTCAAGCCTAGCATCTACTTCATTTGATGAATAATTGCTTTCTATGGTGTGACTGTGAACCACAGCATGAGAGGTCCTGTTATCTTCTATCTCATCTGAAGATGCAGAAAAATTGTTCAGTGTGGAGGAAAAGTTATAATCAATACTTAAAGCTGGTTCTGTATTGATTGTATCATCTGAGTTATATAGATTAAAGGATAATTTATCAGCCCCTTTTAGCAACTTGTCCTCAGCACCCTGTGAAGACATGTCTTGAAGTCCCAGATTGTGCTCCAGGTCATTCTGGTGAAATGAGCTCCTGTTCTCTTGAAGAGGAGCTTTGCTAGCAGCAATTGAGTCCCACAGGCTTTTTGCATGAGTAGTTGTCCTTTGAGGCTCTGATTCCAGGACCTCTATCACATCACCAGACTGGGCCATCGTCCTTTTTACTGGTTCCTGCTCCTCTGAGGTGTTTGTCACCTTCGTTCCTGCCAGAGCATCTTCTGGATCTGGGATGACTTGGTGCAGCCACTGCTGACCTTCTGAGCTCTCAGTACCATGGGCCCCTGTGTCAGTGCCACCGTCACTTGCTAGGTGTTCTCCAGGTGGGATTGCTCCAAACCCTTCATCCTGGCTGATGATTTTTGACAATTCTTCATCTTCCAGGAAGGATTCATAGGACACTGGATCATAGTTTGTCTCTGGCGGAGCAGACATGGAAATATCAGGTGGATTTGGCATTGTTCCTAAAAATGTTGATGTGCCATTGGAAGAGGGATCAGAAGTCCTGCCATTGCTCAGGAGGGTCTCATGTCTGGGCTCTGTCAAGCACAGTCTTGTCTTCTCTGTCTCGTTTCTGGAAGAGGTGGTGTTGTTCAGTTGCTCGTTCACACATGGCCTGTGCCACCTCTTTCTGTTAGAGAAGCCCCTGGGTTGGAATTCCAAGACATCCTGCTCCTCATCAGAATACACATAATCTTCCTCATCAGAGTATTGCTCATACTGGCACTGTGAGACTGTGAACTTGGCATGCATCCCTCGGTCTCTGAAATCAGGATTCAGGCACCCCAGTGTCCAGACACCTGTCTCAAGAGAAGACAAGAGGACACCATCAGCTCCCTACAGTGGGAAATCAGAAGAGATGCCACTTCCATGCTGCTCCCTTGCTACTGCAACCTATATTTTCAGGCAGCCTCTGGTTCACGGTAGTGATTTCATGTTTTCGTAGTCCCTAGAGTATCTTACTGCTGCACTCACAGTGTTTCTGGCAACATCAGAGCCAGTCCTGACAAGCAACATCACCATAATCCACCCACAAAAACATAACAGTGCTGTCAAATACACCTCTCTCCCAAACAAAGTCACGGCATCTCTCCCACCGAGGGAGAAAGAAATGAGAAACTGCCTCTTGTTCACATCCCTGGTCAATGCGTTTGCTCCCTGCAGCACCAGAGTGGGTGAGGTGTGTGATAACTGGGTTCTGACACTGGAGAGAGCTGTCACCTGCCGCTGGCTGAGCTGCTGCTCTGCTTCTGAGCAGCAGGCAAAAACCAGAGCTCAAACTGATGCAATACTTGGCTGGGTTTTAGAAAGCTTCCTGGGGTGTCTAGAAACCCTGACAGCTTGGCTCGGGGTGCAGTGATCATCACCATCATATCAGTGTTTGCAATTACGTAGTAAATCCTGTGTTTCCTCTGTCAGTGAGGAAATTGTTGACAGCACTGCTTTTGCAAACACTGAGGAAACAATGCTGAGTGGGGGAAACACAACAGAACTCTGAAGCAAACCTTTTCTAGGACTTCCCCGTGGCTCAGATTTCTGTCCTTGCAAAGGTGTGGAGACAAATGTCGTGACCAGCAGCTGAATCCACTGCAGGGACAGCACTGCCACTCCCCTTGACCTCCGAGCTTGGGGCCAAGGTGACAAATGTCCACCAGGCTCACATTACTGCAGCCAGCTTGGCAACATGTGTGACCTTAGCACACACTATTAAGGAAGTAAAATACAGTAATTTAACTTATTTGATTTAAGCTTTGAAAGATTTAATCACTGCTTCTCACTTTGCTGTTCCAGCAGGTTATGTCGCCCTTTGCTCTCAGAGCTGTCAAAATGCAATCAGGTACCAGAGAACTGGCTGGAGGTGCTCTCTGACCTCTGCTGTGATGGTTTATAGCATAGCCCATGGTTTATAAAATAGCCCATATTACTAACCTGGCTTTTCCAAACTCATGAAGACTGTTTCTCCAGAAAACGGGAAAAGGGTAAGCACGTCCTCAAAGACCATGTTGCGCTTGAATGTGTTCCCAGAGAAGAAGATGGAGAGGAAATCTGTTTGGGCCCCAACACTCAGGACGTACCAGTACACAACATCATGCAGGCAGAGTTTTGGTTGGAGGTTGTCAAACACAAAGCCATTAATAGCTGGAAGAAGGCAGGGGTGAAACATTCCATCAGGACCTGATTCCCCCCCATGGCTGCCAAGATGCTGCGAGTCCCCTGCTCATTCCCTGGGGCAGGGATGAGCCTATGTCTGCTGGGGCTTTGCAGGGAGCCTCTGGCCCAGTACTCACTGTGCATCACATTGGAGGCATAAAACTGGGGGTCCTGAGTATCCACATGAGTTGCATCAGAGCAGAACCTCCTGATGTTCTCCTCCAGGTACCAGCTGTGGTTCTCATCAAAGACAGAAAACAGGACCAACCTCATGTTGTCTGACATTATCTGGAAGGGAGAGGGAAGAAATTATTCCTGGTCTGCCTAGAGTACCCCCAGGGCCCAGTGTAGCTGTCAGGTCTTAGCCTGGGTGCAGGGGTTGCAAGGAGAACAGTTTACTGCTATTTCACAGGAGTTAGGGTCCAGTTCTGGAGAAAAGGGAACATGTAAGTGATGATAGGAAAGACAGAGGCATTGGGACTGATTGCAGGGTTGAGGAGAACAGGACAGACAAATTTGGTTTTACCCAAATACTTCACCCACCGCAGTTATTCCAGCCTTTCAGCCTGGCAGTTGAGGCAACGAAGGAAGGACCCACCTGATTTCCCCTCTGATCCATGGACTTCTTGAAGCAGATCAGGAGGGGCCCAATCAGGCCTGAGGCTGTGTCTCGGACTGGGTCAATGGAGCTGTAGTAGAAGCGGGTGAGACAGCGAGGATCTGCCTGTGTTGGCCCATCCTCAGTGGTGAGACTCCAGTTGTAGGTGAACGACTGGCCAGGGGGAATAGGAATGTCCTTCACATCTTTAACTGGCAACAAACAACCCAAGAGCAGACCAGTTAAATCTGGGCTGCTCCTGCAAGAGGTGACTCCCCTTTTTAAAGGAACTCAGAAAGGTTTCCTGATCACACAAGTTGCATAGAGAACCACCCAAATCATGTCCACCCCAGGATGGCACACTGGCTTCATGGAAACAAAACAGCCCTGAAGCAAATAACACAAAGCTGCAAGAGGGAAAGTCTAAATCATAATGGATCCCTGACATGAATGCAGGGAACCCAGGGAGTGATGGCTGTAAGCAAACTGCAAACACAGGCAGGATCTCCAGGATGATTCCTGCCTTGTCAGAAAGTAGAGACCTCTGGGATGGACCAATTAACACAGTCCCAGCTTCCTGGTCAGGAATGACCCTTCTCCCATCCATCATCCAAGCCTTCCTTAAAGACAGGCTTACATGGCACCAAGGGGAACATGAACCATAATCTCATAATCATCATAATCTCTGGAAATGCAGAGTTTAAGTGCTTGGACAGACAGGTTGGACAGCCAGTCTTACCACAGGCTGCAGGAAGCTCTCCTGCCCCAGAAAAATGGCAGTGGCCAAGTGATGTCCTAAATTCTCATGGCCTGCCTTACCTTGTGAGGGTTTCGTGGCGTAGTACGGCCTTACACTGGAGAGGCCGTGAGGGTAGATGTTGTATGGGCGGCTTGCCAGATTCCTGAACACGATCTGAAAGGGGGACAGCCAGCAGGAATGTTGTGTGTTTTCTGAACATTAAGGCTGCTCTCAGTGTCCTTACAGGGAGGGAAATGCTGGGCAGGGGTGCTCTGGGATTGGCTATGTGCCAGTGATCCACAGGGAGGAACACGGACGTGTCCGGGACCACAAAGTCAGAACAGAAGAAACTGCTATTTCTTTAAAATGAGTCTATACTGTCCATTTTTGGGGGGAGGTGTCTGTTTTAGGGAGGGCATGAAATATCAGATTTATTAAAGAGAATGTTGCTGTCTTTATTCTTTAGTCTGGAGAAGAGTGGAGGATGAGAGGACACTCCTGCCTCAAAGGAAGGTCCTGTATGCCATGTGTCATGGATTAATTCACATAATTCCTAAGACACTTGCAATGAAGTCGAATTAAAGGGACTGGTCCATATCCTGTGAATCTCTGCTGATCTCACTGAGAGTATTTAGCTTTAGCTGTCAGTAACGTCTGTCTTTCTGGTGAACTTTGGACATTGCCAAACATGAGAGAGCACCTCAAGGACTTCTGTCAGACCTAAGCCACAAACCAAGTACTGGTTCCAATGAGTAGGAACAGCATCAAGCTTCGAATTTTCCCCTCACAGTCCATCTTTGTGGAAAGCAATATCTTTCTTACCTTAAACTGATCTCCAACCTCCCCCTTAATGACAGGCCCCAGAATTCCCTTATCCAGCTGATTTGATGCCTTGCGTTTCTTGAAGGTTGCATCTTCATACTCCACAAACACCACTTTCTTATATTTTGAACCAATTCGCTGAGGGCCAGGCTCCAGGTACAGGCTCGTGATGTTTCTGCAGGCAAAGGCAGAGAAAGAGCAAACAGCCACATGTGGGACACTGTCAGACTTTCCATCATTTAAGGACCTACACAGCTTTCCAGGGACTATCAGTGCACAGTGGGGACACCCATCCCTGCAATCACAATATGCATCCTGGGGAATAGTGTTTCAAGTGATCCAGTGCTTCTGTAATGGAGAAAGCTTCAACTAAGTTGCACAATAACAGCCTTTGCCTGGCACAGCCCTGTCTTGGAGGGAAGTGGTGACTGTTGAGAGCTGAGAGAAGGGCAGATTGTCCTGTGTAAGGGAAGAGCCCCAGTGTGTGAGCATAAGGCAACAGAGCAGGTGCCTTCTCTTGGGTATCCCATCTTCCACCCAGGAGCCAGGCCAGCTCTAAGGTGGAGAGGATTTACCTCTGGCTTATCCTGCAAGGGTCTGCAAGCGGGAATTTCTGCCCTGCACATCTTGCTCTAGTGTCTGCTGACTCAGATCCCCATCTAGGGCAGAATTTGGTTATCTCGATAACAAGCCAGACCCAGCCCACACAGCCTGTGCCAGCAGAATGATGTTGGCCTGTGTGGCAGTGGCCATACAGTGCTGGTTAAGTGACTTCTGCTGAGATAGTGCACTCATATCACCTCTCCCTCCAGGAGGTGAAGCAGCAGCAGGGCCTGATGGACTCTGCCATCCAGAGCAGGTCCTTCCTGAGTATGAAAAGGGACCCTCTGGGGCTCTGGACACATGTCCTGGCTCTGCAGGGCCTCCTGACTGATGGGTGAGAAGGTCACAAGCAGTTGCTGCCTGCTCAGAAGGGTCTTACCCCAGAGACCTGGGTGATAGAGGGACAAATGCCCTGGAGAAAGGACTCTGGAACGCATTTGATAAAATGAAGCAAAGCCAGGTCCCGCCTTCCTCAAGACCATCCTTGTCCTGTATCCACACTGTTAGTGTTAATAAGGAAGAACAAAACTGTCCAGGTTGGGCAGAATGAAAATAAATTCCTGGGGAAAAGGGAAAAAGCTGGCAGGGCTGCCTCCAGGAGCAGCCTCATGGACACACATGCCCACTCTCACCTGTCCAGGGACACTGGCTTCACAGGGGCATAGTCCCAGTCCATTTCCTCAGCTGCAATGTAGTAAGTCCAGGTCACAGGCTTGTCTTTGGCAAAAGAGCGCACTTGGATGACATGAAAAGTTTCCTCCTCCTCTTCTTCAGGGTAATCCATGTACTCTGGCTCGTCTAACAGCTTCCCCATCTTCAAGACTCGTTCTTCAGGACACTCCTCCACCTTCACAAGGGCCTCCATGCCAGCTGGGTTCAGACAAACCAGGCAGAAAGGTCACATTGACACGCCAGTACAGACACGCACTCCCCAGGCTGTGCCTTGGAGAGATCCTCCCCAGTACTGTCCCCATCAAATGGGCCATCACGTGGGTCAACCCATGCCATGTGGTCACGGGCCAGATTGCAGGTGGATGTAACACTGTGGAGCAGGAGGGGCCTTGGAGCTGCAGCACCTCAAAGAACCCTGAGCCCAGGCCATCCCCTGAACTTCTTTTCCCCCAAGCTCTTGTAGATTAAGGTTACCTTGCTGATGGGACAGTATCTGGCAGAACATCCGAAACCAGCCAGCTGTTCCTGGCATGGTCTGGGCTGTGAGATATGTGGCAGGGGAGATTTCTAGGCTGCTGAGGCGGTGACTTCTCACCAGGAATGTGTGGCCTTCAAAGAAGATGGAGTGGACTTCTGGCCCAGAGCCCAACCCGATCACATGCCAGTGGACTTGCTTCTTGAGGCACAGCGTAAGACCTGCCAGGAGACAAGGAAACCACCCAGGAATCAAAACTGTGTCCAACCCTTGTCCCCACTCCTGGTGTCATGGACTCAGCTGACACAGCTGAGTAGAGTCCCATGCCCCTCAAAGTGGTGGCTTCAAGCTGGAGAAGTCATACATGAACATGGACTGTCTGAGCAAAACAGAGGTGCAGGTCACATCATCCCCCTGAGATAAGCCTAGATTTACAGAGTGGGGGACTTTGGCAAGGGCTTCGGGAGGTGTGCTGTTAGGAGCTCACAGTGGGATGCAGTGGCAAAAGAGATATATGTGTTCTTCGACTCTATAAATAGGGGAATTTGGAGCTGGAAAGGAGAATCATTTGTCTGATCACAACAGTGGCAAACCTGACACTAAAACCCTGGGGCAGGGTTCCAGCACATCTCCAGCAGTAGCTGAAATACCACAAAGTGCAGAGAGAGGTCACCAGGATTATTTGAGAGCTGCAGAAAATTCCTTCCTCGGAGACACTCAAAGAGCTCAGTGTGCTTAGGAAATGGGAAAGAATTTGACTGCATTGTGAAAATATTTTCCTGGGGAGAAACTGATGCATGCTGAAGGGCTCTGTAATCTAGCAGGGAAGTGAATAACAAGTTCCTGGAAGCTGAAGCCAAAAAAAGTCAGATACAGAGTCAAGCATTCTTTTTTGGCACTGAGTGCAAAGGTGACTGGAACAGATCCCAGGGGCCTGAGAGGAAACTGGGTGGAGGCTCCATCCTGAGGCCCTCAGCTCTCCACTTCCAGCTCTTCATCAGACACCTCTCAGGTCAAGTCCTGCATCCAGAGAGGGGAGTTCTGAGGTGGATACCTTCTCCAGGGAAAACTCACTGTGCAGACACAGTGGCTGGCAATGTCTACTTAGCTCTCAAGCTCCATGGATCCACCAGGACAAAGAGCTCAGGGGAGATTTGCCTTTACCTTTTATTGGAGAATGGCCAGACCCATGTGGAAGGTTTAGGATTTGGTTCACTAAGGCCTCTGATGGTAATGAGTCTCCTGACAGTGTTTTCCAGTTTGCCTTGGAGATTCTTCACTCTCAGGCAGCTCTGGACCTTTTTCCAGAGGAACACCAGAAAATGCCGACTTTTGTCTGCACCAAGATCAAAATCAGCCTTTTCTTTTGCTCTTCTGAATAAAAGGATGTTGAGGGAAGACCTTATCACTCTCTACAACTACCCGAAAGGAGGTTGTAGTGAAATGGGGGTCAGTCTCTTCTCCAAAGTAGCAAGGAAGGAAGTTGCAACAGTGCTGTAGAAACAAGAGGAAACAGCCTCAAGTTGCACCAGGGGAGGTTTCTGTCAGATATTAGGAAAAACATCTTCACTGAAAGGCTTGTGAAACACTGGAACAGGTTGCCCAGGTATTTAAAAGACATGTATATGTGTCACTTTAGGCACATGGTTTAGTGGTAGACTTGGGGTGTTAGTTTCAAGGTTGGACTTTTCCAACCTAAATGATTCTGTGGTTCTATTCCTGAAATCCTACAGAGGTGTTTTAGTGAGAGTTGAATTTTCCCCTTAGTGCTGCCTCCTGCCTTGTTCACAGGGCCACAAAAGATGAAATTCTGCTACCAGCACTATTCCTTGAGACTTCCAAAGAGGTGTGGCAACACAGACATCTGGAAACAGGTCCTGCTCCACTATAAATGGGCAAGGCAGATCAAAGAGCTGAGATGTAACAGTCCCTCTGAGGTGAACACAGCCTAACAGATCCATCACCTGGAAACTCCTCCTCATGTCCCTTCTCACACCCTTTCACAAGATGCCTCGGGGTTACAGACCTGGCTCCACGCCTGCTCCCACCACCTTCCACGCCCTCCATCCCTGTCCCTGGCACACCAGGACTCACCAGGCAGTGAGCCATTGATGTAGCCATTGATGGTGTGCAGCTCTGTCCTGTTGTGAGGCTGAGGCTGTGGAGCTGCTGGGGAACTGGGCTCAGAGTACCAGCTCTTCCCTGTGGAGAGAGGAGGATGCAGTCAGCTTTTACTTGAGAGCATTTCGAAGAAAATTTCAAAGATAAATAGCTCTGCATGGATATGGTGGTGACCACTGCATGTGACAGGGCATGACCCCCCTGCAGCTTTAGCCTGTGTGATGGGAACAAGTTCAGGGCATGGGATGGCAGAATTGGGGGATGCAACCTCCCTGCACCTGAGGAAGAGGAATGGCAGTACTGCACCAGGAGCACATTGGTCATGGGGGGCTGTACAAGGCTCTGAAACCCTTGGGAGGAGATGTGGGTGCTGAGCAGCTGTTCTCACACCATGGCCAAAGCAAACGCCCTGGAACAGGCTGAATTCAGGGTCCAACACCAATCAGTCAGTAGTTACCTTCATCAAACACTGCGAAGAGCATCACAAACTCATTCTGCCTGTCCTCATTTCCATCGCTCGCCAGGGTTCCTGCAAGATGCAACAGGATGGATCTGTTTAGAAGCAGCAAGCACCATGCCTGTGTCCCTGGGGATTTCCCTTTGTGCCCTCCAAGAACTGGTAAATCAAGGCCAGGACATGGTTTGTTTCTGTCATTTCTCACAACTGCCACAGCCCTGTTTCCAGCCTTGCTGTCCCCAGAAATCCATGGTTCAGAGACAGCTGCCCTCAGAAGGCATCAAAAGGTCAGTTTGTGCTACCTTCCCTTAGACTTTACTCAGTGGAGAAAATGCTCCTGGTGAGTCACTGGAACCTGCAGACAGTGCCCTGGGAGGAGGTGACTCGTGCCCATTCATTTCCAGTGACTACAGAGGGGTCTGGGCAACTACCTCCAGGATGTGTCTCAACCAGGGATGACCAGTCTTACTCCAGTTGCACCTCTCAGTCCCAGCAAGTTATAACAGTCAGAATTTCATCACCTCCATGTTTACTGAAGGAAGAAAGGAAGGAGAGCAGGCACAGGTACTGTAGACTAGACAGTGTCCCAGATGTCCTGCTCCTCTCCCGCCTGATCCTTAATCCTGGCTGATACAAACTTCCCTTTAATTCTTCTGACAAAACCCTGCTTGACAAAGTAATCTGGCTGACACTGAGTGATCACAGCTTGGTGAAGGAGAGGCAAGCATTTATGCCTCCATAGCAATTCACATTATGGAGAGACAAGATTCAAGATTTCATCTGTGGTCTGAAATCTTGCAAATGAAAGAAACAACCTGCTTCTCTCCAGCAGGGAAATCCAAAATGTGCTTGGGTCCTGCACTGGAAAGGGATTCTTTGAGGAAAGGACTGAACCCCAAAAGTGCTTTTGTTGAGCACAGATACTGACTGCATTGCCATGTTCAGCCTCAGGACAAAGCAGCATCTTTGATACTTTGCTTGTCAGTTGATGATCATATGTGCCCTGTCCCCATCCTGTGCTGTCCTTACCAGGCCGGCACACGAGCAGGGCTCCGATCAAACCAGAGTTGATGTCCTTCACACTGTTGGTGTTGGAGGAGTAGGAGTGGGTCAGGCACGCTGGGTCATCATCCGTAGGGCCTTGGTTTTGCTGGATTTCCCAAATGTATGTGTGTGTCTTCCCAGGATCCACCCTGTCACCTTCCTTCTCTGGCTGGCTGGTCTCATCCTCATACCCTGCACCTAAAACCAAAGAAGTCTCTGAAGGTTCATCACCAACATATCACAGCTGCAGAAATGCCTCTTCCTCCAACCCAGAGCACAGCTGCTCTCCACCCCAGCCCCTGGAGCCAGACTGAGTCCCACAGGCAGTAGTTGGTCTCAGGGCAGTGAACAGAGCTGCGAGAGACTTGCCTGTTGGGTTGTGCACCTGCCCTCTTGCTGGACAGCACAGTCTTGCTGGCCCTAAACATCCAACCTCAGGTTTAACCTATGTGTTACCTCTATAACTGATACAGGTTTTCCCATCTCGGCTCATTTCTGGGCATGGCCATTGTTTGCCCAGGCTCTGTGAACATCTGTCCTCACAGAGGGACATGAACAGCAGGGTCAGGAGGGACACACACCTGGCAGGCAGGTGCAGGTGCAGAGCAAGAGCTGCTACACAAGGGCTTGCAGCACCTGACCATTGCCCAACTCACCCTCTGACGCCTTCCAGTAGGACACCCCGACAGCGTGGAGGTTGTACGGGCGGGAGGCCAGGTTCTTAAATATGATGACCACGGTGTCATAGACTTCTGCTCGGATGGTGGGGCCCAGGAGACCTCAAGGGGGGAAGACAACAAGGTCAGGCAGCTGGAGGCAGGCAGCCCACACCCTGCCACGAGCCCCAGAGCCCTGATTTTCCACCCACACAACAGGTGGTTGTCCCTCATGCAGCATGACAGCATCAACTGCTCCAGCTCCATCAAGGCTCTCTGCATCCACAGGAGCACTGCCGTGCTGGGACTCTATCCAAGTGCTTTCCTGTTCCTGGCTGAAGAGCAGCCAGCCCCCAACACAGGATGAGTTTGGTTGCTGTCAAGGAGAGTGAGGGTTCACCACACTGCAGGTGCTTCTTACCCATCCATGCTGGCTTGAGCTTGGGCTGTATGAACAAGGCATCAGGGTACTCCACAAACACAGCTTTCCTGTACCGAGGAGGGACACCAGGTGTGGAGGGACGTGGGCCTGTATGCCCTGAAATGCTGCAGGAGGAAGAAAAAGCCAAGGCTGATTGCACGGTCCAATCCATGGATGGGCAACAGCCATCCTCTTCCTCCCCTTCCCTCCTGCTTGCCTGTGTGGTGCCAGCCCTGAGGATTGCTCACCTCCTTGTGTCCTTTGTGTTTCCTGACAACTCCCAGGTGTGATTGGAAGTGTTTTGCTCAGCTCACAGATGAAAACATGGCAGTAATTAATGTAATGGTGTTAGTCATAATGGAAGAAGACACAAGGGCAGGAGGCACAATGCCATACCCAGCTGCATCTGGGAGAGGGCACAGCAGCAGCCATTGCTGCCAGTCTCCTGCCTCATGCCTCTTCCCAGCCAGCAGACACACAGAGCACTGGAAGTGCTGCAATAGCACTGCCACAGTGGACTCTGCCCTGCAACCTCCCCTACCCCCATCCCCTTCAGGTGTGGCAGATACATCACATCATATATAAGTGGAACATCCTCTCCAGCTCCCCCCAGAAAAGAAAGTGTGTTGGGTTGCATGGCAGGTCATGGCAGATTACTTTGTGCCTGAGCAACATCCCCACATTCATCTCTGTTCTGCCCAAACTAGGATTTACAGTCAGCCACTAAAAAATATGCTTCACAGCGGGAAGATAAAAGAGCTTTGAATATATTTCACATCCCACTCATCTCTGATGACCACTTTCTATTTGTAAGCAGCTTAACAAATTCATTTTCCAGAAGGAATCCAGCACATTTATCAGGATAGCAAAGCCATGAATTTCTTCAAGGATAGGAGAGGCTGACTTTTCAGCCCCAGGATTGAGACCACTTTCAGTAACCAAGCAGACTGCTTCCAGCCTTGTTTTGTTTGGAGCAAAACCCAGGTGGTATTTTCTTCCCACTTAAGAAGCAGTGAGGATTATTCTCCTGCTCTGACTAAGCTTTCATTTGAGTGGTGCTTCCCTTTGAGACTCTTCCTCAAGTGGAAGAGGAAGGAGACAGAGTGACTCAAATTTAGGAAAGGTCAACACACATTCACCCCCATGCTACTGGCTAGAAGCCACCTGCAGCTGGAGGGTGATGTGGGGATAGTGGGGTCCACCCTCCCCAGGGGCAGAGAAGGATGGGTGCCCACAAACCCCACATACACACCCAGCTCCTGCCTCTCCCACCACAGCTGTAACCCCACATTCAGGCTGGCAGGAAGCCCCCAGCAGACACAGCCCCAGTGAGCACTGCATTCAGCTGACTTTGCCTATGAACCATTATCACTCCTGGCTCGATAACAGTAGGGTCCAGACTAAGCCTTGCTCTCCACAGTGTCCCCGCACCGGGGAGTAGCTGTGCTGCAAGATTGCTGGCACTCAGCTCTCTGCTGGCAGGAAGCTCTGCCTTAATCCCCATACTTGCTGAAAGCCCAGATTTGAAAATTCATCCCTGAGGGTTTGGTCCTGCTAATTCTACAGTAAACAAGGCAGAAACTCTGCGGAGCCAGGGGGATTTTGCTGGCATGCAGGGACATGGCTGAGGGAAGACTTAGGGACAACAAGGCTCAGTGCCAGGTCCCAGCTGGCACGGCAGAGCCTGCAGGGGACGAAGAGGCAGGGCTCAGCACAGGCACATCTGATCCAAGTGCTCCTGGCCAGTCCTCTGCACTTGGGGTCCCCGCGAACTTCCTTCCCAAGCGCAGCTGAAGCTGAGGCAGGGAGATAAGTTTCTGGCTCCTCGGATCAGCATTGTTAGCCACACTATCTGTTCATCTCTTGGAGCTGGGAGACATCCTGCGCTGCCGAGGCACTCAGACAGGGGCTGCTGCTACGTGTCTGCCGGCTCCGAGTCTGAGCCGAGATCCCTGGGGCTGTTGCAGGACGTGTCGGTCCTGGCTCCAACCCTGCTGATAGGGCTGTGTTTGGGAGGAAGAGAAACTGAAGTAATGGAGAAGACGTAAGCAGTGTGCTGGTGTGCTGTAGCCCTTTAGTTTGACAGAGCTTTCTACATGCCAGAGAAACCACTGGATACGTACAAGGCGTTTGAAGGTCCTGCCTGGAAATGCACCTTTGGGAGCTTCCATGAGGTGCTCATACCCTGAGGGAGAACAGGTGGAGCAGAGGACACTCCACACACGGCTCAGACAACCCAGCTCCCGTGGCAGCTCTGCTGGACATGCTTTCCTGGCTCATTCCTGCACATCCTTTCTCCCCAGCCTCGCTGTTTTTCTGTGCCTTCCTCACATTGTGGGGAACTAGGCTGTCTACAGGGTCAGGGAAAAGGCTCCATCATTCAGCTGGGAATAGCCATGACAAGCAAGCCCTCGTTCCCACCACAGCTTCCCCTGGAGCCGTGCTGCCCAGGAATACTCCGCCTCTCCGGGATGGAGCACACCACCAAATCCCTCTGAGAAAGCCAAAGTTATCTTCCCTTGGTTTAGAGAAGGATGAGTGACCTCAGACTGCTGCCGATGCCCCGCTCATCTCCAGGCAGAGTCAGGTCCCTGAGTCATTCCTGAGTCAGAAACAGCATCTGAGTGTGTCATTAAAGCCAGTGCTGGAATGGGAAGCCACAGCATTGAATTAACACTGTCAGTGAAGTCATCATCTCACTGTAGTGTAATGTCACTGAAAGCAGGGTAGGGGGGATTAGTAAATTGAGGGGGGGTGCTGGATGCAATTTTCATACCAAAGTAACCAAAGTGGAAAAAAACAACATAACTGGGACACAGTGACTACAGCAGCCAGTCAGGCTGACCTGGATCATCACTAGAGCCTGGTTTCCAGTGTCTGACCACAGCTCATCACTGCTCAAGACAGTGTGGGTCGGAGATGGGGCCATAGGCTGATACCACCCCAGCATAGTCTGGGGAAGCATATGTGGAAACAGGGCAGAGGGAATGGGCATAGCTTGATCCACAGGGGATGTAGCCATCCAGCTCCACTCCCCATGCTGAGCCCAGAACAGCCCATTCACATCCATGTGTGTCCAAGCTGGCTGTGTCTCCAGACACCACCATCCTTATGCCTGAGCAATGCAACTGCCACTCTTCCTTCCAAAGTACATATGCAAACGGACCATGCCTTCCTCCTTCTTGTCACTGTGCACAAACATCATTCTTTGCCCAAACACTACAAATTATTTTCATTTCCTTAAGAAAAAATTTCAGCCCCAGCAATGTAATGTACACAAAGATGTAAATAACTAAATCTGGATTTTGACACAGAGAGTGGAAAGCCTTTGCTGCTCTGAGTTATGTCAGGGGGCACAGCCACCCTTCCTCTGCAGTCCCCAGGCATGGAGGTACAGCTTCCCATCTTCCCTCACATTTCCCCAAATCTCCCAGGATACAGAGCAGAAGAGAAAGCACAGGCTGGAAAACCAGCTTTTAGATCCTCACACAGACTTTAAATGGTCACAGGCAATGGCATTAATATAAACCAATGCAGAACAGTAGTGCAAAGCAGGTAGGTCTCTCTCTTTCTCTTTTTCTCTATCTCTTAATTCTACCTGTCCTCCACCAGGGATTGCACATAGTGACTCCCCATCACACCACCCCTTCCCAGCTGTACCAGCTGCTCCGTGCACCCACACTGCCAGTCTGCCCCATGTACCTGCCTGCCTGGACCCAAGTTCTCAGTGCTGTCCATGCCAGGGTGGGAGAACACTCAGGGCAGAGTTCTAGAGTTGCAACAGAAAAAGCTTTACCCTGCAGGCGGTTGCAGCACGGACAGCAGGTCGCTGTGTGTGTAGTCCCAGGAGGTTTCCACTGCAGCAATGTAGTATCTTCTGACTTTGCTGGTGCCCTCCTCAACCAGGCAGAGGAGCAGGAGGCTGCACAGGGCTCCCGCCAGCATCATGTCTCCCGGCTGGCAACTGCCCTGACTTCAGAAGGAAAAGTGAAAAGGAAGGAAAAGAGGAGAGAAAGGAAAGAGGAGAGAAAAGCCTTTATCTTCTCATCCAGCTGTTGTAATCCACAGGAGATGATTATTTAAAGCCAGCACCCACAGATTCTCTCAGAGCACTGAGTGCTCCTCTTCTCAGAGATGTCAGGAGAGGAATCCCTCGAGCAGGTTAGTGCAAGGAGCAGCGTGTGAGTGATGGACTCTCCCACTCTTCCTCTGGCAGTGACAGGAGGAGAGGAAAAAACAAAAGGAAAGGGAGGGCAAGCACAGTGGTAAGTTCCGCTGCAGGACCCAGCTGGCTCCGTGTCCTGGCCCGTGTCTGGGAGCAAGATGAGGAAAGGGAGGGTCACAGAGGAAGCAGAATTTAGGTGTGGTCTCTGCCTGGTCTCACCTTCTCTCTCACCACTGAGGAGAGCGGGTAGCCAGGGATGCAAACACACATGTACATACGTGAGGTTATCCCTGTCCCCGGGATCCCTGCACCCCAGGCAGTGATGATTTAGCCACATAACCTCACTTCAAGCCACGCGGGAGGGAGAGGATTGGGGTAATTCCTGGGAATTCCCTTCCCACCAGATTCTCCTCATGTTTCTCCTCCTCTCCCAGGGTCCTGCAGTACAGCTCAGAGAAGATGCACTGAAATGTTTTTGCAAATTTCTTTCATTTTACTCACAAATTGTCAACATCTCTTTTTAAAAGTCCATGAAATCCCCTTCCCTGCTCAAAACACACACGTGTGCTCACACACACACACTGGCACGTGGTTCTCTTTTGGCTCATGAAGGAGGAACACTCTGGATGGTCCTGGCATCCACAGGGAGAGTGAGGTGTGGAAATGTCCCATAAACCATGTTACAGGACAGCAGGAGTGCACCAGGGGTGGTGATCCCTTTGGTGACAGTCTAAGTGTGTGCAGAAGCATCCAAGTGACAGGTTTGGTGACTGGGAAACAGAGGGAGGCAGTGGAGATGGTGGAGGGATGGGCATCTCAGGGTCTCTGACATGAATCCTTAGCATGGGGTAGGCAGGAGTGGTAGGGGATGAGATGGGAGATAGAAGCTGAGCTCCCCAGGTAGAGCCAATCCCAGCAGATGCAGAAACACATTCCCTGATGTCCAACTACCCCATGTAGCCTTAGCATAGCCTGGGAACAACTTTGAGAATCCCAGGCCCACGGCCTCACTGTACAGGACCAACCCATGTCTACAGTGACCACTCTTTGTCCCCCACCCGCAGAGAGCCCAGTCCTCACCACCTCACTGGGAACACCCACTCTCTTCCCTCCCCTCTGCTTATGGCAGCCTCAGGTCTGAGAGGGAAAACCATCCTGGGAAGCTGTCTGTGTCTGGCCAGGGCTCCCATAGCAGGAGCAGGGTGAGCCCAGGGGCAGTCCTTTGGCCCTTGTTAAACCCCAGCCTTCCTGCTGCCCACTCCTTGTGCTCACCCAAGGGCTGGCAGAAAGAGCAGCAGGACCTGGGGCAGAAAGTGCTTCCCCTGCATCACCCACCCTGCTCCTGAGGAGGCAAAAAGCCAGGAAGAAATATATTTCCTCCAGTTTGTGTACCAATGGTTGGCTCTATGCCCAGCCTGGGACTCCTTTTCTTTGTGAGCAATATCCCACCCCACTTTTTCCAGCAACTATTCTGGGACAAAACAAGTGGTGTGTCACATTTGGGGATGCCCCGGGATGCTCTGCATCCTGCCCAGCTGCAGTGAAGTAGAAAAGTACTCAGTACTGGATGTAAGAGTTGTTTGGGCAACAGTCGGGCAAAGTGTCCCTTGGAGACTGCAGTGGCAGGGGCCTGGACAAAGTCAGGAATTAATGGATGTGACTCTGGCAAGTGCTGAATTGCTGGGTTTAACCATTTTTAGCTACAGCAAGGCAGCTTCATGTTCCTGATCCAGACACATAAGAGTAAACCAGGCAGACCAGGTCTAACTCAGGGTACCAGAAAGAGAACAATATTATCAAGATACTCAAGGCTGTGGGAAAGGGAAACCAGGTGTGAAACTGGACACTTGGAAGTAACTTGGAGAGGGGTTCCAGATCCTGGCCTTACAAAGTGAGTAGCTTTGTACAGGCACACAAGAGCCAGTGTGGGGTGAAGCACACCAAGGACAGCTGGACATCCAGAGGGAGCCCAGCTCCCTCTTGGCACAGCATGCCAAGCTGGAGCCCACATGGTCCCAGCCAGTGGGGTGGCATTAGCAGCTGTGGCACTTCCAAGGCTCTGCAAACCCATGCAGGTGCTTCTGCAAAGTGTCAGCATCCCCCAGGGCTGGGCCAGGGTGGGCCAGGCAGCAGCAGATGCATTGGCATTCCAGTCCTGCCTGGAGCTCACCTGCCCACCCCCAAGGGAACTGTCCTCTTGTGCAAATGTGATGGGGAAGCCAGGACAGGCTCCTGCCATGAAGAGTCCTGGAGAGACATGTTTTGCCAGAGTCAAGGACTCACATGCACGCAGAAAGTACTTGTTTCCCCGGAATGTGCAGTTCTCAGAACAATACAGAGCTGGGGCAGATAAAAATGATTGAAAGCCTACTGAGTTTTCTAATCTCTCCTGGGTCTTTTTTTTATGTGTGTGGCAGAATGAGTAACTCTTGACAGTTATTGGGAATACTTGTGACAGCTTCTTCTCAGGAATTCAGAGTATCTCAGAAGCAGCAGCACACACAGGGCACTCACCCTTCCCAGCACTCAGATGGCAGAGAGCACCAAAACACTGGCTGTGCCACACGGCACAGGAAATTCAGAAAAAGGACCAGGCAGGGCCCATTATATCAGCACTTCCAAGCTAGAGCATCTCACCCAGACTCTGCCTGTCCTGGGGAGAGTTCAGTTTTAGTCCATGGCTGCTCCAGAAAGAGGAACAGCAGCCCAGGGGTCAGCAGGACACATCCCTGCTCTTCCATACACATGCCCTGGGCAAGGCCCTGCTGTGTGAGCTTCCCACATTTCCTCACTGTGCCACACACTGCCAGCTGGCTCCTGCCCAGCTGTGCCAGCCGTGCCTACCTGGATGTGTGCCACGATGACTTGCTTTTCCAAACACTGCAGGAAATCCCTGTCATCTTTCCAGTGACTCCCTCCACACCTGGAGTGAAGGATGCTGTGGGGGTTTCCAGCCTCCTCTCCAGAGCCAGCACTAGGATTTAGTCACAGGGGACGTGTTTATTCCATGTAACCAGCCCCGCTGTGTTCTGCAGTAGAGGTGTTTTAGGGGAGTTGCTCTTTTCAGAAACCACTGTCCCAGTTAGGAAAAAGAATATCAAAACAAACCACCAACTCACCAGTCAAAAAGGCTTTTGGTACTTTTGTCTCCATCCAGGCTGCTGCAAAACCTGCACAGTTGCAGAGAAAAAGCCTGGCCTTTGTGCAGATAAATTCACAGCAGGAACAAAACTCACATCTGTTCCTGGAGGAAAAGGCTCCCTCCTTTGGAATTAAAGCTCCAGACTGGAAGAGAAAAGCCTGGCAGACCTTGGCTGCTGCACCCCAGCTATTATGGAGCTAAGTGGGGTTACAGTCCCATGTAGCTCAGAGGTGGGTGAACTCAGACAGAGGTATCCCAATGGAATGACAATGCAGCCAATGCAGCAGAAGGCATCAATACCTCAGGGATCCAGAAAACACATCCTTGAGGTTTCCTAGCATCAGAAATGCTGACATGGAGGAAGTCCCAAAACTGAGCCTACTTTCCTCCACTGGCTTTCCCTGCAGTAAGTGGGTCAGTGGAGCATTTCTCCTTTCGCTCTTCCTCACACTCTGAATGAATCAGGCAGCAGAAGCACAAGGACTGTCTCCTTACACGGGGTGTTCAGGGGGCTGTGCCTGCAGAAACTGTGAAAGACAAGCATTTGGGGGATCCTCACTAGACAGAGGATGCTCCCCATGGCCACTTCACATGGCTACTGCTAAAAGATTTTTGATCCTCAAGCAGCCCAAGGAAAACCAGAGCAGCCTCCAGGCACACACATCTTTCATAAGTCACCTAATTATCCTGATTGATTAAATGAAGTTCAGAGCAATTACTTTCCAGGGGTTGGTGCTTCTAGGTCAGCCTGGAGATGGGTCACAATCCCAAGGGGTGTCCAGGTTTTTGTGTCAGTCATGCACTGTGCTTAGCTCATCTCCTGAGACACCCTGACTGCAAAAACTCTGGGAATGAGCCTCAAGGCCCCAGGTCCATTCATATTTAGTAAAGCTTTCCCTTCATCTCCAAGAAGCAGCTCTCCTCCTCAGACATGGGGAAAGGACACAGTTGGCCAATTTTCCCCATTAAGTGGATCATAGTTTTAACAGTGTGACATTTAATGGGATTATTCCTTACACCCACTATTGTTAAGGTTCTCCAGGTTACGAATCAGGCCTAAGGCCTTGACGTATTTGTCTGAGATTTCTCAGCTCCTGTATCTATTGGGAAAGAAAGGCTCTGTCTTTGGTATCCTACAGATAAGTAGATAACATCCCTACATTCCCAGCCCAGGCCTGGGTCTGGCAGAGGTGCCTGCTGGCCAGGGTGCAAACTTGTGAAATGGAGGGATTGTCAGGGAAGATGGACCAGGATCCTGGCTAAAGGGACAGAAAACAGGCAAGAGTTGAATGAGGAGACTATAGCACATCCAAAATTGTTATTCACCTTTTATAGCTGGGGAAACTGCTGCAGAGAGCAGCAGGACTTGGCCACAGTCACCTGTAAGGCAGCAGCAAGTCAGAAGGAGAGTGTCTGTAACACCTGAGCAGCCACTTGGTACCATTTGCTCTTCTCCAGGCTGTTTGTGTCTATTCACTATCCAAAATCAGCACTTCACAGCAGGAGTGATGGCTTGGGGGGTGTCCAGGGGCTCTCAGCACAGCATCAGGCTGCACTCAGCCTGCTCTCCCCTTCCCTAAACCTGTCTGGCAGAATTCCCAGCTGCTGGCAGGTGGGAGTAGGAAGTGCCTTCCTTTGGGGTCCCTGGGGCTCAAGGGCTGAGTGCTGGACTGGAAACACAGCTTCTCTCTTCCTGCACTCCCATGACACCCATCCCTCCAGGTTTACCTTGCCTGGCCCTTGGCACCTCAGACAGCTAAGCCCCAAGGCTCAGACCTGCTGTGGGCAGCAGACACCAGCTCCCACGGGATGTGTGTGTGCAGGACATCACGCCCCCGTGTCCAGGGAAGTGCTGTCCCACCACTTTGGGCTGAATGTGCACACACTGCGCCAGCCTAGTACGAACAGGCAGGAAATACGTGCAATATTGCCGCAGTTCCCAACACGTCCCTGTCTGCCCGGGAGTGGGAAGGTGGCGTCGGGATGTTTGCAAGCGGGACATCCCGGCCAGCGCAGCCGAGTGCTGCTGTTAGTTCCTAGAACAGTTCCCCCACCCATCCCACGCTGCCGGCACTCCTGCTCCCACTCACGCACTGGTTTCCTTTAACCCCACAGGAGAGTCAAGTCTCTTCCGTCACAATCTTTCCACGAGAATCTTTGTTGGGTTTTTTTTTTTTTTGCCTGTCGTGTCTCAGGTTTTCCGTCTCCACTACTCCCCGGGCAGCTGCGTCCCCAGCTGGGGAGTAGGTGGGCAATGGCTCAGAAATCAGAGGTGTCGTTGTTTCAGGGGAGACAACAGAATGTGTTCCTAAGAGGCAGCACACCCGGGCTGCCCGAATCGCCTCCGGGGCAGTCAGAGGCACATCGGGGCAGAGCTGGCTGTGCTGGCAGGACCTGCACACCTGAGTCCCCAGATCCACCACACACCTGTCCCCGCGACCCAACAGGGGGAGAGCAGTCCCGGCCCACGTGCCAGGGTGCTGGGCTGCCCACAAAGGTGGGGTTTGCTCCAGGCACATGGCAAAAGGCGCGGTTCCTGCAGAGCTGGCAGCTCGCAGCCAGGCAAGAGGGAGCAAACCACCACGGGAGGACAAGATTCCCCTGGAATCCCCTTAGGCTTTCCCTGGATGCCACAGATCCCCCCGTGCTGTGCTGATACCGTGTCCCTGACCCAGACAGGCACAGACACCTACGACATCGGGGACACCAGTGGGCACAGCCGAGGCCAAGGCGCGCCCCCGTGCACGGCCACGGCCGGGCTGCACCCACGCGCGCTCCAGCCCCTCTCCCCTTGACCTTCTTTCCCAGCGCCCGCCCCTCTCCCTGCCCGTCCGTCTCCTCTTGCGCCCCTTTCCCTGCCCGCCCCTCTCCCCGCGCGCTCCCGCCCCTCTCCCCGCGCGCTCC
>WEIV01006834.1:53134-67892 GCA_013390005.1 Calyptomena viridis
CAGCCCCCCAGCCCCGGCCGCTCTCTCAGGGGCGTCCCCGAGGGGGTGAGGGATCCCCGGGACGGGGGCTGAGGGGCCCTGGGGGTGGTGAGGGAGCCGGAGTTCCCAGAGGCGGGGGCAGTGCCCGGCCCGTGGGCTCTGTGGCGGGGCACGGTCCCGGGGCTGCGGGGGGCTGTGGGACAATAGTCCCGGCACTGAGCCTCTCCAGGTGCCCGCAGGTGCGAGGGATGACACGTTCAACGTGCTGGACTTGACGGAGTACACCAAGAACCGGCCCTGGTGGCGCAAGATCTTCTGCCCCAGCTCGGGGTCGAGCGCTGAGAAATACAATGTGGCCACGCAGCTGGCGATCGGAGGGGTCACGGGATGGTAAGATGTGCTGGGGTTGCCCTTGCTGTTCCAGGCAGGCGCTCGTTGGGCTTTTGGGAACACGCTGACAGGTGCAGGGAGGTCATCTGGCAGTCCCTGGGAGAAGGCAGGTGTCCAGCCTGCTCAGCCTGCTGGCCCCTGTCATGGTCTGCTGAACTGTGGGAGGTCTTAAAAGCTGTCTCTGACCTGGAGCTGGAGAACTGAGACTGTCTTCAAGGGAAGAAAGTTGCACCAGTGTTTGATTATTTTTTTAACTTCTGGCATAAAAGCGGTGTTGAAAATATGATCCCCTTGGAATAGTGATGCCTCTTTGCTGGAGGTGCTTCAGGCATCTGCATAAAAAAAACTGAGGTTGTGGTTCCCATGCTCTGCCATGGAGCAGCACATGTGCTGCCTAATTTCCCTTCAGAGATGATACCAGTTTAAAAAAAAAAAAAACAACAAGCCAAAAAAACCCTAAAATCACTTGTTGATTTTGGTGAAATCATGTTTCTGATTACTCTTTTAGGAGAGGGGTGGTGTTGAGGAGATAAAAATCAAATTGCAAAAGGCTGAAATGTGACAGCATGAAGTGAAAAGCTATAAAGCATCAGTTTTGGCTGGATGCAAATCCCTCTCTCTGATTGCACATGGGTTTCTTCTGCTGTTCATCAATCTCCAAGTCTTGAGTAACTCCTGCCAAGGGCAGCCTTGCCTGTGGGAAGCATGATGAGGAGCATGTGTTTGGTATCTCATTCTTCTGACTAGATCCTTGTTGATTTGTAGGTGTACTGGATTAATCTTCCAGAAAGTTGGAAAACTGGCAGCAACAGCAGTGGGAGGTGGCTTTTTCCTACTTCAGGTGTGTATGAACAGTAGTCCAGGCTTTCTTAGAACTGTGCTGGTGAGGATGAAGGGCTGTCTAGGAATCACTGGCTGTTGGGACATAGGGGACCATCCACTCTGCCTGGAGCTGTGGATTTCAAAGGTGTGTGTTCCCCAAGGCACATGGGTACAGCAGCAAAGCAGGATCAGTGTGCATAAACTCCAGGAATTGTCAAAAGGTGCAGATCCACTGAGGATCTGCTACCAAAGCCAGGCCAAAGGCATTTATCCATGTCTATGACATGCTTCCTGTCAGCCTGGCTACCTGAGGAGTCTGGCCAGCACTGATGGGGCTCTCTGTAAAGCACTGGGAAGAGAAAAGAGAGATCTCTGTCTGTCCTCAACCACTTCTCCTGGTTTCCAGGAACCTTGGCACAGAGGGAAGCTGCTTGGATGTGGATGTCTAGCTCATACATCCTGCAGCAGGCACAGCAGCTCTTGGGCCCTGTCCAGCACTTACCTGTTTGCTTCTCAGGCAAGCAGGAAAGTCTCGTGTGTGACTCCCTGGCTCTGCTGGTTCTGCTGAAAGTGAAAAGCTTGCTCTGAGCAGGGGGAGTTCCACTGCTGAATCACCCTGAGCAGATAAAATAGTTTGAGAGGAACAGGCTATTAATAGCTGTGTCCACCCACAGCAGCAGGAGAACTGCAGAGAGTCCAACAATATCCATGGCAGTTGTGAGGGGGAGGTGATGCCATATTTGCGTTAGAGAACAGAGGCTGAAGGAGGCTGAGCTGCACTGTGTGCCCTGGTCTTTGGGGACTGCTGTGGGCTACAGATGGTGCAGGACAGTTAATACAGCTCCAGGGGTCCCATTTTTAAGCTAGTGTGCCCACTGAAGCAGTGCATGGAAGGTGGCTGTGGTGAGGGAAGGTGGGTGGGCAAGGGGGGTGTCTCTTTAGACATGGTCATGCAGGACTTTACTCCAGGAACTCCAGGATTTTCCAATCCTCAAAACTCTAGGTTGCAAACCACACAGGATACATCAAAGTGGACTGGAATCTTGTACAACGGGACATGGAGAAAGCCAAGGAGCAGCTGAGGTTTCACGGCGGTGGTAATAAAATGACTCCAGAAGTGAAAAGCAGAGTGGATGAGGTGAGACAGCTCTCCCAGTGTGCTGGAAAACAGGACTGACTCCTGAGCTGTTACGTGCAAATACAAGGAGGGAATGCTTGCATAACAGCAAAACTGGAGAGGTGGAAAAGGCTGTGGATATTGTCTACCTGGACTTTAGTAAGGTTTTCGATGCTTTGTCCCTCTTGGAGAAACTGGCTGCTCATGGCTGAGCAGGGTAAAAGACTGGCTGGATGGCTGGGCCCAGAGAGTGGTGGGGAATGGAGTTACATCCAGCTGGGTGTTCCCCAGGGCTCAGTGTTGAGGCCAGTCCTGTTTAATCTTTATCAATGATCTGGACAAGGGGATTGAGGGCACCAAATTGGGCAGGAGTGTTGATCTGCTGGAGGGTAGGAAGGCTCTGCAGAGGGATCTGCACAGGCTGGATCCATGGACTGAGGCCAATTGTATGAGGATCATCCAGGCCAAGTGCTGGGTCCTTCCCTTGGGTCACAATAACCCCCTGCAGAACTCCAGGCTGGGGCAGAGTGGCTGGAAAGTGTCTGGGGGGAAAGGACCTGGGGGTGCTGGTCAACAGCACCTGAACATGAGCCAGTGTGTGCCCAGGTGAGTGAGAAGGCCAATGACACCTGTCCTGTACCAGCAGTAGTGGGTCAGCAGGAGCAGGGCAGTGACTGTGCCCCCTCTACTGGGCACTGGTGAGGCTGCTGGTGAGATTAGGGAGGGGAGATCATTAGGTGGGATACTTTCCCACACCTGAGGAGTGGCATCTCTCTGAGCATCACTTGCTTTGAAGAACAGCCTGAGGAATTTCTTAGCAGGAGGGTTGGTGGGTGACCTGCTGCTGTTATACACTGTTGCCTCTTCTCTCCCCTGCTTAGGTGATCATATTTCTGAAGAAGAATGTAATCCTGACTGGAGGGTTTGCTGGAGGATTCCTGCTTGGAATGGCATCCTAGAAGTTGCACTCAACTCTCCTTTCATACCCAACCTCCCTTCCCCTCCTCTACTGCTGTTATCTCTCACTTAAAAGTCAAAGAATGTTGCCAACAGACTCAGTCCCTTCTGCTCACAGGTTCCAACCCTTATTTCTTAACACTGCTTCTAATTTCCAGCTGCCTGGGCTGTTAGTGTGCTGGGATCAGTCTGAAAGCTTATGGCTCCCAGTGTATCATTATGGTTCCTTTCCCCACCAAATACGCCCAGTTTCAAATTTTCTGATGAGTTGCAACCTCATAAACATGTAGAGGCAGAGAAATCTCTTCAGTGAGCTTTCCCCGGGTGCTCAGGACTGTTGTATGTACCTTTGTCTGCCAGTATATGTGTACAACAGCTGTCAGCTGTTCACTGCTATTTAGCTTTCACTATTCCTGCCCTGGTACCTGGAAACCTGTGCTTCCCTCTGCATACAGGTGGTCTGTGCAATCCAAAATGTGGTTGGCTGTGGATGCAGAAGTGTCAGGGGACAGCCTGAGCTGTGTCCAGGGCAGGTGAATAAGGATTCTCCTGCCCTCCCCCTGCCATTGCACTGCACATAAATGGCTGTTTTGCTTCCTCTCTGCTGTTATTTTTCCCTGTACTGGAATTGCAGCACTGCACTGCTGTTGGAAACTGAGCACTGGGGTTGAGTCTCCAGGCCCTTTCCTCATCATGCATTCTGAAAGTCACCAAGCTCCCTGTGCTGTAGGGCACCTTCTCATTTGCCACCTGACTTTGAGGCTCTCTCCTGCTTCCAGCAGGCCCAACCTGGCTGGCACAGGCAGGGGCATTTCAGCTGTGCCACCTGCTGTAAATCACTCTGGGCCTCTGACTGGTGTTTCTGTGTCTGCCATGACCTTTTCAGGTCACTTTGGCATTGGTGATGCTCTTTGAGCTGTAACCACGTGGGGCAGGACTGTAGACAGGAGATGCATTAGGGGACACTGTACTGGTCCAGGGTCCCTGTTGCCAACTCTGCTGGAGTAGGGGGATGGTGTGAAATCTGGAAGTGCAGTCCTTTACTTCTCTGCAGAGCACAAACTCCATCTCCCTGGTCTCTGGAAGCAACTGAAATGACAAAACTGTTGGAAAAAAATGGGTTGTGCTCTTGTGGGAGTGGCTCATTTGCATACTTTCTGCCTTGGTTATGTTCCTTCTTTGTGTTTGCCATTTCCACAAGAAAAAATGCTTAATTCCATCAGCTGCAGCCCTCCTCCTGCAGGTGGTGAGGCAGCCCAGATGCAGAACTCGGCTGCTTTTGGACAGTCTGACCCAGTGCAGCAGCTGTTTGCAGAGCAGAGCTCCAATCTACAACAGAAAATTACAAACAAACAAACAAAAATCCTTCAGAGGTATTCTGGGAGCATGGAGACTTGCCTGACAGCAGGGTGGTGCCCTCCAGCAGGTATATGTGGGAGTTCTTGCCAAGAATGTTTGGTTTTATGTGAAAGTCAGCCCATCCTTCAGTGGGAAACATCCTGGGGGACAATGACACTCGTGGGTGATTGGTTTTGCAGCAGCTGCACCCCATTTCCAGTGCTCTGTAAGGGCTTTGTGATCTGCTGGTGCTCTCAGTATGGCTGGGAATGGAGATCCCCTGAGAGCTGCTGGAAGAGCTGAAATGGAGGGTTCTTCCACCAGAGGTTTTGGAATGAGCACTTGCAGTTGTTGATTTTGTTTCAGCTGTTGATTGAAGTGTCAGTGTAGCAACACAGTGATTAAACTGAGGTTTTGTCACCTTCAGGATCTGAAAAGAGGCTGTAGATAATCACGAGACAGAAGTTACTGTCTTTGCTCCTGTCCTGCCATATGTGGCCAAGGAGAATGAAGGAGCAGCTGGGCTCAGGTCCTTTTAACAGTGGCCATCCAGGACTGCTGGAGTGATGTGATGCAGCCAGTAGGACTTCAGTAAATTGGTGTTTGGCAGTGGAGCAACAGATGATGGTGGTGGTTTTGGGGGGTTTGGTTTGGTTTGGTTTTTTTTTCTGTAGTACCTGCAGTAGTGAATGTTCATGAAGGATGTATTTGTCTTGCAGGGTATCCCTTGTTCCTGTAGGAAAACTGCACTGCTGCCCTTTTGCTGGGTGGGCTGCATAACACAGCTTCTTCTGAGATGCACTAATCTCCACCAAGCTCAAAGAAAATCATTAACAGAGACCTTAGGGATGTTTTCCAGGTTCAGATAAGTCGTTATTTCTGCCCAGCCCTAGGGAAGGGTGTACTGGGTTCTAGAGTCCCAGTTTGCTGCTACAGAGAGCAATGGCCCAGAGGGGGAGCTAAAACGCCTCAATTGCTGCTGGAAGGAGAAAGAAGCAGCAAATTCATTTTGAGTTTGCTGTGAACGTAGGCAGGGAGTGGACAAGGACATCAGGATGTGCTGTGCTGGTGTTGGGCTTGTGGCTGGCACAGTTTGATGCTGTGGGCCCACACTGGAAGCTTTGATGCTGATCAGCCTCTGTGGGGATGCATTTTCATTGTTGCAGGTGCCAAGATAAGGTGTCCCTCCCCTCCCCACTCCTGCTCCTTCTAGTCTTGTTTCAACAACTTCTGACGTTACAGTATGAGAAGATTTCAAACACATTAGGCTTTTAAAGTCGTTTTATATATTGTATGTAAATGCTTGTTGAAGTGATATTTTATTAAACAGTTTTGCTCTAAGAGGTTCTGTGTTTGAGGTCTGTTGGCTTCTTGGGAACCAGCATGTTCTTGTCTCACTCTGCATGTTGTGCTTGACTCAGGGGAGCAGCTACAGCCAGTCCAGTATGTGCCCAAGTGGCCAAGGAAGCCAACAGCATCCTGGCTTGTGCCAGAAACAGGGTGGCCACCAGGATCCCCTGACAGGAGGGTGGGGCCAGCGGGGATCAGTCTCTTCTGCCAGGTAACGTGTAACAGGATAAGAGGGAATGGCCTCAGTTGTACCAGGGGATGTTTAGACTCGATGATCTTAAAGGTCTTTTCCAACCTAAACCATGGGCTGCTCTAACAAATCCCTCTCCTCAATCATCCTGGCTCTAATCACCCGTATTAGTGATTAGAGAGAAGTGGGATGCTTCTGGGGCAGGAGGTGATTCTGTTGCCAGCTTGGAGCTCTTTGTGGAGCAAGTTTGTTCCAGCCAACTAGAAATGGGAATAGAGACAAGGCTGTTTCTTTTTCATAGCTGCACAGAAGCCTAAATACATATTTTTTGTCATCTATTAGTGACTTTGTTTCCACTGCTCCTGCTCAGAGAGGGCAAAATCAAAAAATGAGCTACTCGTCAGTGTTTGAGCTGCTTCACAACATTGTCATAATTTCCCCCTGCTTTTCAAGGATACTAAACCCCCTGTTTGGTGTTAAGGGTTTACTTTTTGGCAGGGGAGGGCAGTGGGAAGGGAAGACTAGCCCTAAATTACTCTGATTTTGAACTTCAGTTATAAAAATATCAAGCAGCTTCTATGTAAACATGGTATCACATGTGGCTCTGGCCTGTGAATGGCAGCCAAGCTGCCCAACAACCAACCAAACTGAGACCACAATTTGTTCCAGTCATTTATTTTGTATCATAGTACTTCAGAGTCAGTGAATACAGATGGTTTGCTCTTCTAGGCTTCAATACACACAACTATTGTGCCTAGACCTCAGAGGTCTGTTTATAGAAGCTGTATTTCATACGTAAGTTGTACTTGCTCACAGCACAAAGTCCTTTATGGCTAGATCTAATGACAGAGTTAGGGCCTAGTGGGTGTGGAGCCTGATATTGAGGTGCCTGGACTCCTGCTACAGGGGACAGCGAGACAGCTCTGAAGGGTGGTGCAGGAACCTGTCTACTGAGCTCTTCCTACAGGTCACAGGAAATTCTGCTGCATTGGCGAGAGCTTCTGGAAAGCCATCTCTCCCGGTGTCCAGACACAGCCTGTTGTGAGTGAGTCTGGGATGCTGTGTGGAAAACCAGTGCCTACAACTGCTTGTTTAGTAAGCAGCACCTAAGTCAGTTCTTGGATCTAGCCCAGGGCTCTGTGACAGGCCTTTGGGTATCAGCAGGTTGCACTAGACTGGGTTCGTAACATATTGCTTAAAGGTGTTCAATTAGACATAGATTTATAAATTTTGTATGAACAGTCAGATCTTTCAAATGAATATTGCTTTTTTAAAAAAATATCCTATCCCTGTAGCAATCCCTGAAATAATATTTCTATAACATCTTTGTCATGCAAATAGCAGCGTGTAGGTAATTCAAATATAAAATAAACAAGTCTGTCCAGTGGAAAAGGGAGGCACTTAGGCAAAGTGACTTGTAGTCACTCATGATCTATGCAAGACTTAGGAACAATCATCAGACCTGATTCCCACTCTTGAGCTTGAACCACTGGACAGGCAAATGTCTGGAACTACTGCAATACCTTTGTTGTGTGAAAATGGGCTTGTTTCATGTGTCACATTTAAACTCACTCTTTTGAGCTCATTTCCTGTACCTCTTGCTCCAGAAGCCAGAATAACTTGGTTCCAATTCTCCATTTTGAAAGCAAGGGTGGATTAGAGTAAGGTAAAGCATTCTAAAAACATCAAGTTGACTTTTCACAGGTGTGATGCAGAGGCAACATAGATGATGTTTTCGTACAGAAAGTACAGTTTGTTAACCAGGCCATCTGTTGGTACTGAGTTATACTTTTTGGTGTGCCCAACGGTGTGTTCTAGGAGCAATCTGGCTTTCCTGAAAGTCTAAAGAAGGCTTGAAAAAACACACATGAGCTCTACAGGTGAGTCCACGCTCCAGCACCTGCTGGAGCTGCATTGTGTTACTGAGGTGATGGGGGAATTCCTTCTGAAGTCACCTTAACCTTCTCTCTCTCCCCTTCTTCTCTTTCAAACCCTGAACAACACACGGACCTGCCCTTGGGGTACCGGGCGCAGCACTTCCGCATCTCCTGAAGCACAGTTTCACACTTGGACTCCATGTAGTTGTTCGCTGGAAAAGAAGAAGGAGATGGACACTGAGTCTGCAGAGAGGAACAGGCTCTGTTCCCAGACGGAACACACCTAGCCCAGCTCTTCAGCATGTTTCTCTGACAAGCAAGAGCTGCTTACAAGCATTTCATCGTTTCCTCTGCTCTACAAAAATGTCTCTTTAGTTCCAGCTCTACAAAGCTCTGGCCAAAGGCTCTTGGAGAGAAGCCCTGCAGGTATGTGAGCAGGCTGAGTCTGGCTTTAATAACCACCTGCCTGTCTGCCTAGGAAAGCAGGGCATGCAGAGCCACCCATGTTGCCTTGGATGAGCTCTGCAGCCACTACACAGCTGCACACAACTTCCAAAAAACAATCCTGGGGAAGACAGACAACTATCAATAACTCACTGTTGCTTTTCCCTAATTTTTCCGAGATGCTTTTCCTCCTATGCTCCTCCCCAGCCTCCAGGGTTGTTGTGTTGCCTGCACAGACTGCACAGACTATGTTTGCGACCGCTTGCAAAGCCATCCCTCTGCTTTCCCAGCAGGATCCCCTCCTCCCTCCCTGCTCTATTTTAGTTAACTTGCTTGCAGTCTGTAAATAAAGGCAGAAATGAGTTGCTGTGGAACTGGCCTGGCTAATTTTAGCTGTGGCATCACCAGCCTCCTGCCTCATTGCCCTGGACTAACACCATGAGTTCCCCTCCTGTGAAGCTCAGAGCACTCTGCCTGAGGGCTCCACCAGGTGAGTTAGGCACAACTCTCTCCCACACGACCGAGCTCCCTTAGCACAGAGGAATGTTTTATTCATTCCAAAACGCAAATCCTTGTCCAAGAAACAACCAGAACTTCATTAAAATATTGTCCTCTGCAAGTTACAAACCTGTTCTGCCCAACTCAGGCTCTCCAAGCAGATTATCCACAACATCTCCCTTGCTCCTACAAATATTCAGCTAAAAAAACTCAGCTGTTAAAGGTCTCCAGAGGGGGAGGACATACAACTAAAGTATACCTATATACACCTATACCTAACCTGTTACTGACAGACCTGCTCTTAAAATACCCCTAGAGCTCTGCACACTTCTCATACAACCCACCTGCTCCCTCACTAACCACTCTTACAAGAGCTTATTATAACTCTTCCTGCCTAGAGCTGAGTCTCAGGACCAGCATGGAGAACACTCAGCTCATTACTGCTACAAACACTCTGGTTTGCACTAATGGGGTCTCATTATTTACAATTAAGCACAAGGCAATTCTACTAAAACCAGACATAATAATTTTGTTTGCTTTGCAATCAGGTGAATGTGCTTCCTTCCATCTCAAGGGGAAAGGATAATGAGGTTAAGTTAAAAGAAGTAAGTTCCACCAAAAATCAAGACACCAAAGACAAAATGACACTTGGTACCTTGCAAGCATTTCTGTATTTCACAGGCTTGTTTCTGGCAGGGATCCTTCCGGGACATGTTCAGAAAACTAAAATGATAGGAAAACGTTACTGTAGAAACAAAGTGCTTTTCAGGGGGTGGGGGAACAGTGTATCAAAGGCAAAGCTTTCAGGAGCTCCCAATTTCCCTCAAACTGCCACCATTCAGAAAACATCTATTGCTGCTTGCAGATGCCTGTCAACACACACAGAAACTCTCTGTGTCTTACTGAAAGATGATAATGTGGACAATGAATATGGGAAGTTTTATGTTGCTACATTTAAATTCTTTCCTCTGGTAAAAATGTGTCTTTTTCCACTTGGATACACAAAGATTCCAGCAAGGATTCAAACCAACATGGCTGACTAAGGTTTAACAGTTCTGTATCTCTAGACCTTATACTAAAACACGAATTTAATGCGAAGGCCTTCTCTGTGAGCTCTACACAACCAAGGATTTGGTGTTAGCCATGGAACTGCAGCTGGAGAAGGCTTTTAAAAAAACAATCAACCACACAACTTATTTGGATTTCTCCCATAAAGCCAACAAGGAAAGCTTTTTTGTTTTGTTCCAGGAATTCCCCTCCCTCTGTCCAAAAAAAAACCCCACAATCACATTGGAGGACAGCTCCATCTTGTTCACATCCCTAGAAAGCAGGATTGCAGACACTCAATCTGACTTTCTGCAGCTGTGACACCTGTAACTGTGGTCCTCTGTGACACATCACAAGCCAAGCAAAAGCTGGTGGTACAAGTAGTTGAACAAGAGACCTCTAGGGAAAGCACCACTGTCACTGAAAGAGGTGGTGGGACTTCAGCTCCCTCTGAGCCACAGTTCAACCTCTGCTCAGAGCCAGGGAGCTGCTCCCCTTCCAATTTGTGACAAGTCACCAACCTAATGCACTTTTCAGTATCACTAGGGCATTACTTTGAGCATCCTGGCCAAACTCCACTTGGGGCAATTACATTCTGCCTACCTAGAACTCCCCCTGATGCTTCACTTGGTCACAATACTCCTCTTCACTGCCTGTCCTAAACTCCTGTGTGATGTTGCTGTGTGTTGTTTAACTGCTTCCACCTCAGAGGTGGCTGCATTTCAGTGGAGAGAGAATCTTTTAGTGTACAAAATAGACAATGGCATCTTCCTAGAGCCACTGCTCCTGAAAGACAAAAATTCATATTAAAGAAAGACTGGGAGTAAACAGTGCACAGTACAAAGCAGGGGTAATGTCTGCACATACCAGATTAATCCCCAGGCACGAGTTTAAGCAGCAGTTCTTCAACACCACCAAGCTGTAAGTGACAAGGAAAAGTTCAATACGTCTACAGTAACTGTGGTTGAGCTAATGGACTTCAACAAAATAACAGTCCTTTGCCGTCCCTCAGGGATCTCAAATGACTTCACAAACAGGCATGACTATGGTCTATTGTCGCCACCATCCTTACCATGAGATGGTGCTCTATCTCCCAAACGCGAGAGTTACTATCCCTGTACTGCTCACCCTGGGACAGCTGCCACATGTGAGGCAGCCGGGATGGGGGGAGCTGGCTGGGTCGCAGCGCCTCACCCAGGGGAACCTGAACTCTTTGGATCCGAGCCCTCAGCATACCTTCCTCCTGGGGGAAAGCAACAAACAGAGCAGGCAGTTACTGGCAGTGCAGCAGAGGCACCTGGAACAGCAACGCTACAACCACCGGGAAGCTCAAAGCGCACTTGCCTCTTCCGCAGCCACGAGCCAGGTTTTGCGGTGCTCATCGCAGTAAACGCCCACTCGCCGCACCCAGAGCCGGACGGGGGGAGCGCCGGCCTCCCCCCCTTGTGCCATCCCTCGGGCACCGCGGGGGCTCAGCGGGACGGCACCAGCCCGCGGGACGCTCGCATGGCCCCGAGCACATCCACGGAGCTCCCGGACCCGACAGGCTCCCGGTGTCTGACTTGCTGCAGGAGATGCTACGAGTTGAAACGTCCCTAAAAGTCAGCTGTGGGGACTGAGGTGGTGACTAAGCCAACGGAAATGTCATGCCAAGTCGTACACTGGGGCTCAGGTGCTGCGTGGCATTTGTAAGGCATTCTGGGGCAAAAGGTGCTATTGGTACGAAGTTAAACCCTGCGGGTATTGACTTTGCTCGTTCCGCTAACAGTCCTATTAACAGTCCTTGTGTAAAACACAGGGAGGAAAAAAATAGTGGTGGTCTAAATTCCAAAAGCAAAGCTTGTGATAAGAGGTGGAATGAGCTTAACAAGAACGAAGATCACTCTGGAGACAAAGCATGAAACTTGGTGTGCACGACTCTCACATGTGGAGCTCGCAGAGCTGTCACTGTGCAGGGTCCTGGTCTCATCTCCCACGGGGATGGCAGCACTGTCCATTCACACACAAACTCCTCATGGGCAGTTCTGGAGACTCTTGTCATTCAGCTTTTAGCAGGTCATAGAGAGCCACCAAAACCAGCAGGGGCAGAAGAGCTTTGGGCATTGAGGTGGTTCCTGCTACTGGAATTTCTGTTTAAGAACACATTTATCTGTGTGCCAGTTAGATCAAGCTGAGCCATTACCAAATGGAGGTCAGGGGAAATGATTCTCTTTGAGCCCTAGAGGAGGTAATCAAAATGGTACAGACAGTCTTCATCCTTTATCTAGGTTTAAAGTAGAACAAAGTTAAGCTGTAACACATACAACATCCTCCTGCTAAGAAGCAGATGCAATATTCCTTATCCCAGTGAAACACAGTGGTCTTCTGAAAACTTGTAAGGTTATAAGGCATATTTCAGACAGGAGCAAGAAAATCTGGGTACAAAATAAAGGAGGGAAAGTCAGGGAGAAAAAAAACATTGTTATACACTGGGGTAGATACAGAACAGGAAATACACATCCATGTTGCTTTCCATATCTCACATCAGTGTTTCTCAAACTTTTGAACCAAAGGAACACTCAGCCTTTTTGAGAACAAAACACCAGCCAAGGATCAGCCTGAACAGCACTGTCACAGCATTTTCATTGCTAACACAGAAAATTTTGAATGTTCTTTTATAATTTCTTTTTTCTCCCATTCTGTTTCTTTCCTTGCTTGATGTGTGGGGATGTGAATGTGCACTATACAAAGCACCACTGTTCTGAAGACCATCCTGTGACGTGGCACAGCCATTCCAAGCAATGCCCCAGCAGCTGGACCACTGGCATTTAGAGGAATGTGACAGCAGGCTGACAAGCCTCACAAGGCCTTCAGGAATTAGCTATGAGGGTTAGAAGGACATTTCTGTAAGTCTTTTCCTTTCTGCTTTACCCTAAGTCATACCACAGATATAAACCCCTGTGTGGAAATCACTCTGCCCAACAGTGAAATGCAGCAACTGCCACTGCTCATTCCCAGTCAGCTGAAGGCAATCACCCCGGGTGGAATTTGGCCAGGATACTCTCCTACTCTGCAGCAAGCTGCCAAAAGTTCCATCAGGACCAAAAATGCTCAAGAACTTGCTTTTATTGCGGGAATTTCTACAGCTCATCATCCCCAGAAAACAGAAGGCTCAAGACTGGCTCTGGTAATAGAAAAATACAACTCAGTAAGTGAACTGTGCTGGAAGGTCTCCTATCCAAATACTAACATGGTTCAGTCTGGCTGAATTACAGGCAGGAGGACTAAGGCACAACATGCATGTTTGTGTTCACTGTGTATGAAGATGGCAGTGATGACAGACCAACAGGACCAACACAATGAGGTCTCGTGCAGAATGGGCAGAGATTAACATGTGTTTTCACCTTTTTTGCCCCACTGATTTGTCCCAGATTTCCCCAGAACTCCACAGCTCTGAGTTCAAAGGCCCAGTTAACGACAAGAAGAATATCTTGGGGTCAGGCAAAACCGTCAGTTGGGTTTGAGGTGAGACAGGTCTGTCCACCCAAACACACCAAACACACCAAAGAATTTTTCGATTCCACAAGCTCACACTTAGACATTGCACCTGAAAACATACACAATTCCTGTTTCTGCAGGTTTTATCAGAAAGCAATAACAGAGCCTGAAGGAAGACATGGGTGAAGGGAGGAGTGAGCTTACTTGTATTTTAAACCTGTTTTAAACCCAGGTTCTTACCCTGCTTGCTTCATAATCTACTAAAAACCCACCACATTCACAACAAACCTAATCAGCTGAAATTTGCAGGGTTGCACCACCATCCTTTGACTGAGATTTTAATGTTCCCATCAATGTAATTGCAGAAGGCTGAGCTGTTTAAAGGGTTGTTTTGGGGAGATTCAAAGCCCAATCCGCACAGACAGGAATAATACTGGCAGGTATTCTGTCCACCTCAGCATCAATCTTAGAAGTTTTATGCTGTTCTGGGACATGGGGGGATTTCTGAGCCACACAATATATGGACAAATGTGAAAATGGCCAGAAGGAGGACTGCAGCTTGTGGTGAAGACAATTTATTTGCTTTTAAATCGGGTACATAAAAATATTTTACGAAAACAGTGAAAGAAATTTCTCCAGGTGCTGCTTGGACCACCCTAGAGGTGGAGCTCAGTGTGCTGAACAAACTCCACCCTTTCCCACCTTCTGTTTTAAAAGGCAACTGGGTCAGACTATTTTAGAAGAAGTCAGCTGCCATTTGGGCACCAAGGAGAAGTGCTGCTGAGGCTCAGCAGTGCTGTGCTGACACAGTTACAGCTCCCAGAGCAAGGCTGGCCAGCCCGGCCTTCTGCTGGGGCGTGGAGCTCCCTCGGGGAGTTAACAGGGTGCCGAGCTTTCCTGAAAAACCCGGCCTGGCTCTGGCAACAAGTCAGGGATCTGATGAGCTGTCTGCTGACGTACGAGATGTGGATACTCTCTAAAGCTCCTCTTTGGGGGTCTGGACTCTACTCTGCCTGGAGCAAACCCCTCTGACTCCACACTCCGCTCTGCCCGACCTACGGAGGGGTAGCAGATGCTCACCGACCAGCCGGGCTGTCCCGCAGCGTGGGGAGGGCAGGTCGAGCTTTGGTGGGATCTACAGAAACAGGGAGACAAAAAAGATGGACGTAATGCGGAGGGAGCCACGGAGAAGGGAGGGGAGGGCGAGCGCAGGGGTGCGGGAGCCGGGCCGAGGAGCGGGGGCGGCGCGGACAAGCCGGGAAGGAAGGGCGG
>WEIV01006837.1:4863-16231 GCA_013390005.1 Calyptomena viridis
TTCACACCACCACCTAATTCCCTGAATTCCTTGTGAATAATTCTTCATAATCAGTGAACAGTTTATTTAATGTGTACCCTATTAGAAGTGACCCATTTCAGATTTCTGATGACTGCCTGGCTTTGAGGCTCTGATGCTGTCATCAGACTCCATCACAAGTGAGCAAATTTTGATGTCATTCTGTGGTTTATGAGCCATATATCATGCCTATATTTCTGCTTGTTTTTCTGCTTCTACCAGTGTTGTGGGAACTCACACGCCATTTCAGACCACTGAAAGTCTAATTCTCAGGCACCATACTTTTTTTCTTTCTTTCTGAACTGGGTCAGATGTCCCTTTCTGTAATAATTTAATTAACACTTTGGAATAATGATGCATTAATTAATGCCAGATTACAATGAAAATGCTGCAGAATTACACTTTATATCAACATTAATGCAAAATGAGTTCCTCCTGGATAATATTTCTAACAGAGAGCACAAAAAGAGATAATAGTAATTAGGCCATCAATTTAAATTTGCCATAATTTCAATCCATGTCACTTATCTGTTCTCTAGCACAAAACCTTCTATTCTACCATACACTTTTTGCTGCATTGATATTGATATGGCAGCCAGACTGGGAGTAATTTCCTAACATGCATTCTTACACATTATAGTACATTTCTGTATTGTCATCCTGAGTTTGGTGTCTGCATTGTGAAGGATTGAACTTTAACAATCAAGTGTAAGTTTAAGAATGTTCTGACATGGACCTTCTTTGGGTAGAGCAACTTCACTGGCAAAATAACACCCTCACCAGAGGCACAGGATTTTGTGTTGTGCATGGTACATTATTAGACTGAAGCACACAGTCTGGGTTATTCTAATTCTTCCTGGCATGGCCCAGATTTGCTACTGCAAATGCAACATTTGCAAAGTCATTCTTTTGTGAGCGTTATTATTTTAACTGCTTCATACCAGAATGTGAGACAAATAAGAAATCAAGGTTTCTGTTCCCAAGAAGCTTCAGTCTTGGCAGTATATTTCCACATGTGGGAATAAAATAGTTTATTTAAAGCATATCTGATCTTACTACACTTTGGTGCTTTTTTCTTTATATAACCATCCCCTAGATGCTGCCTTTTGAGAAGGTAAGAAAAGAGGATTAGAACGATAATTCTGAAATGCAAAGAATGAAAACAAAAAATTAGCAGAGATGGTTCAATTTTAATGAACAACCAAAAGAGCTTTGCTTTCCTCTTCATCTCCCCTCCCGACTCTCTGGCAGTCCAGTGGAACTTGCTTGGTCACCAGAATTTAAGGGTCCTTGCTCTTCAGCAATATGTGTCTAAGACCAACAGAGAGTCAAGTCACTAGAGACCAGTCAGGCTGGCTTAGAAGCACTGATTTTGACTTGGAATTTCCAAGGTGTGCAGGGAGTTAGCTGCACTTCTGTTCAAACTATGTAATGAAAAGTAGTCAGGGACCTGGAAGTCTTGGATGTACCACCACATCAGGAATTTTCTGCATGATGAATTTTTAACATATTTGGGGATTTTTTTTTCCAAATACAAAGAACAACAAATGCTGAAATTCACTGTGAAACTGGCTGTACACAGTTCTAGTTTCTTTCTTCAAAAAGTGAAATATCCTTCTTTATAGAAATATTTTTCTCAGGAGATTTTAATTAGATGCTTTTTTACTAGCCATTTGTACTACCTTTACTGTATAAAATTAAATGTTTTAGCTCGACACAGAAAATGTGGGTGCCCATGTTCTCCAACAAGGGGATTGAAGAAGCATTTGCCACTCAGTGGATCTGATCAGGAGAGTATCTTGGAGGAACTAAAGAGTAGTGGCAGAGTTCAAAGCAAAACCCCACATACATGGTTGTGCTTTATGGAAAAGTGTTTCAGCCTGCATAATAGCTCAGGAAATTCTTTTTCTGGCACATTTTGTATCTTCAGAGGAGGTCATTCCGTTTTTATAGACATTCTGATTGAAATGTATGTCAGGTAAAGAACAAGCCAGTATCCAGTGGAATGACATTAGCCCTAAACCAGGAGTTGAGTGGGATTTGACTATCACAAATCTACATGGCATTCTGCATCAGAACGAATTTCACATATTGTACTTTGGCTTTTACGTACTTCTTTCTCTGGAGAGCACCGTTCTTGTCTCTCTACCACTTGGGCAAATTGAGTTAATGCAATAGCTCTTCTACTTCGCAGAATTCATTTGGAATTTAGAAAAGGTCAGATATGTAAATCTGTGTGATTTGTTTTATGAAACTACCTCTTTGTTTGGGACAGTTCACTATAACTGTCCGTCACTGCCCAGGACTGTTTAAAGAATATGTATTTAGGAGTAATGAAGTGAGCGAATTTTTTAAAATATGAAGAAAAGTTATTTTTTTAGGAGCAATCTATTAGACAGTGGAACAGACTGTTTTAAGAACTACAGTAAGCTCTCATCATTAGGTGGGCTTATAACTCAGTGCAGAGTAGACAATGCACTGGGAAAAACTACAATAACTACATGGAGTGAATTGAAGTTGATCCCATTATTCTGGAATTAAGAAATCTTATGAATCTTTTCTATCTGTGACTCTTGTGGAGTGGCAAAAAGGGGTTTTGTAGCTCAGGTCTCAAACAAGTATAGTAAAATAGCCCTGTATAGAAACCAGCGTTGTGCTGAGGAAAACTGCTCTGTGCCGATCTACACTGCTTTCCCATCCCAAGTGCTATTAATCCCTTACTTTCAAAAGTAATGAAGTATGTTTGGGAAAACATAAAGAAAACAAAAGTCATGATTATTTTTAGATTTTATATGTAACATCAACTAGAAACTAATTGGATTAAATGTTTTATTAAAAAACCCACACTTTTACAGATTTTTGTTTAGGTTGCCCATTTTAAATATGTGTTTTCCTGTCTTTAAGTATTCATATTGTATTTTTTTCTCCTTAAGTTATATGGTCCCACAAAAAAGAACTTTTAATCTTAGTCTTTTAGGTGATCTTATCTCTTCATTGGTAAGAATTGTATGATGGAGATACAAATAAAATAGTTTAGTTGGACAGCTATCTGATGGTGCTATGTTTAGCTGAAACTATAAATGAGTATCTACAGGGGTGGAAATAGGGTTGGATGCCTCCCTTGAAGATGACATCTTTATGGAACATAAAACCCTAAATGTGCAGATGTTAGAGTTAAGTTCAAGTATTTTCGTACCCACATGTTTAAGTACTAGGCTATTTTTCTGGCACATTTCCAGCCTTAAATCAGATGTGGAATACTTGTAAGGTGGTGGCTGATAGAGGATTTCAGCAACTTGTCAATTCTAACTTTATGTTTAAAGCTTCTGAAAGACATCCTTCTTCTATGACAGCACCAATACATTGGTAATACCTACCTCTTTCCAGTTGATCACACCTGTTGACACTTAAGTGCATTAACAAATCAATAATAACCTTCTTTTTCATCTGCTTTAATACTGGTAGCTGTGTGCATAATGAATTATGATATACAATGTATTCGTTGTTTAAATCGTTTTTATTGAGTGCCAAACACATTTCTGGTCATATTGCTTAATAATACCTCTAACTCAGAAAGGATAATTCTAAGAAAAGAAAACTCTTTCACAGACATATGTAACTTTTGCATAATTCCATCTCCAGTCTGTCCTATGAGCTACATATATTTAAATTTTGTCCCAGAAGAGTAGGAAAGTTCATGTTCATATCAACTTATTTATGTCTGTGAAGGAGAAAAGCCCTAAAAGAGCTGACTTTGCAGGTTACACAGGTAGCCAGAAAACATGGTACTCTTACTGCACTGCTGTGTGTAGGCATACAACACAAGTAATACTAAGCTAATTCCAGAGGGGATAATACATCTGCAGGGAGTGGGGCTGCATCATAAGAGGTTACCAGCTTGGATTCCTAAAGCAAGAGAGTCACAGTCAACTGGTGTTACACCTGACTTTAGACATCCTCCATCTTGATGGTGATAATTATTCAGGGACAGCACCTCACTGATGATTCTGTGCTGTTTCCAGTTCTGCTGCATTTCTACATCCAGGTGGTTACAACTAGTTCAGAAACCACTGCACAGATGTCTGTCTAAGCCAAGATAAATACTACTATCACCAGAGTTATATAGGCCGAAATTTTACTAGTGAAAATTTTAAAAATTCCTACCCAGGCACATTCATCACAGCTATACTACATGGATTCGCTAATGACTATTGAATATTTGGAATATATAAGTTGAAAAGCAATGAGTAAAAACTGTAAGAATTGGAGAATGTTGAATAAATGCAAATAAATCATGATCAGCTTATAGATGTTTAGTAAACAATAGTTTTCTATGTTATTTGCTATGCATTGTTCATTCACCTCTATTAAGTATCATACAGTATAAATGGTATTTTTATTTCATCTTCTAGAACATAAAAAATCTGTGGAAGCTAGCTGAGAGTTTTGCAAGCATGTCTGAATGCCAAATCGACTGAGTTAAGTTGAAGTTTATGTCCCTGAACATATTGTACGATCAGTGGATAAGGCAGGGTTTAAATATAGATTGAAAACCACAGGGTATTAAGTATCTAGGAATATTTTACCTTATGGAGTTGAAGTCTACAACTAAACTAACAAAGGTAATGTGAAATACAGTGAAAAAAATAGTTGCTGGGTGGTCTTTGCCACATAGTGTATTGGAAAAGACTGAGAGCTGTAAGAAAGATATTGGACCAAACCTGACATACTGTATACATTAACTGTCTTGCTATTTGCTGTCTGAGAAAAGTTCTTTAAGGAACTCATGGGCTGGTTAACAAAACTTTATGGCATTTTAGGAAGCCCAAAATTTGGGATGAAAATGCTAGTGTTAGCCAAACTCTGGTGGAGCAAATTTTCCAGACTTACAAAAATATTGTTTTTTGTGAAGCCAAGGAATGGATGCCCTGTAAGTGGATCTCAGCCCATTTGGATAGCCTTTGAAAATGCACAAACTTCATTTTTTCATTTGTTCTCATTAACAACGGTGGACTGAAAAGAGGTGCATGCAGTGCTGAAAGCGGTGGCTAAGTAGATTTTGAATCGTAAAGAAAATGCAGGGGAAAATGCAAAGGCAAGTGAGCAGTAGAAAGATAGGAAGTCCTATTAAACAAAATTAGTGTAAGATTCATTTGAGGTTTTTTTATTTTTTATTATTTTTAAGTGTCAGGGCCCTGAGGATGCCACCAGGCCTCAGTGGCCTCGGGGCTCCCTTGCCCAGCCCACCGCCCTGTCAGCCCTGCCCAGTGACACCGCAGCAGGGCCCGTCCAGGCCCTGGCCCCAGCCCTGCCCCAGTCTTGGCCCATCCCCATGTCCCAGCAGATGCCGGGGCTGGAGCTGTGCTGGTGGGGGTGGGACAGGCTCTGGTCAGCAGGCCTGGCTGCGCTGTGGGGTATCCACGCTCCCGCCCACAGAGGCCTTGGCAGGAGTGCTGTGTGTTGGGATGTTTCACAGTATGTCAGACCCATGGCACCCACTTTCTTGTCTCCTTGTGAAACCATGTCGGTGCAGACCAGGACTTCAAACGTGCAGTCACAGTCTTCCTGCAGGTAGGGAGAGACATACTGCGGAAACCACTCTGCTTCTTCACTCGAACTAACAAAGAGGCCATGTAAGACTGAAATCGCTTCAGCCTCCTCAGAATTACCACTCATAGCTTCGTGCATGAGCACCATAGCCTTAAATGCTGAAGGGAGGCAATGTAGGAAGGGTATGCAGTGGATGCAAGAAAGGCATTGTAGTGTGCTGCCTTATTCCTGCTTTTATTTTTGATTAACAGGGAAATAAACACAAATGAGAACTGCTAGGAATAGCTCAAGAGATGTGAAGAGATGCTTGTCTTATGGCTCTTTGAAGGGCATTTACTACCTTAAATATTCTATGATTGTAATTTTTATTGAGGTTTGGTGGCTCTATTCCGTTAGTATGGGTATTCAATTACAACTCAAATATTTGCACTTGACAGCACTTTTAGGCTACACAGTTAAACAAAAAATGAACCAAATGCAGTACATACTTTAATAAAAATCAGTCTTAGGAGAATTTTTTGAAGAACAACTTCTGACCCACCAGGATTATTAAACATCCCGTAACATTTTTTGTAAGATTAGTCAGAGTGTCTTTTCTGAAACTCAATTTATAGTATTACATTCTGCCTCCATAAATCACCCTATGGTATCAACTGGATATAGTATTCTTCTGTCACATGTTGTTGTAGAAAGTTAAAAAACTGTCACACTCCACCTCAGAAATGGATCCACTTTGCCAGAATGCAATGCAGTTCTGTTACAAGATTTGGAACTTTTTGTTGTTTTACAATCCCATATATTTGTAAGATAATCCATTAGTTTTTTCAGTGCTTCTTGGTGTTCTCGTCTGCATCTATGAATATAGAAATGATAGATAAGTATCAGTATTTTGCAAAGGTACTGATTTCCAGAGATTGTCCCCTAGGACTCAACAAAAAGAAGGAAAACCATACATTTCCATTTGCACAAGCAAAGAACCAAGTTCCCAATTTTTCAAAACATCCATTCCACAAGGAATGACTACATTCTAGATGACAGTCCCCAAAAATGTGGTTATTTACTTAATACATTTTGTTTCTTGGCAAGTCTTGCAGGTGATGCAATAAATGTCACTCCTTCCTTTTACTCAGTATCGAGAAGCAGATCATTCCCTTTCTTTATTCTTCTCTTTGGACTGAGAGGAAAACCAGCAGCTCTGCTCCTCTTGATTATTATATATCTCATATGTTGGCCAGAATGAGGATATAAACCTAGCGCTCTACCCAGATTCAACTCTGAATAATTACATTTTGCCTACCTAAATTCCCAGTTGTGATTTCATTTGGGTACAGTATATTTCTTCATTTCCTGCTCTTGGGCCTGTTTTGGCATCTATTGAAGTTAATGGAAAGTTCTCAAAGACTTTGGTGAAGGAAAATGTCCATAAACTGTGGTGTAATTTTGTTGTGGTATTAAACAGCTTCAGTTGACATAAGTAGAGTTGTATCTTATTATAGATTGCTTGCACTGCATGTCTTTACCAGTTTGGAAAACTCTTCACATTTCATCAACACTATGTGTATATTCAAGGTATAACAAATAGCAATTAACATATGTAAGTATTATGTTGGAGACGTAATGTCTTCTATATGTTAAATTTACAGATATATATGCTTGTCACTGAATTTTATGAAGACATTTCTTTAGACTTTAGTGAGGATGTCTAGGCAATACCATAAGAATAGTAGAGGATAGTAGCAACTGAAAACAGAGGAAGGACAAATTGTAAAGTTAGTTCACCTGAGCTTTCTAATTTTTTGAAGGAAATTGGGCCCAACTTTAACCGGAATTTATTTTATTTATAATTTTAGTAAAGAGAGGGTCACCATCTAATGATACTAGATGTCTCTAGGCTGGAATATATTTGATACGGTTGTTCCCACCTTCTTTTCTCTCGATGATTATGTTTTATAATTTATTCTATTCGCTCCTGGGACTTTTGGTCATATTCTCATGAGCCCCAGCTGGGGTAGGACACAGGCCATCTCTTTGTTCCTCCAAAGTCTGTGTCATGTACTTTTAACCTTGGTCTGAGCTATTGGCATGAAAATTGCCTGTATTCTAAATATACAACATTCCTTTTCTTTGGCCTTAAACAAAACTGCGAGTAGAACTGGTGTAAGTCTATGGTGACAGCGTTATACCATTTCTCAGAAACCAGTAGTGGAATTCTGCAGTGAAGTTAGAGCAGTGGAGAGAATCTCAATAATTTAATACTGTGATTCTAACTATGGAATGGGAGATCATTTTAATTCAAGAGTGAAACCAACAGTCTTGCAGTATCACAACATTTCTAATAATTAAAAAGTCCTCTAAGCCAAGAGTGTAGCACAGGTAAGCAAACCTGGTAAAAACTCTTCTGACAAGAAAGATGCTTTTATTTCATTTTAAATGTTTCTGCATCTTGCTAGATTCATAACCTAAGGCAAGTTTAATTAAAGTCAATGAAGCAGTTTAAAATGAAGAAGGAATCAGCAACAGAAAAACTGTTGATTGTTTTCTAATTATGCTGTGGACTTTCTCTGTAATGGATTCTTGGCTTTTTAACTCTAGATAAAGCCTGATACATGCCAATGTAGACAGGACACCCGGGGAAGTCCTTCCTAAAATTTCCTTACTCATTGGTTCTCTAGGTACCTTAGTACCATTGTGACATGATCCATTTTATTGTTTTTTTGGCAACAGTTGGACAAAGTGGATTTTATTTTCTAAAGATTCTAGCAACAGAATAATGTATCATATAGTTTTGCATGTACAGTTTGAAAACCTGTTAGTTTATTAATCCTTCATTCAGAAAGCAAACCTGTATGATACTGTTTAAGATTCAGCCTAAATTGAGTCATACCAGTGAATATGGAGAATAACAGTAATTTTGTATGCTGTCCTGAACCACAGTAGGATTTTGTTTTGACATGGCTGGACAGTTTCCCTACAATACAAATGGCATCCCTTTTACCCTCAGTGGGTAAGTATCTGCCAGTTGCATGTTCTCTCCAGTTGCCAGAGCAGTTGTGGATGCTCCATTCCTGGAAGTGTTCAAGATCAATTGTGCAACTCATCAATCCACATAAAGGACGTCAGTATTTGCATTATCCAGCCCCCCCAGTCTCTATTCATGCAATACATTAAAAAAAACCAAACCAAACATTCCTACATGGAAGAATTTGAACACAGGCTGGAATTTATCCTACAGAGTTGCAAAAATCCCATGGGCAAGACAGAAACTTATTCTGTAGCATGCTGGTTTTCTTCTTGGTAAGTCTGAAATGTGGTGTGTTGAACTGGTAGAATCATTTGGGTCAAAAAAGACCCTTAAGATCACTGAGTTTGATTGTAAACCCAACGCTGACAAGTCCACCACTAAACCATGTCCCTAAGTGTACCACATCTACACGACTCTTAAATGCCTCCAGGGATGGTGACTCAACATTTCCCTGGACAGCCTGATGGTTGAGAGTGGTTGAGGTGAAGAAATTTTTTCTAGTATCTTACCCTTCCTTCTGTTAAACACAGCATCTCATGCTTTGGTCTTTCTGACACATCCCAGTTCATCTCATTGACCTACCAGAGGATGGTATGAGAAACACAATTTATGCTGTAGCCATATCATCCAGAAATTTACCCTGAGGTTTTATATTTTCAAATCTATCTACATATCCAGAAATTTTCGCACTGAGCTATTACAAAAAAGCATGTACCGTGTTATACCAGCTATGCTCTGAAAGAAAAAAATGGCTGGATTACTGTCCAGAGGCTTCCTTAAATGGAACAGGTACCTTAGGTTCTGCACTCTAGGAAGTTCTGCGTTGTCTGGTTGTTCTTCATCACCATTTTAATGGACATAATTTTGGTCTTGATGAAGAAAGAGTCTGCTTGGAAAGGTGCAGTAAACTAAGCATGAGCTTTGAGTGGACTTGTAGGTAGAGTTCAATAGCGGAATGTGATATTTACAGAGGAATTGAAATGCTTCTTAGCAATGCAGTATTCCTACAAAAATCTCACTAAATGCTTTCAGAATCAGAGGCTACAAATGAAATCTTTTGCATCTCTCTAAAGAAGCAATGAAAGCATTCATATTTATTTTGCAAGCAATTAACTTAATAGCCAGGTTATTTTTGTAGAAATAATAACTCGTTTGTAACTTTGCAATAAAAGATGTATCACTAGTCAATTAGGTTGCAAGATCAAGCACTCCCCATTTCAAAGATGACCCTGGAATCCTAAGTCAGCTTCTGTCAGGTATGTGTTACCATACCATTCTGATTTACAAGTTCACATATAAGTTTTGCCTCATTTTTGCTCACAAGAGCAATGATGTGCAGGGAACAAGGAGGGTGTTGCATAGTTCTTTTTAACTTCATTGCCTAGTCTGTAGTCTTAGGCCTTATTTATTGTTCACAGTGCCAGCTAATGTAATCCAAACCTGCACCACATTTGGAATTATTAATTTCTTTTTACTGTTTTCGAAGGCATTCTTCATTATAGAACTGTCTGAATACTTCCCCGATGAGTTTTTCTGTATGGGAGGAGCTAGAATATTATCCCCATTTTATAGCTGGGAAAATGTAAATTTGCTGAACAGTCACAAGAAGTCAACATGACTAAAACTCATTTTTAAATTTATGTCCTCTGAGTGACATTGTCCTTATGTTCCTGTATTATGTGTAAGGATAAATAGGAATTTAGACTTCTTGTCTTTCTGTCGTTCGCTATGTGGCCTCTGTCTATTACACCATCCTTTATTTGGGCAGTCTTTGTCTCTTTCATCTTTGCACATTGGGATTTCCCTTTAGGCTCATTTTCACTGCTCATATGTAGACATTTCTACTTTAGAGAGAAGAAGATCAAGATTTTATTTGATTGTCCACTACATATGTTTATTAAAAAAGACTATTTTAATCTAAAAGATGTCTCTTTAGAGCAAAACAGATTCCGCAAAATTGCTACAATCAGTGCTCACTTATTTGGTCCTAGGACTGAGTAATCCCTTTCAGGGATAGTGAATGTGTGTGCCAACAGCCAACTGACAGAGGTTGTTGGTTAACATCAGTTTTGGTGGTGGTGGTTTTATGAAACCATGAAAATTAGACAAAGCAAACTGAGCTTAGTTTGGACAGACCACTGCAGGGTCTGAAATGGTCCTTTGCAATGACTGAGGCTTTATTAAAACAGTCATGCACCAGCATGCAGAGTGCACATTCCATATCTAAACCACTCAGTGACTTGTATTTATTATCATTAGACTGGCATTCACTTATTTGAAAACTATGTTTTTAGATTGGAAACAATTTTAAATAATTATCAAAAATATATTCACTCCTGCAACAAGCTCTTATGTAAGTAACACAAGATGTGAATGTGGGTGAGGTAGTAATAAGGAGGATCAGTGTGCTTCTGCAGCCTGGGCCAAGCATGCTGTTGATGGCAGTGAGAAAATGGTGTTCACAACTGTGAATAATAAAGGCAGGGCCTTATTGTTCCAGAAGAAGCCAAGTCCTTGAGCAATTTCAGCTATGTGCCTTGCTACAATCTTTCTTTGGTGTAATTTTGGTTGCTTACAATGAGTATTTTAATTTTCCAAACCAGTACAAATTTGGACACTGAATTGTGCCTTGGTGTCCTGTCACTGTGGATAACTGTGATCACACAGCAGCTAACAGTGCATGATCTGAGTGCAACATCACTGTTCCAAAACACTTCAACAACTAAACAGAAAGGCAGTATGATGAGAAACTCCTGCTGACAGCAGGTGCTTGTGTTT
>WEIV01006837.1:16266-28979 GCA_013390005.1 Calyptomena viridis
TATCTGAGAATAATTCACTGAGTAGATAATTGGTGAATTCCCAATGGGAAAAAACTTGATTCTGTCTGAGCATAGGTTACCAAATGTACCACCATAAAATAATTGATTTTGTGATATATCAAGTAGGGACATAGTTGAGACTATTGAACTTTTCACTTAGGGCCTCAGGGTGAACTTGAACCAAGCTCCCAAAGGTGAAGAACCAGTGCTTGACATGTGCAGGGTTTTGCACTCTTAACAGCCTCTTTAACTTTCATTTTCCCCTGCTTTCACCAAGATCTAGATGTGCACAGAGTCTCATTAAGATGGTTGACTTGTCATTGGAGATAATCACCAAAGGAATGTGTTATAAAAGGAGAAAAAAAGTATGTCTAGAAAGTCTGAATAATTTTTTTATGCTGTTGTTTTAGTGAAGAGGCTTTGGATGCTGATAGAAAAGTTACTATAGCTATAGGGCACATTTAATTGCATTTTAGAAACTTCTTTTAATCCTGTAATAACAAAAAATTAAATCAGTGCTGACATTTTTTTGTTGCCAGAAGAAGGTAGTAAAAGGGTAAAGAAATAATTGTTAGTTCTGAGAATATAATTAGCAACTTTAATGCTTTAATCTAAAAAATGCATATTTTGAGCCTGGGTGAATGATTAAAGAAAAGATATTGAAAGCCTTTGAAATTTCTAACTGTTTGTTTTTAATTGTAAATTATGATCACTATAATTAGCTCATTTAGTACATTTATAATGTAAACAAATATGAATATACAGAAGTTCAGTGATATATTTCAGGGCAAATAAGAGCAACATTGTGACCCCAGGCTCTATTTATTAAGCCTTTCTTGTAGTGTTTGGCACTGCTTCATTCTTTCACACTGGTTTTTTCCCCCCTTTTTTTCCAGAAGATAAAAGAAATTCATACATAATATTTGCAGGTCTCTGCTGAGGTCTTAATGCATCTGGAAGTACACTGAAGAAAATACAGATAGAAATCTGGGCCTTTTTTGGACTCCATTTAACTCTCACTCTGAAGCTTTTATCATGTTAAAAAATAAATACATGTTTTCTTAAACACTGGGCTGTTAATACTGAGTATTTAGACAAACTGAAAGTAATGTTATTTTTCAGGTAGACTGACTATTTCTATAGCTAGCTATCTGCAGAAATACAGTGTGTCTGATACTGCCTGTCCTGCCTCCTCATGATGCACTTTTTTGTAGCATCCTGGGAGTAGGTTTCAGAAATCCACTCCTTTCCTGGTACCTGTACTGCCCTACACATCACAGTAACACAAACAGGAGCTGCCTGCCTAAGACTCCCTGTGTGCTAATGGAAACACTTAATGAGTAACAGGATGTTCTTCCCCCATCAAGTTCAAAGACTAAAATTTGGGGTTTAGTCTACCATTATATTTGTAAAAAGGCATCCTTTGTTATATTTCCAGAGCTCAGTTATCATGCTGCAACACACTGCATCCAGTTCTGATAAGTCATGGAAAGTTATGATTAGTTAAGCTCCTTATGAATAGAAAAGGCTTCCCTGAAGGTTGAAACTGGCCTCTAACTTGAGATTTTAAATCATTGTTGAAGTGTTTTGACTAGGCTGCCTTTGTGTACACTAAACAGTTTAAGGTTACTTTTTAATCCAGTGGCGCCTGTTTTATGATGTACACTTGCTGCAGATTGAATGTTGTTCTGTTCATCACTGCCAGCTGTCTCCTTGGGATCCTCTAGTAACTAAGTTGTTTTATCTCAGAGGAATGAAATGTCAATAACAAATAAATAATAACTTTCCTGCTGAATTCTCGAGATTTTTAAAAAACCCCTCTCTTCTGTCATATTTCCCTTATAATTTAAAATGTATTGTGAGGGTTAGTTACTGTGTTCTTGCACTGTGAGCCTTCAGGAGTTAAATGTTTATAGCATGAGACAAAGGTAGAAGAGGTACATATTGCAGTAGTGTATTCACCACATTCTGTGGATATTTTTTAGCTGAAAGAAATAAGCCTTGGTTATTACAGCTGTCATGCTGACATCTGATACTTCAGTATCAGTGATTTCCTCACCCCACCACATGACCCTGATCACTACCGTGAGTCTCTGTCCACTATTAAACTGAGAAAGGTCTTGGCCCTCCAGGTGCTGTTTCAAGTCTGAAATAGCAACTTGTCTGTCACCATCTCTCTAACTTATTGCTTAAGGACCAGCAAAAATGTTTAACGTAGGCAGGGTCTCATGCAGCAACAAAGTAAAGAATGTGCCTTATGTTTGTTTCATGGCTGATGCAGAACAAGGGCACTGAGTGTGCATTGGTTGCTAAAAATGAGCAAACTTTGAAGTGAATTTGAGGCTTAATGTCAACAATTTTATTTTTGCACTTCCTTCCTTCGTTGGGGAACATGCTTCTTGAAAGTCATGAGAAGCATCTTGAAATTTCACACAGGAATGGGGGCGTATAATAGCTTCATAATTTCCATGAGTCAAAACTGAAAAATTTTAAAATATTGTCATACAAAAATTCAGATCCATAGCAGGTCTTTATTTAATTTGCAAAAAAAAATGAGTGAGCAAGCAAGAATATTTCATGGAAATATAGTTAAAAAAACCTAAAGCTCTAAACCAAACTCCAGAATTCTGTATCTGAAATGAATAGAGCTTCCCATGATGCACATTTTTCTCTCCTTTTTAAATACTTTACTGGTGGTAAAATTAGAAAGACTTAGACAGTAAACTTTTCTATGCAAATAGATAAGGCTTATCAGGCCTACCTAATTTTTAGAAATGAGGCATTGGAAAAGATTCCATACTTAAGACAACAGAGTTNTTACTTCATAGCTCATGTTAAGATAAGGCGATCCTTTAAAAATAAAACCTTTCAAAATTTTATATAGTTGTAAACTAAAGTTATGAAGTTATATNTGATGTTTCCAGCCCCCAACACTTACCTTTTTTTAGCCCTGCAGTGTTGTTAATTTCGTGTAAACTGGTATGTGGGGCTTGACAACCAAGAATGAGGGTTTGTATACTGAAATTCAGCTGTGTCTGGATTCAACCAGAGATTATGTAGATGTAATGCTAGAGCAATAAAGAGGTTGGATGTAATTTTTGGAGTGATTTTATGTTCTTAAATGTAGTTTTACAAAAAAAATTTTTTTTTTTTTTTGCTTTGATGGATGTGCTTGTAAGTATCTGACCTGCAATTCCTCCTCTAATGCAGAGGGAGAGGCACTTTTGTGCAGAGTGCTTCTGGTCACCTTTGCTAAGGTAGTGCTGAGTTTCTTACTGTGACCCCTATGATCAGGAGCTCTAACAAACACAGCTGCAACATGTTACATTGAAAAATGTTTTTCTTTGAAACAGAANAGACAAGGATTTAGAGCTAATGCAAAGAGGTAAACCGACAAGGGAGTGTATGTGTTTCCTAAGAGAAAACCGTAAAAAGAAATGTAAAAAGTGGGAAAATTAAGGTGTGTTCATTCTGAGCATATGTTTGACGTTAACTTGTAACAGGAAGGACTTTGGTCTCTGTTAAATGAAAAACCAGAATTCTACTGAATCAGGGACACATATCAAGCCAACCAGATTGAACAAAAACATGTTGCCCTTCTATGGAAGGGCATAATGGCTGTATGGCTGAACAGCTGAACATAATGCCTGAATGATCTCTATGCATCCTTGATCCATTTGGAGTCTGGAGCTGCATTGCTCTTTATACACAGTATTTACTGTCACACAAACAGAATTTGGGGGGCTAGAGATGGGATTGTGTGGTTCTACCAATCTTCCTAAATCTTGACATTTAAAGAGAAAAAACCCCCACTGTTTCTACTTTGTTTTCTTTTAAAATAATAAAAAATAAGTTGTTAAAATTTGTCAGTCATTTGCCTGTGTACAAACAATGGGTTTGATGCTGCCATTGGCAGTGTAGGGTTGAAAAGCTTTGAACGTTGAGCATTCTGGAGTGTAACTCTGTTCTTGTTCATTTTCACTTATGAGATTTGCGTGTGCAAAGCCTTGGTCTTCACTATGCATGTAAGTTTTCCACAGTGGTTATGACTAGGGTCCTTAAATGATACTGTAATTACCATTATTCATAGTAATGGCTTATTAGTAATAATTACTAATAATCTTGATAATCCCCTGAGGAAAAATACTGTAGGTTGAAAGCAAGAGATGGAGTAATTATAAAAAAGAGAGACTCATTCCTTGTGTCCCTCTTGTAATAAAATAATTAATTCCTAGCTTTTTTCAAGGGTGATGAAGAGATTTCTGAAGAGACTTCTCTCATAATGACCCTCTCTGCTCACCTGCAAGTCCCCAAAAGTAAGAGTGGAAGGAGGATTTGGCCTCTGCCCTGATTGCTGTGAATAATTCAAGCAGCAAATATAACTTATTTCCATCCAAGTTTTTGTCTCTCCTTCACTTTTTCTTCATTTTAATTTTCATGGTCTTCTGTGTTTTCACAAGTGTGTAGTTTGTAGTAGAAAAAAGTATTTATAGTTTGGTAGAAACATTTTCTCAGAAAATTTTCAGAAAACCTCCTTCTCGCAGGATCTGTTGCCAAATATGTATTGTTTTCATACTCTTAAATTCACTTTTAAAAGATGTGCACAAAGGTCTGCCTGTGTTTTTCTACAGCTTTAAAAGAACAATAATCAAAATGAACAGCATTCCATGATAATTTAGCCTTCAGATCCAATAACAAAATTCTTACTCACTTATACAAGTGCATCTTTGTCCAGTGGTTTATCCCATATACAGAATGCGCCTGCAGCTTTTGGCATCATGGAGGGCACAGAGAGAAATATTTCTAATTGGCTGGGAAGGCTCCATGCAGATGAAGTAATGTAATCCTGAGTGGTGTGCTCAGATTTTTTCAATAAATATTTTTCGTCACTACAGAGCTTTATATAACAGCAGTAAAGGCAAGAAAGGAAATTAGAAACACAGCTGAGACTGCATCTCATACTTAATAATGGCCTAAAATTCTTACTGTTTATTAAAACTAACACCCCTTTTCAGGGCGTTGATCAAAAATTCTCTGCAGTCTCTTCTTTGATCTTTTCGTTTTACAAACCACAGATATTTGTTGCCATTTCCTTATTTACTTTTATATCTAAAACATTGAAACTAAAAACTGCTTTCCAATAATGTTGCACGATAAGGAGTAATCCTGAATTCATCGAGCCAGCAAACTCATCACTAAACAAATTTCTCCACTCACAAAGAAAGAATTCTGGTGTAACACAAACAGAAATGGTCAAAGATGACACTAGAAAGGATGCTTTAAAAAACCTATCAACTCTGTGAGCCTCATGCTTCTACTGCTGTCTAGCTGGAGCATGGACATAACCCATTTAATATACACATTTACCTTTTGTTTCAGAGCTCTCTGGCTTCTGCACATGCAAAACATTTGAATTTCCTGTTGGCTCAGAGGTGAGATTTATAACATTTATTAAAGTTGCTTTTCACTGTGAGTTTACTGGGCAGAAAGCCTAAGAGGGCTTTTTTTTTTAGGGGGGTTTAATTGCTTGAATTTACCAGAGGGGTGAACATTATGCTTTCTTTGCAGCACCACTATCCACTAAGATTGCCAGGTGTTGAATTTCCCTAGAGGTTCCCTATTTATTGAAGAAATTCATGAAATATCCATCTATCTATAGCTGGAGTTCCTACGATCTCTTTCCCATTCATTGTCTTGACTTTGTTTCTTTCATGGCTGCTTTTGAATTTCTTGATTGATCCTGTTCATTTCTGTCTGTTCCTCTCCATAAGTGTCCTCCCTCTTCTCGCCTGAGCACCTCAGCCGTTACAAATGGACCAGACTCCCTCAGAACAGAATGTGCCTGAAAGCCTTTTGCTGTGTTGTGGCTGCTGGTGTAGAGGGACAGTTCAGTGCCTGAAGTATACTGGTGCTCTTTAGCAGGATGGAAGGAACATGAACAGGGCACGGGAAAGACAGGACAAGTAGAGGGGAGGGTGAAGAGCAAAGAGGTATTTTGCAATGTTCAAAGTAAAAAGCTATAAATATCCCTTTAAAATCTATGAATGGACTTCTCAACAGATGGCAACCCTCCTGTCAAGCAAGCCCAAGGCAGGCAGACCATAATTGTTAGCAACTGTATTGTTAAGGGAATTTACTAATTTACTGATGCAGCAGCCGCTTCAGTTGAAGAATAAATTGGAATATTTTGGTGCATTTCCTTTAAAAAGTCATCCATTTTTAAGTCTATGTATTAAAATTACATAGTCTTAAATGGGGGTCTCCTTCACTAAACAAAAGATATGCAAATTACATTTCAAGATTTATATTATGATAAAAACTGAAACACAAAAGAGACATTATCTTGCAAAAATGTAAAAGTACAGTGCTTCATGAGTCTATAATGATATAATGTGATGTTGATGTAGTTAAAGATGTCAGAAGGGAGACAATGACCTTAGAAGTTCAATGCAGACACATTAATATTGATTGATTTTTAAGAGATTAAACAGCAAGAATACATCTATACATAGCCTAGATATTGGATTGGCTAAAAATTTGAGATGAGATACAGAACATTTCAGTCTTGTAATGCTTTAGACCTAATAGCAAGAACATGCTTTAAATGCAGCCATTTGTACTACAAGAAACCGGATGATGATTTGCCTTGAATTTATCAGGCTGTGAACTATTTCTCGTAAAAACCAGCAGTGTTTGACAAAGCTGGATGATCATTTCTGGCCTAAGCACAAATGTCATAGGAGATGTCACAAAAGTCCTAATGTAGGTTTTTCGTGTTTGTTCGTTTGTTTTTAACCCTGTTCCATACAGATGTGGATCTCTATGGAGTCCTATAACTATTTTGTACACCCCCCCCCCCCCATCCCCATTCCTCCAATATACTGNGTTACCCTCCTTTGTACACTCTGTAAGAGCTTAATATCTTTTTGTTTAATGAGTTTAGGTTCATTCTTATGTCCATGCTTATGCCAGCAAAGTCATAAAGAAACGTGCTTCTCATTGAGGAGGAAGGAGTTAAATGTTGTGGTATTTATTATTCTCTTGGGGCAGTTCATTTTGACATATCAGATATGTAAAAGTTTCACCTCATTCATGGATGAGCTGTACTTTTAATGAGGCTTCCACTGGCCAGACAAATGTTGGTCATGCTTGACCCTTTAGACTTTTAGGAACCAAGCCACAGATGCCTTGGACACAGTGACTAAGAATTCAGCTTGCAAGAGAGAACAAGTCTGACCTATATGAGCTGGACCATCTTGCTGAGAAGAGATCCTTCTTGAAAGATTGTACAAACTGGAGATTTTCATTCAGAATCAGACCTCACAAAACATGAGTAAGATAAACTTAAGGTAAACCGCATTTTATAAAAAGCTTTTTTTTAATATCACTTTCCAATGAAGCATTAGTCTTTTACCCTTTTGTCTCCACATATGAAGGGATAAAAAAAACAGTGTCCAAAGGAAAGAGGATATGCAGGAACCTGGAGTCCAGTGTATTTTGCATAGTAGATAATTCTTGTTTTCCAAGAAGCAAAGACAAGAAAAATTATTATGTGGCCACTTTGCCTCCAGATTCAATTTTTTTTTAATAGTAAAAGATTGATGCTTTTTGGGAGAACTATCAAACAGTAAAGCATCTGAGGTGTCATGGCTGCATCCTGTAAATGTCTACTTAGTTTCACCAATGGTAAAACCTGCTTTGACCCTCCACTATAGGAAAATAGCCTGAACAGCCTGTTTAGTAAACCATAGAAAGCACAATGTCTCCAAAGGGCCTAGCCTAAACGAGCATCCAGAATCCCAGAAAGCCAAGAAATTTGAAGGCAGTCAGACTTGATTTAATTATTTTTTACTACAAATCTCATTTCAGAGNTCCTACAATATACTGAGCACTGTAAAACCTCAGCACTTTCTACCCTTGAACCAAATAATATGACTGCACATCAATGGTATAATTTTTTTCTCCTATTTTTCACAGAATCACACATCACAGAGTATACTGAGTTGGAAGGAACCCACAAGGATCCCGTGATCCGATCAAGGCCAACTACACTGGACCAACCCTAAGAATGACACCATGTGCCTGAGAATGTAATCCAAATGTTTCTCGAACTCTGTCAGGNAGATCCTTTACCATTTCCGTTATCCTCCTTTGTACACTCTGTAAGAGCTTAATATCTTCTTGTTTAATGAGTTTAGGTTCATTCTTATGTCCATGCTTATGCCAGCAAAGTCATAAAGAAACGTGCTTCTCATTGAGGAGGAAGGAGTTAAATGTTGTGGTATTTATTATTCTCTTGGGGCAGTTCATTTTGACATATCAGATATGTAAAAGTTTCACCTCATTCATGGATGAGCTGTACTTTTAATGAGGCTTCCACTGGCCAGACAAATGTTGGTCATGCTTGACCCTTTAGACTTTTAGGAACCAAGCCACAGATGCCTTGGACACAGTGACTAAGAATTCAGCTTGCAAGAGAGAACAAGTCTGACCTATATGAGCTGGACCATCTTGCTGAGAAGAGATCCTTCTTGAAAGATTGTACAAACTGGAGATTTTCATTCAGAATCAGACCTCACAAAACATGAGTAAGATAAACTTAAGGTAAACCGCATTTTATAAAAAGCTTTTTTTTAATATCACTTTCCAATGAAGCATTAGTCTTTTACCCTTTTGTCTCCACATATGAAGGGATAAAAAAAACAGTGTCCAAAGGAAAGAGGATATGCAGGAACCTGGAGTCCAGTGCATTTTGCATAGTAGATAATTCTTGTTTTCCAAGAAGCAAAGACAAGAAAAATTATTATGTGGCCACTTTGCCTCCAGATTCAATTTTTTTTAATAGTAAAAGATTGATGCTTTTTGGGAGAACTATCAAACAGTAAAGCATCTGAGGTGTCATGGCTGCATCCTGTAAATGTCTACTTAGTTTCACCAATGGTAAAACCTGCTTTGACCCTCCACTATAGGAAAATAGCCTGAACAGCCTGTTTAGTAAACCATAGAAAGCACAATGTCTCCAAAGGGCCTAGCCTAAACGAGCATCCAGAATCCCAGAAAGCCAAGAAATTTGAAGGCAGTCAGACTTGATTTAATTATTTTTTACTACAAATCTCATTTCAGAGAATGATTAACGGGAGAAGAGACATAAATGGCAAAGTCTTGATCAAAGGAGCTGCTGTCAGGGTACCATCTAGATAAATTAGGAAGAGAATGCTCAGGTTTCTGTGAAAGAAGACTAATGACATTAAGTCAAGATGAAAAAGAAAGAAGAAGCATTGCAGGCTGAAAATCATAAAAGACTAGCCTGCCCTGATGAGAAGTCCTGAGAAATTCCCTGAACTGGAAAGTAACTGGAATTAGAAAGGAATGACTTTCTCTAAGTGCTGGATTTTGAAGTTGTTCAGGACTGAAGATGACCCAGTCAGGAAATTTGCTTTTTGGAACCTGTCAAGACAAGTGAAGATCTCTCCTGGAAGCATCTGAAACAGCAGTTGTTATTATAAGCTCTACACACTGCAGGTGTTCTGCATCTCATGTACTTACTCTACCCAGTGAGGATCAGCCCCTTCACTTAAAAGCTGAAACAGTCCCATCTGGAGGCAAGCTCATAGTGGATAAAAGGAGGCTGTGAAGCCTGCAGCCAGTAAATGCTTATGTAATTAGGGAGCCTGTTTATGAGAAAGCAGGAATGGCAGTCTCCTGAAAGAAGCAGTGGCCCTAGTTGGAATCATGGGAAAATTTTACAAGTGACCTTAATGTACTCGTGGCAAACAGAGGTTTCTCAGAAGGTAGGACTTGTCTGTAGGTATACCAAAAAGGATTTCAAGAAAGTAAATTAAAAAAACCTGAAGCAAACCCATTTCAGTGGTTGAAGTGTACTCCTGAAAATCTAGTGTCTAAACCAAAATAAGATGCCCCACTTCTCAGGAAACATTGAATTGTTGTTTAAGTATTGTCTTCATTTTCTAAGAAACACTAGCATTCCTAGCTAGAGGAGCAGATCTTCCATTAGAAGCCTCCTTGCCTCAGATTTAGATTATAATATAGAGTAGCATTTCTGCAGACAAGCACTTAGTGTGATCAGTACTAAAACTGTATGAGATGAGCTAATGTACTTTTCTGTGATGTGCAAAGTGAATGCTAGGACGCACCATTGTACCTGACTGCAGTAGCATGAAGTTGTGCTTCAATAGCATTCCATTGTAACACAGGATTTTGAAGGCAGGGGGAAGCAGTCTCTGGGGTGTTGCACATCAGCAAGAAATTATTTTTGAAAGTAGGAAATAAAGAGTTCAAACTGATGTTTAGAACAAATAAATGAGAGCAGCAAAACTTTCAGTAGTAGTATTACATGCCATCATAGGACAATAGCTAAATGAAGCATGTATTTAAAATTTGGTGAGATGCTTTTGTACATTTTAGTTCTGTTTGGCTCAGTGGGTGTGCTGCACTTTAGACTTCAGTCTCCAGGGCTGTCAATCCAACAACTTTCACAGGCACTATATTCACTTAAAAGCTGCAAGAGGAAAATGGAAGGGGATGATGTTAATAGTACTTAGCACTAATATAGCTTTCCTTCCTGAAAGTACAGAGCAAACATGAGATAATTAACAAGTACTTTGTCTTGGAGATGCAAATGTGCATCTAAACAACCTTTAAGCAAAGAGAATGCAGACATGTAAGACCAACCTATGCCCAATTGCACATTTTCAAGTGTAAATATTGCAAAATGATATTTTTGGTATTGTTTCTCTGTGTAGTCGATCAGTAAGTCCAGCCTGTGGAAACCAATACTATGTATTTCTGTATGCAGGTCTCCTTCTTCATTGTATGAAGAACTTAATGTAATAATTTCAGATTTTATTTGATGAACTGTCTGATATAGGTAATCACCAGGAAGTTATACAAGAGAGTGTGTTGAGTAGAGTCAAAATATGTGATTAGTTTGCACAGATGCACCACTTATTCAAACTGCCAACAGCCTCTGTAGCAATCCTGCTTGTCTCCACCAACTCCAGCATCTACCCACCTGGTATTAGGTACTTTGAATACACCCCACAATGTCTTGTACTCTTGGGCAGGTAGTTATCCATCTAAAATGCTTGCTTAGAAAGTTCAAAGTCTTAAAAGGAAGGAACCGGAAAAGAGAGGTTCAGCTGGCATTGAGAGAAATGATATCTTTTTAAGGAGAAAAAGGGACAGATAAAACTACAAGTCTCAAACGTAACATTTTTCTAGAAATGAGGAAGAAAATGTCTGCAGCAATGGTGTGTTTTCAGGGTACTTTTTTGCTGGTTGAAATAAAAAGTCAGTGGTGTTTGCAAAGCTAGAAGTAAGCTCGTAAGTCAATTTGATAATTAAAGAGTTCTGAGCTCTTGAGCTACCAAAGGCTATCAGTGCAGATCTGCCAGGACACAGAGCAAGTCTACTGGGGGAATTGTCCATTTAACTCTCCTCTTCATTCTTAGGCCATTATGACTTTAAAATGGCAAATCTGTCAATTTTGCAATTTCCTCCAGTAATAGAGTTTTGGCAGAAGCTGATGCCTGTGCTGTGCTCATGCACAGTTAGGTAACCAATGCATGCTCCATTTGAGAGAGGCACAAAAAGCTTCTCAAATTTGCTGCATTATAGTCTCTCTCTCAGTGCTGAGCTCAGCTGCTGAGAGCAGAGGAGGTGTGAAAAGGCTTGTTAATAAAAGTCTGTTTAGATTTCATTACTGTGAGCAGCAAAATCAAGACAATACAGACCTTGCCAACTCTCTGAGAATTTCAGTGCTCTCTGGAAATACTTTCTTCCCTGCACTGGATACCTTTCCCAGTTGAACTTTTATGCAATATAAGCAGAGCTTTCCTCTGCCGCCTTTGAAGAATAGGGAGAGTGAAAACTGCCTTCCACTTGTAGAGAATGGAACAGGAAGGATGAAGGAAGGAGCCAGAGAGGTCGTCTTTCTCCTACTCAGACACACCAAAGAAGAAGTTTCCACCTCAGCCCTCCGTTTTTTAGCCTTCTTTTCTTTTCTTTTTTTAATTTTCTTACTTAGTCCATTTTCTTTTTAATACTAAACAGGAGAGCTCCTCTGAATTACAGGAGGAACAAAGGTGACTGGCATGGAAGATGGACCAGGTGTCACACTGGCACATTGGTGTTGCAAAAATGCCAAAAGCATTGGGAAAGGGCATAACTCACCAACTGGTCCATGGGACGAGCAATTATAGGTTGGTTATGTTTGACTCGTAGCTGGAGTTTGGGAAAGCCATGTATTAGCAAGCTCTGTCATGGCTTTTAGATTGTGCCAAAAGCATTTTGTGGGCTAGGTCCAGAGAAGTGTCCTACCAAAGCTAACTTGAAGAGAGGTGCAGTGATACACAAAGAACTCTACAAAAATATTAATTTCTTCCTTTTCACAATGGCTTTGGCCTCAAAGCAGTGAAATAAAAGTGGGCATTTCTGAACAAAAGCTGTAGCTAGGGAGGTGTCATGGTTTGACTGGCTAAAAGTTGAGAGCCTAAAATTTCTCAGAGAAGGGAAAAAAAACCCCTTGACTTTTGTGATAAGGATTACAAGCAACTTTATTAACTATTTCACAAGCAAAACAGGCTCTAACTTAGAATATTAAGTATTTACTACTACTACTAAAATCAGAACTTAAGATTTAGGAGTGGGAAGTTTGATAGATGTTACAGACACCTTTCTCCCCCCACCCCTCC
>WEIV01006837.1:38062-50796 GCA_013390005.1 Calyptomena viridis
CTTTGTTTAGATAACTGTGTGTGTAGTCATGCACACAGACTTTCTGAGTCATAGCCTGCCAACTCAGATGACAATAACTGAAAATAGTTCTTCCAATGGCTGGCTACATCTTGCCACAAGTGAAATCAGTAGGTAGTTTTAACACACTTCTCCTGGTTGGCAAATACCATCACAGATGATGTTAACCATAGTTTCATGGTATGGATACCGTAACTCATGGTATCCTCAGCAGGTGAACAAAATATTGACCTGCAGCCTCTGGAGGGCTGTCTGAAGCCAGTGATGAAGTTAGTCAAGAGTTTGGAAGGACTTAATAGAACACTAACGAAAATTATTAAAAAGTTGGAATTATGAATGCTCTATATAAGAAAAGAAAAAAAAGAAATATGAATAGGTTGAGTGGCTGACTGGCTGATGTATTGTGGCTGTTTATCTGAGGAAGCCTCATGTCAGTGACATCTGTTAGACTATAGATACGACTTTCAATAGTCAGGAAAATGGACTCTTTAAAACCCTGGTCAGTAAGGGTGGAGTGGCTTTAGTCCTGGGTTACTCCACAGCAAAATGCTTGGGTGACTTAAAGCTGGACAGATCACCAGGAGCGGAGCTGAGCTTTCATTTTACTGCACTGATGAACCAGTGAGGGCTTGAGGTCCTGTGCTTGCATCTGCCCTAAGTCCTTGTCTTTCCAATTGGTACTTACAGTAAGAATAGGAGGAAGACCTGCTGTCACACCTCCACGATGCTGAAAATCATAAGAATCTATTTCTTTGTAGTGGTATCATCAGCAGATGGGGAACTTTAGGAAAAAAGTGTCTAAAAGGCTAGACTTTAAAGGATTAAACTCTTTCAATGGTAAGGAAGAAGGTCTTTAGCTGGAGAACATACATGAACATATTTTGTATCTTTCTATTCTTCCAGAAGGAGAAGATTGTTGCTTGATCAGAACTCTTACATGTTCAGTAGCAAGGGAAACTGAGTCTTGAAATTATAATGCAGGTTTCCCTATGCTGTAGCAAGACAGGGCTTAGAGGAAGAAAGGCCACACTTGATGCTGGAGGGTAAGAATATTTTACACTTTCTCCTTGGGAATGGTGGAAGCCCTATTAAAATGAGTCATTTCAAATTTAGACTGAATGAGGTACTTCAGAATTTACTATAGAGAACAATCCAGCATTGGCAAGAGAATGAACATAATGACCTAATACTGTAAAGACTGTCTATTTCTGTTTCCTGTAGATCTGTGAAATGTCTGACTTTTGCAGGATTTGATTCCAATGTGACCACCAAGAAAATAGAATTAGGAAAGTTTTCTTATTCTCGGTGCAAGTGTAATGTTCCTACATTTCTTTATGGCAGTCCTAATCTAAATGATCTGCAATCCTTGAGCACAAAGCCTTCAGGTTTAGCTGGGGCAGGTTGCAAACTGCTGAGCCCTGCTAAACATCTTCAGAGCTGCAAAAGCACAGGGTTCTTAAGCTTTTATTTGAATAGGCTGTAGCTATTATTAAAATAACCTTCAAGTATTGACTCAAAATCCCTTCACACTTCGCTAAAATTGTCCTGAAATTTCTGTCATTCTCACTAATATGTTTCACTTTCTGTTCCACATGCTGTACTTAGCATTCTGAGAATTTCTCCCTCTTCTACTTTATGTATATTAAAAAAATGTTGGTGCCATTTTCCTAAAACAAATAAGTAAAGTGAAATTTTCCCTTAGATAATTTTCTCTGTTTGTATTAAAAAGTACATTGGATTTAAAGCTGCCTCTTGTCTATTGTTGTTTAAATGACAAGTCCAGATCAGGTGCTTTAAAAGTTTGCAGTTACAAATGGAAATTACTCTAACTATTTATAATAATCTTTGTTTAAATTGTCTTTACACGTAGAAGCAAGGTAAGTAAGGCACAGAAAACAGCATCTTTTTAAAAAGTCAGTGTTTTGTGAAATGGACACATTCTTATCAAGGATTAAGGTAGCCTTTTATTTTTGTTTGGTTTTGGGTTTTTTTGTCAGCATATGAAATATTTACTTGTTAGACAGTATCAGGAATACCCATTTTCTATAGTGCTGTACCAGCCCAACCCATCAATGTGCTGGTTAATTAAGTGTGACCTAAACCAACTTGACTTGAGCTCTGCATTAAATGCACAAAACCCATTTGAGCTGACCAGCAGCAGAAGTGGTACTCAGAGAAATTGAAAAGGATTTCTCCCAAATGCTTTCTACTTACTTACAGCACTCAAGTAATGGCTGAAGATTAGCATATGACATGACAGATTACATTAAGTCATGTCTTTCCAGTGCTTTATGACAGCACTATCACATTAGCTTCTTAGCACTGGCACATCGAGGCATGCAAATGTTTTCAGACCCTCTTATTCAAATCTACAAGCTGACATGGCAGCCTTGATATGATTATTAGTCATTTGAGAGACTTTAATTCACGTCATCAGATAACAGGTTCTGCTAAAAGGTTAGAGAAACTGTCTGCTTTTAATGAAGCCCTCAAAAAAGACCCTCAAAAACCTCCCTGCTCACAGAGAGCCTGATTTGACTTTATTGACAAGATCCCCCTAAGAGTGAACTTGAGTTGAATAAGCAAGCAGGCATCTAGAGTGAAAAAACCACTGACTTCATTTAAAAATGAGACCAAGCTGGGTTGAAGTTCCTCTCTTTCTGCCTCCCATTTTCTCTTTCTGGTTGTATCCCAGCTTTAAAGACAAGGTACTCTGTCTGGAAAACATTTTCAGCATATGATGTTGCATGAGAAAAGGTGGAGCAAAGACTGGTCCGATACCTTAGTGGCAGACTTTCATTGTTATACTCTGCTTAACCCTTATAAGGGTTAAATGATGGTATCTTGTCACAAGAAGCTGTGCAGCACAGTTACAAATTCTGTTTGCATGCCTTTAGTCTGCATCTATTAACATCACTTTATATGCAGATATTGTTTCATGTTAAATCATTGTGAATTTACATTCCAATGAAAATATCTTGCAAATTAGTCATCCATTGATCAGTGGCAGTTGGCACAGGGTGAGTGAGGTGAGAGGTGATGTTCTTCCTGGACAGGTAGAAAGGAAAGGAGGCCTTTACAATTAAAAGGGATACTTTTTGCCAGGGCAGGGATTTCTCTTTGCAGATGGTGTTGGAAAATGGTGTTTGTCCCAGCCAGCATTGCCCCCCAGATGAAAGATACATGTCACAAAATTAAAAAAAAAGAATCTGAGTTCTTAAAATCCCTTGTCATCAGTGTCATAGTGGCCTCTGCATCAGCAGAACTTATGTCAAAGTAGTATTGCCCAGACTATGACTGATTTCCAGGAAGCTACTGGTATCTCTATTGGTGGAACTCATTGCAGGCTTTTGTTACCTGATCACTTATTGTTGCCTAAGGAGGAGGCTGAAGCTTGCTTGTGGACTTTGTAAAGCACCTAGTTTAGAGATCACTTTGCTTATGCTTCAGACTTTCTCTAGAGCCTTGCTTGTTTTGTCTCTTAGCAGTATGTTAATTTGGACAGTGGTAGAGAGCTGTACTTGGGTTGACAGACATCGTGTATTTAAGCTAATTGTTGCAGCTGACTTTAATTTTTTCTTTGAAAAGCCAATTCAGAGTCCCTAATATAGGCCTCACACTTTGGTTATTAGGACATGCATAGGCTGAGTTTGAAACAAGTGATTGACTGCAGCTAATTGACCTTGCTGTCAAGGACGTAGGTTTGTATCACCTTTCATGTTGCCTCTCAGTCTCACCTCTATAGCACACATCCTTCAGGAACTCTGATTTTGTTCCTCTGTGCCAGGTACAAAACAGCTCAGTCCTCTATCTTGGCTTACTCTCATTCTCTCATCTTCATTTGCCTTTGCCACTCTTGCAGCTTTGGTCATGGTGGTTCTCTCAGATCCGATCAACCTGTCCTGCTTCTTTTTCTGTGTCTTCTGCCTCTTTTTTTATCTGAGCAAAATCAATTGCTCTAAGTAATACAAGTCTAATCTGACTGTACTTCATTCCATTTCCTGGGGATAAATCGACAGGATGAGCAACAAGGCAACGGAGTACGAGCTCCTTTGTTACTGCTCCCACTCACTTTGCCAAGAGCTTTTCTGTCTTTAACCACAGCTCTTCATCACAAGACTCCACTTCTGTGCTTCTCCAGCATGGGCCAACTTTGTTTTGTGTCTGCTTCACTGATTCTCCATCTCCTCTTACATCTGTCTTAAAATGCATCTTTCAGCCTTGCTTATGCTTGTTAATTTCCCTCTCGTTGGATTTATGATCAAGTACTTTAATTTATTTATCATACAATGTCTTTAAACTGCATTATGTAACCTAAATGATCAGTTTATGTAATTTTGCATGGTGTTTGGACCACAGTTTGTGTGAAGGCTATTCTACAGCACATTTACATTGCTTTTTGCATGTTTCTTCTCTTAAACAGTAACAAAAAATCTTCTATTACATTATGTTATTTCATTGCTTATAAAATAATTTGCGAGACTAAAATGAAATATTTAGACTTCAGTCTTGCAAACTCTTCAGAATGAGTTCTCCCACTGAGCTTGAAGAAGATTGAAAAAATTTAGGCCTGTTCATGGGACACTTCAGCAACTGGCAATATAGGCACATGAAAACAAAGGGGTTTTGAACAGCTGTCTCAAGTGCACCTAGGAAGCTTCTTAACTATGGGAAGAATAAAGGGATACAAAATTATCATAAAGACAGGACATAACTGTAGCACTAGTTTTTCCTCCTCACAGAAGAAGTGTATGAGCTCTCTTACCACAGGTTATCCTTTGAAGTTGTAAACCAGATTAGGTAAAACAAATGAAAGAAAAAGGTTAATATACATATATATGTATGTCAATAGTATGTATTTAAAGATAAAAATATGTAACTGCTGTGAGTGTTCATAGGACAAACAAAATCAATCTCAAAATTATTCTTGTGGGATTTGGCGTGAACAAGCCTGGCTGAAGATGTTTCTTTTAAGTGAAGCCACCATTTCACTGGGCTGGGTACTTGCTGTGAAAAGGAAGTTCCATATGTCTTTTTCCTGCAGCTCTACTGGCAGCAGAAGCCTTAAGCAAACTTTTACTGCACTGTGTGGCACTGGATGCTGAGTTCCAGCACCACCATCCCGTCTGTTGGTTGGTGTGTTGGTGCTGGCAAAAGCCTCAAGTCCTCAGCCTGGCACAATCCCAAACACAAAATGGCTCCATCCTGCTTTATGGGTTGATTTCAGCAACAGAGGGGAATAACAGGAAATGGCTTCCAAACTGGGAGTTCCAGCTGTTGTCCCTTCAGCTCCAGTCCTAGGGGGAATTAGAGTAGCTGCTGACTGTATCAGGACATGTCTGACCTGCTTGCATCTCCTCTGTAGATGTATTCCTGATCCTCTTTTGTCTTTTCTGAAACACTTCAAGTAGAAGACTGGGATTAGAGAAACACAAATTATTTTAAAAGCCCTGCTAAGTCTCTGAATTTTTGCAGACAGTTCTGTACTTGCAGTTATTTCCATCTTGTAGTTTAACACAAGCTAGAAAATCCATACTACTTTGCTCCCTTCTGCCTATTTCTTCTGCAGGGTATACATGTTGATCAATAAAGAATCTATCTCCCCCTTTTCATTACTTCTAATCTCCTGCCATACTCATACTCTCTTACACACAGGTTATGAACAATCCCACTGCCTCAGAATTATTTTAAATGTAATTCAGACTAGAATGCTGCAGAGTGACAAATGCCAGTGAGTTGAGAGGGTTTTTTCACCAGAGGCTGCAATCTCCTGCAACAGCTAACTATGGCTCTAATCTTCATTTGCACTTTCCCAGTCCTGTAACAGATTGCATTTCTCTCACCCTTTCTCTCTCTCTGTTATTAATTCTTCACCTTTAAAAAGATTAATACCTTTCAAGAAATGGACTTGTGTGCTGATTCAACTATTCCGAGTGCTAATATATGGAGCCCACAGCACTGAGAACAGCAGTTTGATATCCAGCACCTGATGGACCTTGATGTACAGCCACTGTTATCTCAAGTTTTTGTGGTTCGTGAGGCTTAACACTTACTATACTTGTGTTAAAAGATGCTGCTAGTGGGAATGAAGGAATTGCTTTAAGGGTTAAGAGAACTACAGGATAGTTTTAGATTAATCCTACCTGCTAGTTGTACATTTCAATGTTGAAGGGCTGACTTCAGTACTGTAGCTGACCAAGTGGATTTCTTGTCAACGAAAAACCTTCCAGTGACCTACATGGGAATCAACACAAATATAAGATGTGATCAAAGGGAATGGCTGAGGGAAGTGGCAGAAATAGCAGGAATCACTTAAATTTGGCCAGTACCAGAACAGATTATGATGTTGACTTCACAAGGTATCAGCTCTTTTTCATTACATTATGCTATGACTGATATAGAAGTATTTCAAGTTGTCTGCCACTAAAGTCTGCTAAGCAGGAATTTGATAAAAATCCTCATCTTTAAAATCTGGCATTCAAATATCCTTTAGTAATCTTAGCAATTATGAATGTAATAGTCATTACCTAAATTTGCATAAAATAATGTTTTTGTTAAATACAATTTTTTACTGTTCTACTAATTCCCATTTTATTTTCTAATTATTTAATAATTCTAGATGTTTAAAAAAATATGCAGCTAAAGTCTGAAATGAGCAGTTGGCATTTCAGGAAACAGCTTACTGGAACAGGGCAGTTCCAGGAGTTCCTTTATATTTTAAGGGAATATAAAAAGACCCCAAACTAATGCAATTTCTGAGTGATTATCTTTTCTTCTTTGGCATGTTTCATCTCTTCACCATCCTGGATTGGCTTAAAGGTAGATCTTTCATTTTACTCCGTCCTACACACATCCATTCTAAGGCCTTGTGTGATATAGGACAGATGACTTGTAACTCCATCCCAGCACATATGAACAAATGTATTTTAACTAGCTGACCCTAATACCACCTGTATTTCTATACCACTCAGTTCCATGCTATATAATTATCTGAGCTTTAAACAAGCTTCTCTGAACATAGTGGACTCACCGAGTGCTGAACAATTGTGGGTTATACATTTTTGACACTGAACTGCCTCAGATATCCCAACAAACATTGCACTCTGAAGTATAAATATACTACGTATTTCGGTTTGCATCAGACTCGTTTTAAACATGAATTAGCTGGTGGATGTGATGCCTAAACTGCTCTTTAACTGTCTCTTTAAATATATATCTAAATCCTAGGCTGTGTATGACTGAGTTTGATTTAGCACTTGGTCTTAAACCACAGTTCAGTTTAAGTGAGCCAGTAATTGGGTTTTCCTCACAATGACAGAGGATCTCAGAATGAAGTTGTTTTGACAAATATTGTGGGCATTATATTTTTATAGCATGAAACTTTACCCTGTTGTCACTGGTGTCAAGGGTATCCATTGATTTTACTGAAGAGTGGAAGCCGCCCCATAGCCAACAGAGCTTTAAGACACAGCTTAGAAGAAATAATTCCTTGGGCAGGTGGCATTGTCCAAAATACTCTTGGCAAAAGGAGCTGATTTAGAAAGCAGCTCACACTTTTTCTTGGTGATATAGTACAACATATTTGACAAATGGATGTGCTATTAGATGAAGCTGGTATGATCCAGAGTTGAAATTAGCTATAGACCTTAAAAATAAACCAATATTGACACACCTTTGGAAAGACAATGTTGCCATATTAATAGCTGGAATTAGTCTTCTGCATTTCTGTGACTATATTGCTGTATATATATGTACCCACACAGTGTGTGTAATCACACACATGTACAGGTTATATTCCTAGTCTGTTGGGCAGATGTCATCTTAAGGTCAGTAGAGGGGGTGCTTACCTTTACAAGGCACTTGTCCATGCCTGTACTTTATGTCTTCTAGTATCTCTTGAAAGCTCTAGTCTTCAGCACTTTCTTACTGTGCTGCCTGTGTGGTAAAGATTTCAGAAGAAATTACCGCGTCCTGGGAGGAACTGCATACTGCTCTGTGTGAGTCCCTGTGCAGAAACACAGTAGAAAATTTGTCCGAGGCAGTCAGATGTGGTTTTTAGGGTATACCATCCTTTGTTTTTGTTTGCTGTACCTTTGAAGCCAGCAGGCACAAATGGGCTCTTGGAAATGTCTTTCTGCAGTGGTAAGGAACCTGAGCGGTAGTGCTGGCAGTGAGGACACCTGGGCATGACCATTGCTGTATGTGCTATGGCTGAGCATGTTTCATGGCACCTAACAGCCTATATTCTGTTAGGTAAAATGAAAATATTAAAATAAAAACCAAAAAACCCCACAAAAGTCTCTTTCCTGGGTTGTTTGGGCTTTTTGTTGCTTGTGTAACAAATGCCACTTAGTTACTCTGTCATTTCTTATTGGCTTTATTAAACTTTATTTGGGGATTTTTATGTAGTAGCATAAATGTAGCATTTTAAAGGAGGAACTGTTTGATAAAGAAAAAAAATTTTTCTTATATATTCTCAAGATTGTGTAAAAGTTGTATGGTTTAAAAAGAACCTGGAATTCTGAGTGACGCTTCCTGATTGAATGTGATCTGTTAGAGCAGCAGAGGCAAGTCAGTGTGGAAATCTTCATCATGTGGTGCTAAAACTTTACACAAGTTCAAAAACTATAGGGGAAGATCAGAGTTGGGGGAGCAGAATTCATCAAGGATTATTGTATACTAAAATATGTATACTAGTGTTCCTGCTGGGAAAGTATTCTGGAGAAATTTTGCTACATGCTTGCCTCTATTCATGTGTTTTTCAATGTCTGCTGGATATTTTCAGAGTCAGGATATTTGACTAGATGGATCTTTTATCTGACATAAATAATACTGCAAAAAGAAAGAAGCCTGGAAAAATAACCTTATTTTACTAAAATATTTAATGACTTCTTTATTCTTGTTGTCAATGCCAGAATGACAGCAAGATAGACTCTCTTATCTGCTAGGCTATGTCTATTCACAGGAAAATCTAAATGATGATTCTATTAGAAACATGACTTTCAGAATAATATGTGTTCAGGCCCTAAGAAAGAAAGTGTTGCTTTTTTCAATAGCAACCATAAACCAGAGAGCTGTTAGAGGGATGGACAGTATTTTCTGCTGAAACTAAGCAGAAGGTAGTCAGTGTGATCATCTAATGAAGGGGATGTTTGTTCACAGCTAAGGAACTGTTAGTTTAACTCCATACCACTCTCTCCTAGGCATATTGGTGGAATTCTAAGGGACATCCATGGCAACCTCTGGGAGGGAAGAAGTAGGTGTTAATCCTCTACTGCTCAGAGGAAGTCCTGAATGCAGCTTAAAATAGTAGCAATAACTGTTATCTCAAGACCAAACCCAGATCCTGGCAGGTAAGGTGCACCTCTTGATTAGATGGAATCTTCCAAATGAGACGTGAATCCCTGTCCACTTGCTCAAGACAGAAAATACCTCCCATGACCTGCAGCTATAGATTCTTCTCATGTTTGTAGGCCCAGCAAAGAACAGGTATTAGAAATAAAAACTCACAAGGAACTAGCATGTGCCTGTAATTTGGGTAAAGGTGCTGTAGAAGAGAGAGAGGACTTGCTGCTGGGAAAGGCTGAATCAACCAAAACACACCACTAAACATGACTTAGAGGCTACAGGAGAAGAGAACTCATTTTAGCATTCTTCCCATTTTAGCAATTCCCAAGCGTTTAGTAGTAGCTCATTCACTTCTTGATAAAAATGAGGACATTTGAGGTAATACATTTTACAAGTCTTGTTAAAACTTCATAGAAAAAAAAAAGTTGGCCTCTAGCACAGCATGCTGTGAACTGAAAGAAACAAGCATGAGAGAAAGATAGGAATTAGAGCTCCTTGGAGAGGAGAATCTCAAGGGTTTTGCAGATACCAGATCTCAGTCAAGAAGGACCATGGAGAGACGAAAAGAGAGATTCTGTGATAGCTACAAATCAGGTGCACTGGGACTATGAAAGTCTGAAGGACACACTGATACCTGCAAGGGCTGGCTAAAGGACACAGTCAATCAGCATAGCTGATAGTAGATGTCTGCTGAGATAAAAGTATGGAGAACACCAGATAAAAAGCATAAAATCTGTTATGTAACAGTTACCAGGTTTTAATGCCCCCTTTTTTTAACCACAGGCAGACTTTAAACTGAGCTGCTGCTTTACTGAGTTTTGTCTTTTTTTTTTGAAGATTGTAACAAGTTTGCATTTGCACCCTCTAAATTGTAGTTGGATTCTGGATAAACACAATGCTTCTGTTTCTAAGCCTGCTAAACCCTTTAACTTCATAAATATTGGCATTCATCTTGTTGCTTCTCCTTCTGCTCCCACTAGTCTGTGTTTGCATATGTGTAACCACCACACACTCACCAAAATATACTACCTCAAAAAGTGATTCAGACCAGTAATTGTGCCCTGAGGCATGTAGCTGAACATTCACCTCAGAAAAATGAACAATTCTAGTAACTGAACTTGTGTGTATCATATACGATCAATCCTTTTCAGAAGACTTAGCGCACTTAGAAGAAAATGTATCCTTGCTTTGTTCACACTCAGTATATGTTTATAAAAGTAACTGAGTAATAGTTTTGAGAGGTCCTTTAATATATTCATTGGGGAAAGAATGACAAAAGTTTGGAGAAAAATCAGTTGCATTTCCATATATGCAAAGGAGGGCTTTGTAGATTTGCTGAAGACCTAAAGTAATTCTCTGCACCTAGTGGTGGTTTTATGAAAGGTTTTTGACAGCAATGACAGACCATATTCTGCTGAATATTTGTGCTTTGATCTCTCCAAAACTTTCTTAAAGGTGTGCTGATACCTCATAAACTCCTATGTACATAGGAACAGATCTGTAAGTGTTAGCTTGTTAAAGTTCAGTTGGAGGCTTTGCACCTGAAGTGAGGAGTGGAAGGCAAAATCCTGTTTTTCATGTGGAGATGTTTGCATCAATCCATAGCAGAGAAGATGCAACTGGCAATGAGAAAATAATAAAAACTATAAATATTTTTTGATTCTGGACTTACGTGCGTATAGATGCAAGTGTGTGTATGAAATATACCCATGTACCTATGGACATACTTTATGTTTTATGATCCATCCTTTACTTTCTCTCATTGAGGCAAATCATAATCTACATTTTCCCCTTCTTTTCTTGGGCTTCAGTTTTAAAGCAACCCTTATATGTCCATGGGTTTTGCTTTTACAGCATTTTCTATAGTGCCAACTGCAGTTAAGTGTTTATTTGCAAAGCTTAATTGAGACTAGAAAAGAAGATCCTCATTACTTTTCAGAAAGAGTTCTTCTATCACTTGTTTTTATTTTGGTGTGATGAGTGTGGAACTATTGAACCTGCAGCATCAGTGGTGATAAGATTGAAAACCTGCAGATTTTGTCTGCCCTTCAAAACAGTTGCAGTTTGTTCTGATGAGATTCCATCCAGGAGTTGCAAGTTACAGGTGTGTGCCAATGATGGGCTGGACTACTACACTAGGTCTCAAGGCAGCATCTGCAAGATAGGGGGAAATGACTGCTTATCAAATAGATGGTTCACATCTATCAGTACTTATTAAATCAGGGCCAGCAGGTAAAATTGTCTTCATACAAAATGTTCTGCCAGACTGATTTCTGGAATACAACCCTTGACCCGGTGCACAGCCCTGAAGAATGTAAAGGAGGTCGGTTTAGAGGTAATAAAGCCTTCAAACTCCTGGCTGTTGTGAGGAAATTTCCCTTTCCCACTGTGGCAGTTTTGTAGCTACTCTGTTGCTTAAGACGGCTGAACAGCAGTGTGGAATAATGTATATTAGAGTACATTATGCTCTTGAGAAAGTGGTCTTCTAGCTGAAATCCAAAGCAAAGGGCCATGGTAAAATATAGTCATGATATTGTGTACCAGGTTTATGTGCACAAATCTTCATAACAGCAAATGGGGAAATTAGTCATAAAAATCCAATTCACCAATAACAGAGTTTGTGCCTGTAAACTCTTGAGCACCACTTTGAAACTGGCCACTATAATAAAAAGAGAGTAATCAGATTGGATGGAAGCAATGGTAATCAGTTTTTTCTAGTAAGCTTTGGTAAGGATTATTTGTGCTCGTGTTCACTGTATAATAGAACATTGTGGTATTGGTACAGTCCTGTTTCTAACAAAGAGTTACTCTCAGTTGTGTCTGGTTCTTCTGTGTCTTCATTCAAAAAAAAAATAAAAAGCAGAACAAGAACATGACAGTGAAGCAAACCTCTGGCAGGTCATCTTTAGTAATTGATTGCAACTACGGCCTTTTTTCCTTAATTTCTTATAAGCTTCTGGCTGATTTGCCACCCTTTCATGAGCTGCATAGGTAAAGAATGTGGTGTAAGCAGGCTGGATACAAGTAAACTGAAAAGACAGGGTGTTTTCCATAGATCAGTGTTCTCTGTGGATATGTTTATTTTACTTAATGTTACTTATTTTAGTATTGAGGATTTGTTAACATGGTTCTGAGGATAATCAGTTTGGGCAGAAGTTTGTGGGGAAAAAAAAAAGTAGATTTTAAATGTCAAGTTATATTTATAGAAATTGCAGCTTAGATTACATGTAATTGACAGTGTCCTTTAGATTGACAAGTGAGATAGGATCATCTTATTTTCAATAATCTTTTATGTTTAAGGTGTTTCTTTAATGTTTTGGATTGCAGCTTAAAAATAGAAAGCCTATGCATGTGCTTCTGCTTGCTAG
>WEIV01006837.1:50810-68519 GCA_013390005.1 Calyptomena viridis
TCTGCTTGCTAGGGTACTGCAGACTTGATTTCGGAGGTTGCTGACAGCTTCTGAAAGATTTAGGAACTGTCAGCAGGAAACATTCCCATAGAATCTGTACTGTGAACTTTTTCTGGAAAAACAGCATCATTTAGCAGGTAATATATCTGCAATAAAAATACAGTTATGCAATAATGGCTCATTAATATGGTCGATCATAACATGGTCTTTTCTATTCAATTTAAAAAGGAACTTGTGGAAAGAAATAAGTTCCTACTCAGCTAGTTGGTGAACTTGATTATTTTTGTATATTTTTGGGTTTTAAGCTTTGAAATAGCTATTTGATTTGTATGGCAGATAACATTTAGTCATGACGTTTGATTTCTGCATAAACAAATTTCCATTTAGGTTTCCATTAAAGTACAATAGGATTTTTTTCTTTTTTTTTTTTTTCCTTTTGAATATGCTAGGAATTGCTGGAGTACTGTGGTATGTAGCTGCTAATTTATCCTTTGTGTCTTTGCAATCTTGTCAGTGCTTCGTGTCTTCCATAGTTTTTCTAATCTAAAATAATCCCAGTGAAATCCTTTGATTGTCTGTTTGGACTTGATCCATTTCTAAAGCAGGAATGTAATGGGCTTTATGGCACTTACTTGGAAGTAATTTATCCAACAGAGTGAGTATAGATACTTGTTTTAATAAGAATATGCTTTATGGTAAGTGGAGACGGCTATTTAATTAGCCAAAGGGAAAGTAGTTCATGATACAATCTGTTCCAATCATTTCGGACATTAAACAAAAAGACAAAGTTATTTATGTACGTGCACTTTATTTGCAGTTGTTTTTTGTAACCTCTTGGTTCTTGGTAGAACTTTACAGCATTCTCTGAATAAAAAAATGTGAACATGTATTTCTTTAAAAAAAAATGTAAACACTTATTGCTGTCAGTGCTTCAAGTGCACATCTATTAAAGCAGTTGACAGTGGCAGCAATGCTCAGTGTATCCTGGATGAAACGCTCTTTCGACATTTGGTGGTTTACATCTTTCTGGTGTGAAGACTGATATAGGATGCTATAAAAGCATTATGCTCTGCTTCTTTCTAATGTGGATTTTTTCTATTGCCTTGAGCTGCCTATTGCATGGATAAATAACATGTATTTCTGAAGCATACGGATTCCCATGCAGTGCTGGAGAAGCTGCTAGGATTTCAGGAGAGATTAGAGCAGCATTTGGAAACTAAATGGGAACATGCTTCCTTCAGTTCTTCTGATTGTATTGAGTACTGGACTTTTTCTTCATTCATTTGCTATTAGTAGGAAATGTAGTTACAAACCTATAAACAGCAAAGCAAAGGAGTAACAGTGTGCAGGCGTTCAAGCGTTCTGTTATTTGAGTATGAAATACTGGAGTATACTAACTACACTGCTTCACTTTCCTGCAAAATTGTCTTTCTTTAAGGGACTAATCCACAACCTGTTTGATTTGATTTAATAACTTATTATGGACTCCAGTGGTCTTTGGATCATGCATCAAAAAAGGAAGGAAGTCTCATTTATTACAAATATGGGGCACTGTTGAAAGATCTCTGAATGGGCACAAGGTGCTNTAGTGCAAAGAAAAATATAAAATTAAGGAAGTGCTTTTCTTACTGATCCAGCTTCCAGCCTCATTTACAGTAAGTTGGAAGAGATTTTGATATAAGACAGCGGGTAGTGTGTGCTGACAGTTTCCCTCCTCCTCACAAATATGTATCACCAGCTGGTTTATGTGACCCTGCTTGTTCCCATGAAGTCAGTGGTAAAACTGGAATACTAAGCAAATATGGCCTGTGTACAAGCACAAGTCATGACATAGCCTGGAAAAGCCAAGAGCCTCGTGGCTTTCTTCTCTGCAAGAAGTCAGACGTGAGCAACTGTTGTAAGTTGTATGGATATCTCGAACAGATCGTTTTATTCAATGACATGATGCAAATAAAAGCATCATGCTAAAGAGGAGAGATTTTTCTTTGGGTCATGTTATGGTGCATCTCCATATTAAATCCATTTAGCAGCTCAGTTCTGGCAAACCAACCAGTAGGTTACTTACAAGTATTGGAGTCTTGTTGCTGTGTCCAGTTCTGGCATGAATACCAAATGTTAATAGACAGCTCAAGCACTGTTCAAAATTGCATTTTGAAATTAAAGCAAAAAATTAAACCAGGTATTTATTATATACAAATAGTAACTGCCCCAGAACCCAGAGGAAAAACCTGTCTGAACTTCCTAAACCAGATTGTCTAAGGCCCATTTTCTGGAAGGTGCTAATTGCCTCCTAAGGGATGCCAAATGTTCTCAAATCGTATTGAATTCAATGAACTCCAACTGGTGTATTTCAGTGAATTCCTGATGAAGTCAGCCTTCTGAGCACTAAAGACTCAAGGGCTCTCAGTAGTTTGCAGGATCACGTCCTACGTGGACAAACAAAACAATATTAGTACGGTGTCCTGGATGACAACCAGGTTAATAAATCAAGAACATCAATTAGTGTTTGTGTAGCTGCACTGCTCATTTATGCCTTCATTCTTAGACACAGATGTGTCTTTAACTTTTTGTGCTGTGAGTAGTCCCATTGATTCAGATATAGGGAACTATTCAGTGTCTACAACTGAATATGCACCTAATTCTTTACAGCGCTAATGCCTGAGGGATTTCGTCCCAGCAGATTTAAGAGCAGAGACAGGACAATTGACAAGCTGTCTGCTGTTCTCCCATCAGTTAGGCAGCTGAGCTTCCTCAGGAGCTGCTCCTCAAGCCATTTTGTGGACTCCAGTGGTTCAGGTGCTTCTGCAAAGGTAGTGTGCATGCACACTTGTGTGTGCAGGAGTGAGAGCACATAATCATGCATGTGATAATGTCACTGGTAAACCCTCCCTTTGCAGAGCTTTGAGGTGGAATGATGTTTACAGAGTATATATGAACCCTTGAACAATAAAATAAACACTTCCTAGCACTTCTCTGGAGATTTTGTAGCTTAAACTACTTACCCCATATTGGCAAATACAGCTTTTCAACCTCACTGTGAAGTTGATCATTACATTATATTGGCAGCTCTTATCTATAACTGACATGCAACCACCTCTACAGTGAAATACAGTAGCCTTTTTTTTTTTTGACACTGCACACTCATGGGGAATAACAGGCATGCTTTACTGGCCACAGATCATCAGATCTTCAGATATAGATCTCACACAAAGGACCTTCAGATCTTCTAACACCTGAATCCAACACTCAATCAAAAGGGAGAACATTATCTATTGCATCACTAAGCTGTTCCTGCAGTGGTAAGCTTGCTTGGAGGTCTCTCTTCCAAATACTAACCAGCCCAACCTGTCTTAGCCTTTAAGATCACAGCACAAGGTGGTATGGCTGCAGGCCATAACTCTAATGAAAACCTGGTACAGTGGGTAGATTGTTCCTGGATCTCATTATAGGCGATTGTTCCACTACTTCTGCTGTTTTTAATTCCTAAACCTAATATTTACCTCTGACCATTCAAAGTTATTTTGAATTTTATCTTGACAAATCACTAAGGAGTCTATTCTTCTTTCAATGCGTGCATTTAACTCTCATTAATGTTCGTATGAGTTATGCACAGAGCTCAGCTCCAGCAGGTTTTTCCAGCAGGGCCCGAGTCTCAGCCCTTATATGGTGTTTCAAAGTTTCTTATGCTTCTGAACAAACACAAAATTCTTCTGCCCAAATGGAGCAGAACAGTGCTTCCTCCCACCCTCCACTGTGACCTTCTGGTCTGCTACACATATCAGGCCTGAACTGCAGTGGTAAGGAGTCTGTTCCCTTTTCTTTCCCCATTTCCAGCCATGCTTACATATGCATACTGGGAATCTTGAGAGCATGGTTTAGTAAAGAACTCATTCAGGCCCAGCGTTACAGAAGCCTTGTGCAAGCTTTTACTGTAGAGAAACTGACAGTGTATTTTGTACTGAATCAGGCTCTAAATTATGCCTAACGTTCAGTTAACTGGAAAGGAAAACAAGCCCAGGCATGTTGCACACCATTTTGACATTCCATGAGCTCTCTGGCAGTCTTTCAGTTATACTTCCTGAAGATTTTTTTGCCTTTTTCTTCATATTCTTGACGAAGTGTTATGTATCCTGGACTGAGCCCATGATATCTAGAAACAAACAAACCCTGAAGGAACGGATTTTTAGACCCAGGAATCCAAAGGTTTAATAGGATGAGTGTTGTTCATACTGTATTAGCTACTGTAGCAGCAGTTGAGAGACTTAGCATAAAGGTTTTTGAAAATTATGATTTCCTGGGGCTTCTGTATCAACCCTGTGATACAGTGCAGGTTACTTTATCAAGCACCAACTGAAGCAATCTCAAAGAAAAAGCTGGAAATAGAAAGGCCTATTTTGAAACTTAAAAATGCCTCTGCAGGGCAAGGTGCATTCTCCTCTGCCTAGTGAAAGGAAAATAAATCTCTTCCTAATAGAGAAGTGCTGTAGAAAACAGACCTGGAAATACCAATGTCTGCATTACAGAGATCTCTGGATACTGTCATGAAATAACCAAATGTGTTACTTCTGCAGGTAGAGCTCACCGGGAAAACAAATTTCCATTCTTCCACAGATTTTAATGTTGTCTTTGAGGTTGGGAGAAGGAAGAGGGGAGAATTATCCCCCATTTTTGACAAAAGCCAAAACCACAGGAAGCACAGTATGTCTGAAATGAACTGTGCTGCAGGGAACGCTGGATTGACTGATGGTGCCTGACATAATTTTGGTCAGTTTTAGTGCAGTGAATTGCACAGAAGAATCAAATCGGAGGGTATTTTGTTGGTTCCAGGGCTTTCAGGGCCCACAGTCCATTGTACTATCTGTCCTGAGAGCAAAGATACAAGATTTCTAGTCCACTTGGCTCCCAACTTGTGGAGCAGTATTGGAGCCAGGCAGCCTGCACAGATTTCAGAAGTGGGAATCTGAAAGCTTTGAGATTCAGTATGATAACAGATGTCATCCTGCAGACACCTATGAGCTACACACCCTGAAAGCCGTTTTCAGGCATGTTGTCCTTGATCCCAAAAGCTCTGGTTTGACTGAAGTTGTCAAGGCTTCCAGACAGTTGCGTATCCAGTACTGAGAACTTCGGGACATACATCAGTCTGAGAAACTGGGCTTCCCAACAGCTCAGCAGACAGGCTGGCAAGAAGCCAGCCTGATAAGACATGGTAAGACCTGCCTAACAGACAGGATGTCACCAGATTTTGGCTGAAATACTTTGGGGACAGTATAAAGATTTGATGAACCAGCATTTTCAATAAAGCAAATTTCACTGGAGAATTCCCAATGAACTGTAGTTTCCAGGAGTTTGAGATGGTTCAGATGTTGTTTGGTTTAGACCAGATCTTCTTATAAAATGCAAGCAAATGGCAATTACTAAGTGCAAAACTATCATGTAGGAAAACTTATCTGTTTGGAGACATGGGTTACTAACAGAAAGCTAGTTCCTAAGTAATGCTACACATTTTCTGTACAGAAGGCCAAGAGTTCTAGGATTTTGCTTCCTTTCAACATCCTAGATGGAGCTGCCTGGCTGGTCAGATAGTAAAGAAAGGTGTATGTTTGTAGGGGAGGCATAAGTAGATAGCTGCAGCCTCAAAGGGAAAAGGGCTGTGATTTCTACTTCTTCCTAGAGGATGGAACTGAGAATTTCATGGCCAGTTATAGGTTGTCAAGTGGGACTGCCTCTCTTGTACCTTTAGGAGCTGAACAAGCTACATAGACTATGTGTGTTTTTCTTGTGGAGATTTCAGTTTGTCATATGAACAGAACCCAATGTGTTTCCTAACTCATCTAATTCTCTTTACTTTTTGGGACAAAAATGGCTCTGATAGACCCTGCCACTCATTTTTGCCCTAGTTGTTTTACTTAGTTTGCTTTTTGGGCTTGTACTTGATGATATTTCAGTGTGTCTTCCATTTCTTCCCTGTTATCCAGGTTCTCCTCTCAAGGTGTTTTTTGTCCTAAACTCTTGAGATGGTTCCCCAAGGGCTTTCACATTTCCTGCGTGTCTCACCAAATTGTGCAGTGATGCAACATGATCATCTTGTTCCCACTGGTTCCAGTAATAGTCTCTTTCTTAACCTCAGACTGACTTTCATTGTCGCATGAGAAAGATGGTGTTGATGTGTGTCACATTGTACCAGAAGCTCCAACCTTTTTCCATGTTCCAGCATCTAATGTTATACTAATGCATTAAATCAAAACATTATGCCCTGCAGACAGGCAGCCCAATATAAAAGTCACACATTTATGAGCTTTCATGCTTAAGAAAATTAAATCATAGAATCATTTATTGGAAATAGAATCATTTGTTGGAAAAGAGCCTTTATAGTAGAGTAAGAGTTAACAGCTGCATCTGGATAGTAGCTGTCATACCATTATTTTTAATATACTATATTTTTTTATTTTTCCGTTCTCTAGATAATTTTTCACAGAGATGGTACAGTGAAGTGTGCTTTCAGCAACGATGAGAGTGGCTTTGATGCTCTCAAATGACAGTTAGTTTTACCTTAGAAGGAACAATAACCTAGCCTGTATTTTCACTAATTGGTGGCACCAGCGAGCTCCACAGTTTGTACAATATCTTTGTTTTAAAATAGTGAGCTCATTAGAGGCAATGGGCTGCTTCCATTGGAATGGTTAACAAGCTACAACCCAGAACATTTCTACATGCCTTTCCACCCCCTCAGAGACTGCCTTAGTCATCTGCACAGTTATAGCCTGTAAGAAAGACAGATTGTTTGCTGAAATGGGAAGGAATTTTACCATTCTCTGGTATTGGAATTAACATATTATTATTGGATTCCAGGCCCTCATTACTTTGATGTCTTTATTTTGACTATGGTTCTGAAAAAAGCAGATCTGTGAAAGAACTTCTGGCTTAATACACAAACATAAAACACTTAAGGGCAATATGGTGAAAACATGCTTGATTGAGAGCTGTGAGTATTAATGTAACTAATTGAATCTAAACTTACTTTGCTATCCCGTATTTGCTGAAACAACTTGAGCTAAGCAATGGTTATATTGTCTTTTTCTGGAGGGAAACAATTGTTCATTTTATATAATAGAATCATAGAATAGTTTGGGTTGGAAAGGACCTTAAAGATCATCTAGCTCCAATGCCCCTGGCATGGGCAGGGATACCCACTACTAGACCAGATTGCTCAAAGCCCCATCTGATGTTTCAGGGATGGGACATCCACAACTGCTCTGGACAACTGATTCCAGTGCCTCACCACACTCTCATTGAAGAATTTTTTCCTAATATCCAATCTAAACCTACTCTCTTTATGTTTATGGCTCTCTTTATGTTTAAAGCCATTCCCCCTTGTCCTATCACTACATACCCTGTCAAAAGTCACTTTCCAGCTCTTTTGGAGCCTCTTTAGGTACTGAAAGATGCTCTAAGGTCTCTCTGGAGCCTTCTCTTCTCCAGACTGAACAGTCCTAACTCTCTCGCTCTGTCTGCATGGGAGAGGTGCTCCAGCTCTCTGATCATCTTTGGGACCCTCCTCTGGGCTTGCTCCAGAAGGTCCACAACTTTCTTGTGTTGGGGGTCCCAAAGCTGGATGCAGCACTGCAGGTGGAAGATCACAAGAGCAGAGGGTTGACCTGCTGGCCACATTCACTTTTGATGCAGCCCAGGACTGGCTTTCTGGGCTGTGAGCACACTTTGCTGACTCATGTTGTGCTTCTTGTCAAGCAACACCCCCAGGCCCTTCTCCTCAGAGCTGCTCTCAATCCATTCTCTGCCCAGCCCGTGTTAGTGCTTGGGATTGTTAGTGCACCCTGACCCAGGTGCAGAACCTTGCACTTGTCCTTGTTGAACTTCATGAGGTCTGTGCAGGCTCAGCACCTCTCGAGCCTGGTGGCATCCCTTCCCTCCAGCGTGTCGGCCACACCACATGGCTCGGTGTCATCCTCAAACTGGCTGAGGGTGCTCTCAACCCCCCTGTCCACCTTGCTGACAAAAATGTTAAGCAGCCTGTCCCAATACCAATCCCTGAGGAACACCACTTGTCACTTTTCTCCAACTGGACATCAAGCTGTTGACCACAACTCTCTGAATGTGACCATTCAGTCAATTCCTTATCCACTGAGTAGTCCATCCATCTATTAAATCAATGCCTATCCAATTTAGAGACAAGGATGTTGTGTGGGGCAGCATCAAATGCTTTGCACAAGTCCAGATAGATGGCATCACTTGCTCTTCCCTCATCCACCAAAGTTGTAACCCTGTCATAGAAGACCACCAAATTTGTCAGGCACAGTCTGCCTGCAGTGAAGCCATGTTGGCTGTCACCAATTGCCTCCTTATTTTCCATCTGCCTTAGCGTAGTTTCCTGGAGGATCTGCTCCATGCTCTTGGTGGACACAGAGGTGAGACTAATCAGCCTGTAGTTCCCCAGATCTTCCTTATTTCGTTTTGTAAAAATGGAGTTGATGTTTCCCCTTTATCAGCTAGTGGGAACTTTACTGGACTGACACAACTTCTCAAATACAATGAAAATATGATTTAGAATTCAGCCCAATCACCCAGTGGAGTGGTGGGAGGTCCTCAACCCCCAGCCCGGGGTGTAGAGAGTCAGCTGAATCTTTCAGCTAGCTCAATGTAGGCCCATCAGTTCCTGCATCCAGTCTTGCAAAGGCAGCTATGTGCTTAGCTCCATGTCTAGTCTGAGTCCAGATGATGAGAAAGTCCTCTAGAGAACAAAGGGAAAACCATTGTATTTGAAATAAGACACCAGAGCTTTTCATTCCAAGATCATTGTCCCCAAGGCTGGGAGGAGAAGGTCTTCCTTAAATTTTTCTCATTAAGACAGCAGTAGTTGACACTGGCAGCTGAAAAGGTTGTCAGGTGTCAATAACTCTAAAATCCAGATAACAAACTACCCAATACTCTCCTGAAGACAAGTCTCAAGAGCTAATTTATGGGAATTCTGAAGGATTAACTGGCTAACATCAATCATGCGGACTGGGTGTAAAATCTGCTGTATTCAACAAGTGCCGTGAACAATTGCACTTGTACATCTCAAACATGTCTTGGATAGCTGGTCAGAGATATAAAAAAATATGATTAGAAGCTTCAGCTTTCCAAACAGTAGTTAATGACACCTGCCTCAAGCAATTAGGAGAAAAATGTGCTCAGAATTCTGTTTAGTTACAGGACTGTTACCCATGCTGCTCCTCCTTCTCCTACATATTACTACTTTTTGAGCTGAGCACAGCCTATTATATTTAGGGGTTTTTTAATTGTTTGCTACCCATCATACTAATGAAGATCTATACATACTACTTCTATGGGTCTGTAGACCTAGTTCTTTTGCTGGAATCAGAGTAGGAGGTGTGAAATATGTTACTTCTATGCCATTGTGTGCCCCAGTGGCAACAGAAAGGATTTGCATTACTTGCCTGCTGTTTTCTGTTCCTCATCTTGAAAGAAAGAGGAAGGTAGCATAGTCTGTGTCCTCTGCAATCATAGCATTTTCTAAATACTTTGGTATGTTATTGTAACTTGCCTTTTTCTCTCTTAAAAGTCTCTTCTGTACTACATTATAGATACCAATAAAATGTTAGCAGAAAAAAACCCACATAAAATGCATGTTATTTGTTTTAGAAGTCTACAAGATACAGTCAGTGTAGGAGGCTGGAATTTTTTACAAGGGAGAGTATTATTTTCACTTTTTAATTTCACATTGACCAATATTTTTACTTTGGGTAAAATAAAAACATACATTTTCCTGAGCCTTTACCAAGATAAATTTTCTGAACATTAGGCATTCCAGGATATACAGCCAACTCCTCCTGAGAGGCCAACGGATAGATCCGTTTTCTTTGGAATATGATTTTCTCCCTCTCTTCAGCTCTTGCCTCTGTTGGCAGTGCAGAGTATCATGGACAAAGCAAATCAAAGCTTTAAACTGGACTGGTCCTCACCACCTTCTCATCTCTTCTGTCATGGTTTTGGTCAAGAATTGTGGTCAAGAGAAAGTACTGGCATTTTTCCTCTTTGTACACTGGGGAAAAGGCAAGTAAAACATGTTTGGGGTGCAGCTGTTGCATATGGCCTAAGGTGGCAGAAATGCTAAGACACTGTGATGGGGTAAGGAATGTTGGAGTGGAAAGTTAGCTGATCAACTTGGTCACCTCTCTGTTCCTGGCAGTGAGTCACTGTAACCATGTTGTTAAATGAAGTCATCTGCTACCTCTCCTCCAAGCTGTAAGATTAATACATCTCATAACAAGCCAGTCACTGCTCATTATTCCCCAATGTTCTCAGATGCTTCTTTTTTATTTTTCCAGAGGTATCTGAGCCATTCACAGAGCCCTGGGAATGCCTGGTAGGCCGATTGCCTTGCGGAGGTGGTGGCTGGTGTTCCATCTGAGTCCCAATGCAATCTTTGAACAGTTCATTTGTGAATGGGGTATGTTCCTGTACATTTGAAAGAAAAAAAATACTTCAGTTTGTACTTGGACTTACATATTTAAAACTTCCAAATTCATGTATTTTTGTATATTACTGTGCACCAGTTGGATGACAATGTAGAAAAATTCTTTTATTCAAACAGGTCTTTATTGCTGTTAACATACAGTTATATGATATGCATAGATAGAGCTTTTCATCTAAGGACCTTTCTGTATATTTAGAACATATACTACAGTAAGTTAATAAGAATTCCCACATGAAGATGCTTAAGTTCTTATGCCCTTCTTCGATAAGTTTTCACAGCAAAATTGTTTAAAGCTTAATTTCATCAGTCTGAATAAAGACTGAGGAGCTGAGGCATCTGATTTTCTTTTTAGCCTCTTATGTAACAAGGTCCTGTGCAAATAATTTTGTAAACCTTCTGCGGATAATTTTCCACAGGCAGTGTGATGTTCTTGAAGGACTTCCAATTCTTCCTCCTTTTACTGATAGCAATAGACCAGTTTTTCCCTCTATAGATGACCAGCTTTAATCTTTGCTTAAACTTTTACTGGAAAGTTGAATTTTGCTCTATTCAGGAAGCAATGATTTAAGCATCATATTAATTAATTTTGCCGGAATTCATTATAACCCTTTCTTACTTGCTCGTAAAAATGAGGGCTCTGTAGAATACTTTGTGACTGCCACTGCATTTGGGTCATGAAACTTGCTGGTATTTTTAAAACTTGTTTGTAGTGCTGAACAGTGCATACCTTGTCTAATTACAGGCTCCTGTGTAAACCTACTATGACTTGCTCTTACAACTGCATTTCATGAACTGTTCAAAGACTGAGTCCCCACAACACGGCCTCAGTGTGTTCATTATGATGTACATGTCTTAACCTTCCGCAGCCTGTATTGCCAGGCTTTCACACATGTTCTCCTAGGGAAGCATGTAAAATTCTCTGTAGATTTTAGTTATTAATGTTCCTCACCTTTGCTATATATTCTAGTGAATTACTTACAGATGTTAACATTGAATATATCACTGTTTCAGGCTTTGTCCATTTTGAGATGAACAGGACAGTTTATATTTTGAGCAATTTTTTTCGTGCTCCTTCCAAACTCAAGCAAATCTATCTACATTTGTTTCACTTGCTTTGTGTTATGATTCTTTTTTCTTTGAAATTCTACACACTATAGATTTACTCATTTTTAAGAAATGAGAGGCTCTGCAGTGTGAACAAAAGACCTAGATATCCTCTCTACATGGACTGCAGGAGATTTTTGGATTCTCCTTTAGAAAACCTGACATTAAACCATATGGAATTTCTATAGTAATTTTATAGAAAAGGTTCCTACTTTGGCAACTATTTTTCTGTTACAAATATTGAAACGTATTATTTGTGAATTTACAGTGAAAAATGTGTTTCCCAATATTGTAGCATTCATTTTTATATTCCTGAAGTTAAGGTCCTAAGGTGACTATCAGCTTTCATACCAGATCAAATTAAGTCTGTAGTGCAGTGCAAGCATATGAGGTAGCTGGGCAAGTCTTCATGTGTGTGAGGAGCCAGTCCCTGTGAATGGCAAAAGTATCGGCGTTTGGAGCAGTGGACTGTTTCTCACAGCCAAAAGAGTATGAAGGAGGGTCTGATTTATAATCCATGTAACAAAATAACCACCTTCTCCATTGTGAACATTGTGAATATATAATTATATAGTGACAGTAGATAGTTTAACATTCACCTGCTATTAGTTGGTTACTAATTTTGCTGTGTTGACCTTCCTGCTTGGCAAATATAAAAAAATACAATCAAAACAAAGAAATGGAGCTGTCTGCACTCTGGAAAGGACTTTAGATTTGTCTCTGACAATGATCCATGGCAGACACTTGAGATAACAAGTCTCTACATTTGTCCTACATTAGGAAGGTGTGGAATGATTTTTCTCCCTTACAGTATTCAATGTCTTGATAATACATAATGTTCTGAGGCTGGTTTAAATTTGGAAGGAAAAACTTTATTATTCCCTCAACAGTCTTTTCAAAACTCAGTTCTGATAACTCTAGGTTTTTTTGTTTGTTTGTTTCTGTACAAGTTGTACAAATTTTGTATCCTGAAAAGGTTTTTGTGTCATTTATTTCCAGTGGCTATAAATGATACCAAATATTTTGAATTCTCCAACTTTTAACTTGATAAGGGGTTTTTGGCTCTTGATCGCAATAAAAACATGATTTACCTTCTCTGTGCCATTCGTTAGCACACTTCAGATATGTCCCCCTCTTGTTCATCTCCCTTCTAGAGTAAATAATCTTAGCCTTTTCAGAGAATTCAAACAGTCTGATAGTTATTCACTATATCTCATTAGTCACCTAACACTTTTTTCCCCTCTCTTCTGACAGTTGTAGATTTTCTGGGGTTTCGTTGGCATTTTTTTAAGTCCTGCTCTTGTCTTAAAAGGTGCACATTTTCCATGTCGATGTACATTACTTTACCATTGTCAACAATTAATTATGTGTCCCTTCAGATAGCTGCTTGTGATGTCTCAGAGTATCATCATTGTCCTCCTTTATCCTGAGATAAATACCCTTACATATCCTGCAGATGCTGCCATCTCACTGCTCCTGGACCTCCCAGAGCATTAACAAGCAATGAAATAGAACATTAGGCCTTCGATAGTTAGCCTTCAGCTATACAAAAAATTGATCTGAATGTTATATTCAGCTTTCTACTACACAAACTTTTTACCCCAGTGGTGTATGTCTTCCTATCCACTTGGCTTCCTTATTAGCTTCTCATGAGGAAGCTTGTCACGGGCTCTTTCTGCCTGGAGTTGGCTTGTGTCAAGCAACTCTCCTTACCTGCTGTGACACTGACACAGATGTGATGAATCACGAGGGATTAAGTGAGGGGTAGTTTCCTATTATTTGAATAAGTTTACCAAATTCACATGGTCAGACATGATGGATGACACAAGTCTCTAATTCCTTGATCCTTCTGAGATGTCACACACTGAAGGGACAGCATTCCCTTGGCCCAACTCCTTTGGAACGGTACCTTTCACAAGGAAGATCTTGTCTTTTACTGCCAGCCTGGCCAATTTATACATAAGGCCTTCTGAACTTCCAGTGTAATGTCATCATCTGAGCCTGATGACTCATTGTGTTTATAATTATCAGTTTGCTGAAGAACCTTTTCCCTGACAACTCCATTTCCCAAAGTATATCATCTTTATTAGCAAAGAGGAAGGAGCTTGGATCCTGGTCCCCACCTACAAATCTCTATAAAATGCCTTGGAATGTTAGGCTTTAAGTGTGCCCTGAAGGTCATGATATTTTCTGATAAAACCAGATTTAGAGAGATGAAAATGTGTCACAGGTAGTGTTACTTTTCTCCTCACATTCTGCAACTGGTCCGTTTTGTCAGTTTAGTGAAAGTAAAGCAGTATGTTGAGTCTTTTTTCCTAATCTTTTCTCTGTTTTCCAATTTATATGGTAATTTAATTGCTAAGTGGGCCAAAAAAATAATTGTAGATAGGTCCCAGATTTTCTCTCATTTGTCACTAAAGAGAATAAAAATTTTATAAAAATTTTGGTTGAAAAATCACAGTGTTCTCACATAAAATATTATATTGAAGTAACAGAGTTCTCCTTTCACTCCATTTTCATCCCACAATCCCCTGAAATTCTTCCATTTGTTCTGATAAATTTGTTCCTGATATATGTGTTGTATATTTATTTTACCACTCATTAAATTCTTTGCAGGAATTTTTTAAAAAATAAAGGGGAATAAACTCTAGTGAATGAGATTTGAAAAGTACTAAGATTACAATCCAGAAAGGGCAGTACATGGCACCATTAAGGATAACAAGAAGAAGAATTCTCTAGGGGGGACTCTAATAAATGTAGTTGTGTGCTATAATAAAGAGCACATGAAAATGGATGTGGTATAACAAAATTATTTATAAAGAGAAATGCAAAAGGTTGTCATGCTGAATAGTTACATGCAGTTCTGTGAAGCACTAACAAGGTTATCACTAGAAGCTGAGTGTGGGGGTGTTCACAGATGTTTTCTAACTAGCACAGAGTGTAAACTGTTTTTATCTTGGAGTATATAGACAAAACTGGAGTTGAGGGGGTGTTTAATCTTTCTCCTGATTGTTAATAATTCAGAGCCAAATGGCAGTAACAACTCACATAGGTCAGTGTAACAAACAAAGTGACTTCAAGATGTTTGATGGAAGGTTTTCAGGCTAAATGCTTTACTGCAGTTTGTCCTGGATTCTTTTTGATACACTATTATCATATTCTCACCCTGTGCTTTATAAATAAGCAATGAAATGTGTGCATGCATGTGTGTGTGCGTGTGTATGCACACACAGGTGTTAAAGAAATATAGCAAACAAACTGAAATACTCATCAGAAAGGTTTACTATGGAAGCGAGGAACTCTTCCTAAGCTGCTATTGTAATATTTCAAACTGCAATGTTAGAGAACCAGAGGCTGAAGCTCTGCTTGCATTCCAGAAGTACAACATTTCTAGAAAGTGCAGTAATTCAGAGAGTTGGCTAAGCGTTGTTCCAGCAACTCACTGAGCTAAAACATCATTTACCCACAACATCAATATAATCTGAGTTTTATGCTATCATTTAAACATTTAAACAGCAACAGATTTACAGTGCAGACTGGAGATATGTAACTAATACTGTAACAAAATCAATAGACAAATGTTTTAGCGCAGGGCAGTTGCTGCTGTTCTCACTGATGTGTATTTGTGTGCATAGCACAGTCACACCGATGTGCTTTAAGTTCAGCTCATAGGAAGGAGTTTGAAGCTCGGGCATTTAAAGCATTCAGACTTCTTCAGACCAAAATCATATCAAGACATGGCTAGGAGTATTGGTGGCCATGTCTAGAGCCAATAAAAATGTGTAGAAGTGTTTTTCTACTGAAATTTGGCTTTAGGGATTTTCCTTTAAGATTACGTTTTAATTGAAGTAGTGAGCCAGTTCTGCATGTGGGAAGCAAGAAGGCTGCTAACATTAGAACTCCTTGCAGAGCCCTGCAGATTCTGGCAGGTTAGTTAAGACCTTTCTACTGGACTTAGATTTTCAAGATGCGGAATGATGAAACAGTTTGTACTGTTTCATCAGTGTCTCACATCTTCAGAAGTTGATTTTAGTGCTATTAATGGTCATGATGCTCAGCTGGCATAGTAGACATTTGCTTTCACATATCAAGTATTTACATCAATCACCAATAGTATTTTGTCACCTCAACATCCTAGATTTAAAAATACATATTTAGAAACAGGAAAAAAGGTTAAAACTGAAAGGCTGGACAGACTCTCTGTGACATGCAAAAAAATAAAAAATAGTCTATGTAAATATCAGGCATAAAAATTATAACTTGGAGCATTTACCTTTAGAAGTTACAACATGCTGAATGCCTTTGATCCATACACCTCAGCCTCAGTTTAAGGTTACTAAATAGGTTTTTCTTCATACATGTGTCTTTTACCCTGCATTTATGGGCTTAGAGTACCAACCTAGAAATAAAGACTTGCATTGATTTTTATTTTTAAATTAACATAAACTCTAGTATTCAAAGCCTATTTCATGAGAGACCAGTTATCTTTCTCTTTTATTATTTTCTCCAGATTAGCAGAAATAGAAATCATTAAGTAAACTTAAGAATTAAAATATTCCTCCCTCACCTTAACAAAGAATTTCAAAGAACAGTATTTATTTGAACTAGGCGTTAAAATAATTTGATTTGCTTCTCAATAGAGAATGTTTGTGCATGCAGTTTGAGAGGAGCAGGCAATACCAGGAAGGTAATTTAAGCTGATGTACTTTAGTCTACCTTTAGGAGTGGCTGAGGGCACACGCATGATCCATTTCTATTGTTCAGCTGACAAGTTACAGGAGAGCACTCACTTGTAAGTGTGAGCCTCTATACTAAGATATTAATCTGAGGCCCTTTTCTAATTGCCAACAGTAATAAGTTTGTTCATGTGGTAAAGGTATCACTTGCTGGCAGAGGACAAAAGGGTTAATGAATAAGCGATGCCAAAAAACAAACCCACATGTTGCACTGGGAAACATTTCCGCAATAGTGTGTCATTGTTCGGGTGAAGAAATGTCACGTGTAGCTTCAGACTATTTATACTGCCTAAAATCAATTTTGAAAAATGTAAGCACTAGCCACAGTGGGGCCCTAGCAAGGATTTGAAATAAACCTCCCAGGAGGAGGATGTAATTATTTTCTCTTAATATCTAAAATATCAGGTTTAAAGGGAGGAGGTAAAAGCATTCATTCAGCACAAGTGCCTCAGTGTGTTTATTGAATGGAATCACACAGCCTGGAGGCCAGCACTGTGCTGTCTCACATGCCTGCTATCCCACTAATTTTGCTGGGATTAGAGGGGGTGTAAATGAGCACAGAATTTAGCCATGGGATTCTAAATCTGCTTTGTCTGAGAAACCACACATGGGCATGTGTACACCTACATGCACAGACACACACCGTGTGCCTTGCACCACTGCAGGTGGAGATTGCTGTGGTATGCTTGTGGGGTGGGGTCCCTTATGGCAGGAATGCCAAAAATCTTTTTAATCTTACTCACCTCACAGAAGTTAGAGCCAGCCTTGACAGTGGCATTTTTGTCTTCAAAATGTATTGCTATTTTAAAAACTAGTCAAATGCACTTAGTTTAAGAAAGCTGTATTGCCTTAATACTATGCATTACATTTGTGAGCTTCCACCTGTCAACCAGCTTCATCATGTTCAAATGAGGTACCCACACACCAGCTTCTTTGAGCAGCAGCAAGTGAGCATGGGGAGCTGAACAGGAAGAACCTGTACACTCTTTACACTGCTGAAAGATGTCCACAAGTCTTTCATTTGGGGAGGTACATTCACAGAGACTGCTATTGACGAGACATTTTTCTTTCCAGCTACAGAGACAGATGCAGAGCTCAACCCTTGGCATTTGTGTGTGTGAAACCAAAGTGAAAATCCCATCCAGAGAAGTTCTTCAGCTGCTTTGAAGCTCTGTGAGGGCTGAAAGTAGAAGGTCAGAGTGAGACTTCCTATCTCAAGAGNAGGCTGATCTCTTAACTGATTCCAATTGGAATTTAGACTTAAAAATTGATGATATGGTATTGCCCTGCGTGATGAAGAGTAAGGGCTCAGGTTTGTTCACAGCTCCAGCAATGTAAATCCTGAATCACTGCACTCAGCTGGAGTTAGGT
>WEIV01006837.1:79527-102990 GCA_013390005.1 Calyptomena viridis
TTTTGAATGTAATCAGACCTACTATCTGGTTTGATCATTATTTTGTAGAGATTTGATTGCTACTTATGATTTGTAATAGAGGTCATTATTTTATTAGATGCTTTCTGGGTGTGATTAAGTCACTTAAATGAAGACTTTTTTTCAGTTTAAGTGAGTAAGATTAATATATTTCTGATTTCTTGTAAACAAATCTGAATTTACACAAATCTTCATGCATTGTACGATGAAAGCTTTTTGTTAGAATACACAGATATGAGCAGATTAATAAAGTATAGAACTTCATGCAAGCTAAATATATTATTTTTATAGAAAAATATGTTTTGTTTTAAATTTTATATATATCATCTCCAATGTGTGATCCTATTATTCATATGACAGGCTTTGAGAGTGAAAGATATAGTTTCTTGTTGGATATGTAGCCCTTAGCAGGAAAAAGAAAGCAGTATTGCTCAATGAAGTTGAGTGTTTCAGGAATAAATTTAACATTCTTAACATTTACTTTGTTGAAAGTTATTCAGTGAATGAGATGTGTAGTTGTTCATCTGCATTGCAGATTTATGAGTTATATTTTATTCGCAAGTGCAGTTCCCTCAGATATTTTTCTTCAGGTTTCTTAAGGGCCTGTAATGGACTCCAGCAAGTCTTTAATGCTTCTTAAGAAAACTGAGCTAAGTCAGTATTACTCAGTCTTGAGTGAGTCTGTAAAAATGCCTGGTAGAGATACTTGCCACTCATCTTGTTAAACTGAGGACCTGGGAGGTAGTGAATGAGTTGGGAGCTCCTCCAAGAAGGCAAGAGATGCATATGTCTTGAGAGATCACAAAAAGCTGGAATTGTGTATAAAGAGCATTGCTGAAACTAAAGCCAAGAAGGAGAACTAGGACGAGAGAGTCCTGAATGGAGAGCCTTGGGACCTGAGAAAGGATGACATTGATTAGTGATACATGTTGTGCTGGATAGTTTGGCCTGTTCATGCACTGCTAACACTTGATGTGACCGGTTCTGTCTGAGCCCAGATGGTCATCCTACGTTTGTGCTACTGCTGCTCATAAGCATCTTTGTACCATTTATATACTTCTTGTTATCAAATAAAATATTCATTATGGATATCTATTGCATGTGAAGCATGCAGGCCAAGCACAGCTACTGCTGATGATATAAATGTTCATTTGCACAGCAAAAATGGCATGAAATTAGGGAAGATTGGTTAAATAAAAATCACATTGAGAAACAAAGAAACAAATCTATAACATTCTGTAAAACCTGTCAGAGTGGTGGGCCAGCTTGGCATTAGCAAGCCAAAGAGCCATGAAATACTATATGTGGCATGCTCACCACTGTACTCACACTAGAGAGTTCATGTACCTTTCTTGTGGTATTGTGCACCTCAGGAACCTCGCCCTTTATAGTGCAAAGTTGTTTTCCAATGGACTGGTAACAATAAGAGCTCAACAGTTTTTCTGGATGGCTGCTATTTGTGCCTGTGACTGAAAACTTGCTGGGAAAGCTGTATGTAATGGTAGAATTCAGATATATTATTATGACATACAAATAGCTACTTTGTGGTTTGTTAGGAAAACCAAGGCAGGAGATGGCCATTTTTTTGCTATCCTAGATTCCAGTTGTTGTCATCTTGCTTTAGGAAAAAAAACACCTTGTTTGAGAAATCTTGTACTTCTACTCTTTGTTCTATTCTGGTGGTGTTTTGTTTGGGTTTTTTTAACTGAAAGGGGTTGAACTTGGAAATGTTTGGATACTCTCTTCCCAATTTTCCTTTGACTGAAGATTGTCCCATCATTTCTATGCAGCTTGCACAATTGGCTCTGTATGATTACTTCAAGTGAGCTTAACAGACCCCTTTGTCTTAATATACCATCTTTGCATAAAGACTCAGCAGCTCAACTACTAATTCCATAAATAATCTTTTTCAATAGAGAATGCCTTCTCAATTTGCTATGGAAGCTGCTCATATCCATCTTTTTTGTGTCCCATACGTTCCTCTCTGCATGGTTGCTGATCTAAGATTTTGACATCAGTCGTAATTATGCAGCAAAATAAGTGGCTGAACCAAAGAGACGTTTTTCCTGGACCTGCCTCAGAAAGCAGCATGCAAGTTGAAATTTCATTTTTAAATTCAATTTCTCCCCCTTGGAACAAATTCACTAAAGTCAAAGTATCACTTTTTACAGCCTCAGTAACTCTTTCTGAATTTTCAAAGTCAATTCAGCTCTAAGCTGAAGTAATTATGGCACATGCTATAAACCACAAGCACTGTAAACTCAGCACGGACTGCTATAGCACCATCTTGGAAGGATATCAATCTCCTTTTACTCTAATTTGTTATACACACTGTTTCTTTGGTGGCTTTTTCTTACCCTCACATTCATCTATTAAAAGAAATGAGAATGGAGCCTGTTCCCAGTTCATAAAAATGTAAGCCACTTTTGGAACCATGGAACTTAGAATTAAAGCGGCTTTAGAATAAAAATGGATCAATTGTACATTTTTCTCCATGTTGTCCCTTCTGACGGAAAGCAGTACACTATCAACTGTTAGTAGATGAGAGTGTATCTACTGCTAGCAATGAGGATCCATTGACTTCATTAATTATTGTAGCTGTACTTACTAAATTCAACTCATTTGTGAGTGCATAGAACTCATACGTAATAGATAGTCTTTTTTGTACAAGGCATCTCTAAGAAGTAGGTGAGGAAACCTTGGATGTGTTCTTTGTAAGGTTTGGCAGATCATGAAAGAATAAACCACTTGCAGTGTCTCATACATGAACATTTCCTTGATGTTTATAAGATTTACAGAGAAATTTGGTTTCATTCTTTTTTTCTTATTTTTTGCAAATGTGTCCTTTTCCCAGTTTTGCCCAGGCTTGAATATGAAATGCCAAACTACCACAAGAAAGTCTAGGCATCACAATATTTTTCCAGCTCAAGCAGCAACTGAAAGTCTTGTGAGACAGCTTACAGAATTCCAGCTCAAACTTGTAGAACCAAGATGTTTACATAACTTATATAAGGTGGGGCTATATATATATTAGATGATTAGCTACAATAATAGCCAAATTTTCAAAGTTGCCCAGTATATGCAGCATTTGGGCTTCAGACCCTTACAGAATGGTGATAGAATCTTTGGTCTCCCATAACTGTGAGAAGGGGGAAGTGACTTTTTATTATCCTCTTAAATGATTTAAACAATTCTTTATTTTAGACCATAAGTGTCACTGCATATCATAATTACTACGACTTTACTTAACGTTTCTTGGTGGTAGCAATTCAAGACTTCAAAACGGCTCACAATAGGTAGCTTCAGGGAGTGCTCAAGTATTCATATCAGAGTGTCTGAGTAACTAATATGACATCTACGGATGTGATACAGGAATAAAAACCTGCCCCTCACCTTCATAAGGAATGATGTAATTCTGGTTCCACTAGTTCATAAACTGTATCACTGACAGAAAATGAAGGAGACCTTGACGGGTGCTACTGAAAGTTCCTCTGCTGTTAAACATGTAAAGATTATCGTATTTCCTTTCATTTTCTAATTCAGACTGTTCTGAACATGAGGAACAGCTTTGTAAAGCTCAGTAGCTTCAAAGGAAAAGGATATCAATGCTAAAGATCTCCACACTGAAATATCGTGGATGACAGGAAAAAAAAAAAGATAATTTTGCCAGGGTCATTGTCCACAAGAAGATAGGTGTGATAAGCATGTTATTTACACTTTGCTCTTGCATGAAAGGTCATTAAAAAACATTCACTGACTGTGGATTGCACACTCCAGGAGCAACAGCATGTATTCCAATCTTAAAATACTGAAAGATGGAACAAACGTAGGGACTGCCACATATGTTAGGTTGCTTCATGAAACTTCAAAAGATATGGGACTTGGAAAACCAAAAGAAAACAATCAATGAGCTTATGGGACACATTTTTTAAAAAGAAAAATCAATTACCATTGTTTTCTAAAATACTTGCTGACCACAAACCAGTGTGATTTCTCATTACTAGTGTTACCTCTAAGAACCTATTCCTTCCCATGGTAAAATGTAGGAGAGTGCAAGAGCCATTTCTGAGACTGATTTCACCATCTTAGCACTAGTATATTTTAAAAAGAGGCAAAGTGCACTTTATGAGGAAATGAAAGAGGGCCCAAAATGCCTTTTAATTTATTTTTATAGTAAATATCATTAAACAGAATTTTGATGCCATGTATTTTTATTTTATATGTAATGCTTGTAATGTAGAAAGGAGCCATTTCATGAAAGATTGAAATAAGCAGTTGCTAACAATGAAGTCATTATTTTATTGAAACCCGATAAACTTTTCTGGATAATTTGGGATTTTTTAAAAACATTTTTCAAGGCTTAAATGGAAAAGATGGAACCTTAATTTTGGCAGAAAAGAAAAATTATTTCTATGGTAGCTTCATTCGGACATAGAAAACCTGTTTCAGACTATTCATGGCTCTACCTCTCACAAACTATTTATTATGTACTATAAATTACATATAACATGGAACATAAAATTTAAATAGAATTGTTCTGGAACCATAGATACAGATTGAGAGTTAATTAAATGAATGCGTGGGGAAAAATCTGTGTGAGATACAGGACTAGGGGTTCCCTGCTGTACCTATTTAATGAAGTCTCATCCATCTGATGGCTCCTGGACCCACTCTTCAACACTTCCACAAAAATGTCACATTCTTTATGGGGGAAAAGTGTGGAATGAGCCTTACCCACATCAGTACACCATTTTACAATTCCAATCCAATTAATTAAGCCTCTATTCTTCATGCATGATTGGCCATCTCTCAGTTACACACCCAAGGCAAAGCTCCAAGGGGGCCAGGCAGCCCAAAAAAGAATGTACATTCCCAGCTCTCATTTACTTAAATACATATTTTTGGTAAAAACAAAATGTTTAAAATTACTTGAAATAAAAGTGTGCGTATTTCTTCAGGGCCAGAGCATCAATAACATGTTTCAGGAAAATGAGCTTTTATTATTTTTATTTTTAATGCAGAGTCATAATTAAAGCAGTGAGGAGAGAACAACCTCCTCTGTGAATGAGAAAATTAGACTCAGTGTAGTGAGATGGGAGGGTAGAAGGAGACTTCTGATGCGTGATTAAATGAAGAGGCAGTATGGTGAGGGCAGATGAGACACAGCACAGTGGGAGTACGGAAAGCATGGTGAAAGAAATAAACAGAAGTCAAGATGTTAAAGTATCATAACCTGACTGCACTCCTGAAGAGTTAAAAATGAACTGATCATCTGTCAGGAAACCACACGAGGGGGGTGATGTGATTTCAGTCCCACCTCCCTCGGTAGGAATGTTGCTCTTCTGTGATTACAGGAGAAGAGTAACTATTTTCTTCTTATTGCCCAGCATTGCACTGTTATTTTTAGCACTTGATTTCTAAGTATTTTTCTTATAGATCATCTGTCATTTCAGTGTTAGAAACAACCATGCTATTTTTTCTGTAATTGAATGGAGTCTTTTTCATTTATGCACTTGTTATTTACACTGATCAAAATCTCTGTGAATTCACTGTATTGTCTGGACACCTGAGATCCAGCTCAGGGAAGCAGTTTCTCAGGTTCTCTCTCATACTGCAACCTCACCTCAGAATAAGTTCACATTGCAAATAGCAACATGGATAAAAAGCTATGCTTGCTGCTTCAGTAGGATCTGGATGTCAATGTGAGGTCACAGACAGGGATGACCTCTTCCAAAATTAGCCATAGTAGTATAGAATGTTGCAGGTCCCTCTGGTTTGTGCCCGCCAAATGGTATTACTCTCTTTAGGAGGAATCATGTTAGTGCTGCCCAAAGGCAGTGCCTGTCATTGTAAATAGTCAATCATTTTAGTGAAAAACCCCATCGCGACCAGTCTCGGCTCGTTAGAGGGATCTGAGGTGGGGTTGGAAGTGGCAGACCTTGCTGGTACTGTGGCATTAGCTCTCCCCTCCTTTCCCCAGTGGTGGTTTCTGTGCCAAGATGTACCAAATGTCAGTGCAAGTATGTCCTTGACAGGTGATATTAGGCCAGGAGATTGTTTCACCTGTTGCAATTACACCTTAGAACTTTTTTACACTTTTCTGCAGAGGTGAGATTTCCCAAATGAAATTATATTTTCTGACTGGATTGCAAGTTTGAGGCATTTCACACATTTACATATCCCTTCAATCTGTCATCATTGATGCTAGAAGGGAAAAATCTGAAACAGAAAGGGAAAGCTGACAAGTCCTAAAATTAAAAAGTTATTGATTAAGCCATTTGACTTGTTCTTTCATTCCAGTATTGTACTCTGGGAAACAAATGTTTAATTTATTTTGGATAAAGAGATTCAATTTGTGATAATGCCATGAAAATGTAATAATCTTACAAACTCAGGTCTCTCTTAGGAAAATGTTAATGAGTGTTTTCTATTACACTAAAAATACTTTGTAAAAGAGTTGGTTGAATGTTGCCCAAACAATATTTTTGAACTTTCGTCAGAATTGTGCTTGGTTCAAGAAAATTCATATCCCTTTGTGCTATTTGCCAACCGTTACATGTACAGTTTCTGTTTGGGTGAAGGATGGTTCTAAGAACTGTCAGTTCATTCAAAAACAGAGAACAGATACAGTATCAAGTCATTAAATGATCAACCACAATCTTCATTGCTAATAATAAATGTTTTACTTTGAACACAGCCTTTAAGATCAAAATTGTTCATTAAAAATGCAAGCATACTTGGTATTATGCAAAGCCTAGTTTAGATATTATTCATCTGCAGAAAAAAGTATCGATGCCTGATTGTCAATGCAATTACTAAATATATTGCCAGAACTCCCACTTGGTCCACAAATATTCATTAAAGGAAAAAAAACTTCAAAACATTATCACAATTTCTTCCCTGCAATTAATTAAACACCATGTATTGTTTAAGAACATATTTTTTTCCTCACTCCAAGGTGTTTTATTTTCAAAATACAAAGAAATATAAAGACCTAAGTATTTATCTTTGTTTTGGTGAAATGGCAACATTACAGTCATAATCAGAGTACTCAGTCAGAACTGGGCCTTCTTTGCACATAGTGCTAGTAAAAGACATTCATTTCACAAAATGCCAAACGTAAAGTTATTTCAACAAAATAAATGCCTTTCAAATTGTGAGAATATAGTGCATCAGCTCTTCCCTAAATTATGTAGTACAGTTCACAAGCAAGTGCTTCATTCTCTATTACAATTTGACATACTATAATTTCATAATTAGGGCTAGAGGCTTCATTAATTTGGGCTAGAGAAATTGCTGTTGGTTTTTTTAAAAATCTCACAACGTTTCTCAAAAATATTTTTGCTTTGTTTTTAAAAGAAAGTTTTAAGTACTGGAGGAAGAACTTCTAAAATGGGATTTGAGTGTTGACCACACAGTAAGTTATACCTAAGTCTGGAAAGAGCCTGAAACAGTTACATTGAAAAGTAGGATTTGCAAAATTTGTTGTAACTTCTAAGATTAGTTCAGATACCTGATGATGATAATCTGAAAAATTTAAATCACAGCTTTTTTAATTGTTTTATTACTGCTAAAACTGACTAGAAAGAAAAGGGACAGTAAAATATAAGTGGACTCACACAAGGTGGTTTTAATAATAAAATCACTGATTTCAATTAGCAGGCAGTTGGCTTACCCCAGCTTCTAGGGTTTAGCCATGGAGCTCCTCTCCACATACATCAGGTATGGGACTTTACTCCCTCTTGCCCAGTAAACGACATTTTGGTGTTTATCTGACTGAACAGCCAGGAGCTGTCACAGAATGAGGGCGGGCAAGGCCAGCAGAAAGCAACCAGTACATGTAATTCTATTCTGCTCTGCAGCCTCCTCGGGGAAGGACAGGCACTCTCCTGTTAGTTTGCAGGGAGAACACATTTCTCTCACGTTCTGCTCCAGAAAGTGAAAGAAAAATATTTTTTATATCACAACAACTTTGTTCTCAAGAGCAACAGATCTGGACAAACTCAAACCCTAGGACTGAGCAAAAGTTCTGGATTCAAATAGTTATTTGGGGTGAAGTTGCAGCTAGGGGCCATATAAACTTTACAATACTTGCCCATGCTCTCAACTAAAATTTTAATTCTAAATATAAACCTCTTTGAAGTCTGAGACAGTTCAGCTTTTTTTTTCAATGTCTTTCCAGTGAACCCAACACCAGTTTTAAGTTTCTCATAACTTTCAGATTTGGTTATAAACATTTTCTCTGTTTTCCTTGTGCATTATTTCATTTTCTGTGAACTTAGTAATTAATTATTGGGGTTTTTTGTAGCTGTGTTGGAGGTTTCTTGTAAAGCTTTTTGGCTATGTTAGTTCTTAGAGGCCATAAATCTTACTGTATTTTATAAGACAACAGATTACTCAGACTAAGAAATTTAGTAATATGTTAAACTGTGTTGGTGTTTTATTTCTTGAAGAACTGTCATAAAAGCTAGATATTTAGTGAATTAAGAAGCATAGTACTCATCAGATCAAACTGGTAGTTTCCTATACCTTCTTTCTCACTCATAGCCTCCTAATACTGTCAGGATTGATGTCATCGTTTATCCACTCCAGAAGACTATATTCCTTGGAAAGAAGTTTGTGGAAGGGGGGGAGTGGAAACAGGAAGCCAAATTTATTTTAGCAACTTTGGTTTTTATAAAAAAATTGTATTTTTCATGAATCAGTGATACCTAATATAGTGTATTTCTTTACACTAGTAGTTTTCTCCTTGTTGACTCATCCTCCATTCTCCCTCCCCCTCGTAGCAAAATAAGAAAAACAGATTACTGTAAATTTTGGCATAGAAGGGTATTTGCATCATTTTCTTAGAAGTCACGTGCTTTGGATTTCCTCTTGTTTATGATATATTAAAATGTATTCCAGATGGTTTTAATTATAAAAAGTTTTCAGGAAAGCAAAGTAATCCGTAATAAAATTTCCTCTACATTTTTTAAAATAGCCAATAAATTAGTGTACTGTAGCTTATCAAACTGCCACATAATTCTACATTTGACCCCAGTGCAGTAAGGTCTGGCATTTCCTTGAGACAGCTAGTTTGGTCAGAGGCAAAGCAGGCTTCCCCAGGCATACTTTCAGTTCCTCTTCCAAGGCAGAGTGTTCCCTTCCTGGGGCCAAGCCAGCTGTGCGAGTGCTCATTGGTGCGAGTGGCTCTGACTTCCTACACAAACACAACCACCTCTGCTGCACCACATTGGAAGAAGCAGATGTGTTACATGGGGTGTGCCAAAGTCTGGATTCAGGACAGAGAGAAAGAGAAAGTATTTTAGCTGCTGGTTTGTGATGCTGGTGCTGTGCTGCATGAGTTTTTCATTTGTAAAGTTTGGTCAGGTGCCTAGATTGTGGAGGTAAAATCTGGAAGAAAACACAATAAAACAAGAAGATCAGTTCAATTTTCAAGGACATATATGTGGGTGGGGAGAAAGGTTTAGCCATAAAAGGCATTTTCAAAAGGTCAAAGAACTAGACGAGTGACAATGGCTCTGAATCCTTAAAAATATTTCCAGAATTTACCCCTTGTATTCATTCATCTGTTCATCCTAATGACATACCTGATGAGGGTGCTTACTCTAAGCTTGTATCCATATAAGGAGTTAAAGTAGGCAGGATAATGAGAAATAGAAACCAACTCTGCAACTTCTGTGACTTTTGAAGCTGTGAGTGTGTGGTGGGGGTTTTTTTCTCAGAAATAATCAAGATCTGAAAGAAAGGTATAGCTTCACAAATATCTAGGTGAAAGAGTTATTAGGCTATTGCTTCATGAGTTTAGTTACCTGCCTGTAACTTTAAATTTGTCCTGCCAAAAGGTTTCTCCCTGGCAAATAAGAACTTCAGCTCATGTCCTGAAAGACAGCAATACAAAAGAGTGAGCATGTACATTTGGTGCTAGCCAGGTATGGGGATTCTGTGGCACTCTGGGGTGAATTTGAGTCATTAGGTCTAGGAGTATAATGTAAGGAACTGTAAAAGTGGGAAAGCATACAGCATCATCGTGGACTAGATCCTTCTACCTGTCAGTTCTTTTCCAGAGGTGGGAAGGAATCAAACAAAAAAGGGGTTTGTATAAGATTTGTTGAGGGTTTTTTTATTTCCCTACAGTGTCTAAACACAGCAGGATCTGTAATAAAAGTAAATTACTGTTAATGTAGCTATCCCACATTCTCAGGTGGCATAAATGTTGTTTGAGTGGTGAAAGTAAGATCTGTTGGCTTGTACCATTCGAGGCTCTTGCCTTTTGTCACTAATTTGCCTTGAGTACTATTTCATCAGCCAGATTTGCAAAGAACAGTAAACAACCATGCAAAACTCCAAGCTTTTTTTGCATTAAAAGAGTAAAAGCAAATATTTCACCTTGCTATTGAATCTATTTGTATTTATTGCAAAAGCAACACAGCACAGAATTTGGACCCAATTTTAGAAGAGATGAGATAGAATACTAAGAAACAGATGCAAGACAAATGTCCCTTTTATGCCTCTTAAAAACAGTAACTGAGCGTAGTTTTGCCATCAAACTAGAAAATGATAATCAGTGAAAAACAAGCCGATTTTTTTTTAAGGCTAATGGAAGTAAATTACATGTGATTTAGAGCTTGTCTGGGTAAGGATGGCGGCAGGACATGAGAAGGAAGGAGAAAACCACAGACTTCTATACATGGCAACCGTGACTGAGAACTTTGACCAAATTTTGAAAGGCATATAAAATGCTAATGCTGCCACTCCCCAGGAATACCCTCCTCCCTGGAATTCCTCCATGTTTTTACACAGAGCCTGTTCCTCTAGACACCGTTTCACAGACAGAGACAGGCAGTTGTGTTCCATCTACGAGTGTACAAACTTGTCCTTCCACAGAGCACTGTGCTGGCCACTGAAGGCCTTGGTCCCAAGGTGTTTCACAGAGAAACCTGAGGAATTTGTGAGAGAAAAACTGAGCTACAGGTAACAAGGAAGGGGTTGCTTTCTCTGGAGAAAATGTCAGGAAAAAGATGAGGGGAGCTCTCAAAATGGCGGCTGTTACTGGCCACCAGCACTTGCGAGGGGTTGCTGAGGGCACTGAGAGGAGCTGAAGTGGTGCCAGTATCCTGGTCTCTGGAAGTGTTACACTGGGTCTAAACCACGTGAGAACTGGCTTGTATTTTCACATTTCATTTGCCCTTCACAGCTGCAAAAGAAAGCAGAGCAAAGGAACAATGGGCCCAAGGCCTTCTGGCAGCTGTGTTTGTGGGAGTGCAGTTAGGTGTCTGCTCCTCAGCCTGTCTGTGGGAACAGGGCTGGGGAGGAACTTGTGAGATATTTGCTGTCTGGCTCATCCATCAGGGAATATTTATTTGTTCATTAATTTATTTTATGAAGATTGTACAGACTACACAGTGGATTTTCTCACTGATCAGTCTTTGTTCAGAGTTTACAAACCATGACTTGATTGCAGTACAACAGCATAGCCTGCCTCCTCCTCTTGGGGCTTGTGGTGTAAGGCAGGATACTAGGGGAGAGATTGTAACAACTAGCCACAGTACTGTGCCTTTGTAGAGACAGTTATTCCACTTTTTGGTTGGTTGGTTGGTTTTTTCTTTATTTAAAAGTTTTTAAAGCATATAAACAGGACTTTGATATTCCCATTGCACCAGACCAGAAAAGCAATTGCGTTAAGGGAACTATCCACACAAAATTAGAAAATAGGATGCTGGCATAGCTTTCTATGTACATGAAATTTCTGTTAAATAAAAAAGAAGCAAGGAAGCATACAATAGGTGGAAGCAATCACCCAGGAGGACTTTAAGGATGCTGAGTGTACAAGGATGGAGTGAGGAAAGTCAGAGCCCTTGGGGGGTTGGACCTGGTAAAGAGTGGCAAAAAGGTTCCAGCAGATACATTGGCAGCGCAAGGGAAAACACGGTCCCACTGCTTCTGAGGGTATGAAGAATGCAGAGACAGGCTCTTCTCAGAAGCACCTAGACAAAGAAACAAGTGAAAAGGGTACAAACACAAATACAGAAGATTCCACATTTTTTACGTTTAAGTGAAAAAAATTGGTTTTAATTGTAAGGCTGAATGAGCACTGGAGCAGATTGCCAAGAAAGGCTGTGGAGTCTTGGTCCTTGGAGATATTCAACACTGGATAAGGCACAGGCCTGAGCAACCTGTTCTTGCTCACTCTACTTAGAGCAGGGGTTTGGACCGGTCAGTCTCCAAAGGTACCTTCCAGCCTCAACAATTTTGTGATTCTGTGAAATTCTGTAATTTGCAATTTAAGCAAATAGCTGTGCTAACACTTTGGATTAACACCTAAATTAATTTTTTCTGTAAATCAATTGAATATTTGCTATCAAATCCCTGTCAACTTATTTTAACCTAGACCTTAGTGTTCCATAAAAGCTTTTAGTGAATCAGAGGCCAAAAGAAATGTGTGCAGCTTTTGATTCCAATTAAATCAACCTGTGGGGTTTTTTTAACAAATAAATAGTCTTTTCTGAAAGTGAAACTGGCTGGAAGCAAAAGTGAAACTTGTTTTATTGCTTTTCGTTGTTCAAACTGGGAGAAACAGCAATAGTGAATGGAGGTCATAGGTACTACTAAGTAAACAGAATTAAAAATACTAATTTCTTTACCATAGCGATGCCGCTTCTAGTAATACAGTGAAGAAGTCAGAGTGTTTATTGTTACCCTTATTACATTGACAAAGTCTTTTTGATCTTTTGTTTGAGCTTTATGTAGCTCTTCCTCTTTTTATCACAATTCTTTTGCCCACCTCCAGTACTTCATGGTAGTAAATACCTGTAAGATGCAAGTTGCTATAATTTGTGACTGTATGAGGTAAACTAGTGTAAATTATGCAAAGAAAGGGAATAATTTACTCTGGGATGAGTGCAGCCATGTGCTGTCATTGGCTCCAGAAGGAGGGATGCTCATTTGTGCCTGTGTGTGTGCCGAGAAAGGTGAAGGTTGAGTTAAAGCAGATCAGGCCTGCTTTATTTTATACACTCCTGTTAACTGTTTTGTTGAATTCTTCCTGATGCTGAAGTCCATGTCTGTTGTTAGGATGCTAACTTGCACACATTTCTTTTGCCACTTACACTCAGGAACAGCCATGTGTTACTTTCCATCCTGCACGCTGCCTGCAGCTGCTGACCATAAGCTACACAGAGCTGACTGTAACTCCTGGGAAACTGTACCTGTTTTGCCACCCCTTGATTTGGTTGGGCTCATTTTCAGTAGCACATTATGCAGTGTGGGTTAAATTAATGTATATTGCATAGACTAATGGTACTACATGGGCCTTAGAGAGAATACAGAGAGAATATATGTGGGTAGCTGACAGCATTTTTGTATTCACTCCTATACTGAAGTAGAAGAGCTCTGTCACCCTCTACATTCCTTAAGCAGTGTACAGGAGTTTGTGTCTCTGTAATTCCTTGTGTTGCAAGCTTTCCCCATGCTTGTTATATATGACCTATAGATACTCCCTCATATATCTGCTACATGAACTCCCTCCTCTTTCCCTTGGCTGTAATGCTGATACTTGGCAGGAACACGGACCTTTTCTTGCCCCTTTTATTATGTGTGAATTTCCAGTACATAAACAGATTCTTTTTTAACTAATTTAGTATGCACAGTTTTATCTATTTGTTTTGTCTTTTCTTCCAGCTCCATCTTGAAATGACTCACTGTAAAATATTTATTTAAATTTTTGAAGTTTAATTTTAATCGAAAATCCTGTTCAGCCTCTAGTAGTGGAAGATGCTGTAGTCCAATAATACTAAGTCTTCTTTTCTTAATTGTTAAATATTTCCCTTTCTTGTTTCCATGTGGAATAAGTGAGAAAAGCAATTGCCTCCACTACTTAAAGATTCATAACTCAAAAACTCAATCCTTTCATGTAATTTTGAGTCCCAGCCTAGCTGGTGGTTCCTACATTTCAGGCTCTGACTATGCGTTCAGCACTTTCAAATGAATCATTCAGACCAGTACTTCTGTCAAAGAGTCTTTTTTTTTTTTTTCCCAAAAAAGGTTTTCCTGATTTTACAGAAGCAGACCCTGAAAATGCAGAGAAAAAAATATTAAAATTTTCAATTTTTTTTTCCCTGTCTCTTTAAAGTGCTTGTTCTCTTTCTGTTGTATTTTAGTGCTACAAAAATATGTGGGATATGCTACTTTTGCATGTAATTAGCCTTGTTCTTACTTATTTGTGATTTTGGTAAGATTTTAATTGACACTTCAGTGTTTTTGTGAAGGCCTATCTTTTGAGGAGCACTTTTTAGTTTTTTTCATGAGCAGTTAGTGGGGGTAAAGATTCTCTATTTCATCTGCTATCTGTGAAGTTCTCTTCACAAACAAGTTAATGGATGTCCCAGCTCTCACTAGGAAGTTTGGGTTTTATGAAAACTTATTATCAACTCTGAAAACAGAAACAGTGAAAATGTATAATGAACTGGGATACCTTTCCAGTTTTGATCGTTAACACACAGCCCTGATCTTCATCCTAAGTTTCTTATTGATGCTAGTTGGATTGATGAAATAGGGTTTAGATTGATTAAATAGAGTGTAAAGGGAATCATATAGCTTTCTTTTTTAACTTTATCCCCAGGGTGGCTGTTCAGTGCCATGCTGCTTCCTTCCATAGAGGCTGTAAGGTGCCGGTTCCTTTGCTGAGCCCAGAAGGGCAGAAACACTTTTCTGGTTAGTTTGGGTGAGAATTATTGCAGTTTAATGCAGGTAGTTAAATACCAAACTACCAAGAGAGGTTTCTGAAAAAATCTTGTCAGTATAATGATTCCAAATAAAAAATGTCAAAATACATAGAGGAAGTATCATTTAGTTCTAATATTTCATTTATAGTAGCATTCACATCTTAAAAAGTGAAAAAATATAGACAATGATTTTGCAGTCAAATCAGGGTGTCTCTTACTTTCAATGAGTTATCTGAGAGTAAACATCATTTCAGTGAAAATTCTTAACTTAAAATTGTTCATTTTGAAGCATATGAAGCAGCTTCTTTTTTTTTTGCATAACAGTGTACACTTTGAAATAAATTCGATATACTAAAAGTATTATTGTAAAGAGTTCACTCTTTTAAAACATAACCATTTTTTATAACCCCTTGGATAATGTTTTCAGTAAAGTATTTAGATGAATCACAGATTGGCAGACATTTCATGTTAAATGTGGAGATTTTTGTTTAGGTTTTTTACAAACCTGAACCTCCCGTCTGACAAAGAAACAGTAAAAATGAAAACCAACAGGAACAAAAAAGAAAAATTTGAAAAATTGTCAACCCCCTTTATTCACAAACAGTGAGTTCCTGGGCCAGAGCTATTTGACATGGCTCCTCATTTCTGGAAGGAGTATGGAAAGAAAGGACAGGCCTGTAGTCTGTCCTGTCTTTCCAGATACTTACCTCCTTGCTCCAATATGATGACTGACCTGCTCAGATAAGAACCCTTAACCTGTATTCCTCAAAAAGTGAACTGGACCGTCCTAGTTGATTTAAATAATACTGTTACTTTAAGTAGAGTTTATTTTCACTAAAACAAGCGAGGACATAAACAAGCAGCCTCAGCCATCAGATCTGATATGACCCCCAGCCATGAGGCAGTGACAAGTTGCTGAGGGTAGTAGCCTTTTCAGCCTGCACAGCTGTGAGAGGAGGAGGATCTGTGAACATGGTGTACTTGGTCCACATTGAAAGGCATAAGATTGGGAAAGGACATAGATGAGCCATATTAGACCCCATTTAGCCCCGTCCTTGTCTTAGATGTTATCAAAAGTTAAAGGATACAGCTAATCCCCTCTGGAATACTCTTTCTGAATCAGAAGAGAGGTTTTTCTACTTGGTAGACATTTGTAATTTTTTTTTTCTCAAGAATCCAGTCACAGAACTTGTTCAAACCTTTGCATCCACAGTGTCATCCTTCTTCAAGGTGTTCCACAGCTGGCCTGTGCACAACACTGGTTTGAGTGTGGGGTCTGCTCGTGTTGTTTTATGCATCTGAACTGCTGTATTGGAAGAAGCAGTGAATGGATCCCCATTTACTCTTGCCACACCACTTATGATACGTCTGTCTTATCCTCGTTGTGGCATATCTTCCATCCTGAAGGATCCCATTTGATTGTTTCCTCTCCAGCAGTCATTCTGAAGATTTTATTGTTCTCGCCATTCTTCTTCACCTCTTTTCTATTTGTATATCCATTTTAGAAGTGGGATCAGAACCAGATTGAAGGGCTCTGTGGGTTTATGCTCTGATACAATCATGCTCTCTGTTTCTTTTATACTGATTTCTAACATTTAATTTGCTGTTTTCTTGTGACAACTCTCTTCTTTGAGCTGAGGTTTTCGTTATCTGTTACACTATCTGTACTACTGGATTGGCTATTTTGTTACCTATACTGTGCTATCCAGATCTTCCTCTTGGCGTAATAATGAGCTTGGAGACCATTATTTTATACATAAAGTCAGAATTGTTAATTACAATGTGTGTCCGTTTACATTTACCTACATTAAATTTCATTGTCCATTTTGTCAGCCAGCAATTTGTTTCATAAAGTTGTTTTGTATTTCTTCACAGGCAGCCCATGTCTTTGCTACCTTAGTCATCTTTCCAGCTTCTGGATGAAGCATCTGAATCCCCACCCTTACTTCTGGAGCCCTTTTAAAAGCAGACTTTCTAAAAGTCACTTCTGGAGGATGCTGACTGATGCTGCAAGTGTAAGTTCCAGGCAGCAGGGTGAAGAGAAGGTGTTGGAGTCAGGTTCCTGAAGGTGGAAAGCTGAGTACGTATGCATTGTGCATCTTTAGTAATCGATAGAAATAGCTACAACACAACTCTTGAGTGACTGTGCAGGGTGCTGAAGAATATTTTTCCCCAGTTGGGCCCCTTGCCACATGTACACTATTATTACTGTAACTGGATTGTACTATATAAAAGAATGATTTTTGTAGTGATTTATCCACTCTACCATTACTATGTGACCAATCTCCATTACTAGATCTTATTCAAACATTTACAATGGCAATATATGCAGCTTTGTATTCCAGAGCATTACCAGCTCTTTAGGCAATAAGACCTGATCAGACATACATTATTGGCTGCTAGAGCATGCCTTTGTGTGTTCATCAAACACAAGTCTGGAGATAGCAGTCTGGGTGTGTATCCCCAGAAGAACGAGGTTTCAAGGTGTCCATACAGTCCCAAAATTGTTTTGCTGGGATGAGAGTGAACATTTGTAAATTTTATGTGAGACCAAAACGCAGTTTGTTTTGCCTTACTCCAATTATTCCTAGATAAAGAAAAATAGTAAAGGGTGAGAAAAGTCACTTAAGTGACAGTCATTTCTCATCCAGATTTTAACTAATGGTTCAGATATTCAGGCTGGTGATGCTGTGGTGAGTTCTGCCATTGATACAGATGCTGCTGTGAAATTCTTTACTCTTTTCTTTTTGGTTCTGAGTCAGTTGTTTTCCTTCTCGCTTTGGCTTATCTGGCAAATGAGCCATTTTGATATTTTGCTTTATGACAGAAGAACTGTAGGACAATAAGGAATGGTTGGAAATGGTGTTTTTAAATGATCATGAGACTAAAACTAAAGCTGCAGTTGTCTGTGACCTACCAGATGTGCCAGTGCCTTCAGAGGTATAGCAGCATTGGACTATACAGACATGAACTTCCACAGGAAGCTGCGTCTTAGGGCTAAGGCTTCAGTATGGGTGATTTGAGGAATCTTGCCCTTAGGTGGCAAGAACTGGGTACCTACACTGTGACTGAGAGAAAATCCATTCTGCTGGTTTGGCAATTCAACAGTGAGTTCACACTGGGGAGGAAAAAGTAGATCCTGAGTGTTTTCTATTCCCAGTTTATTCTTTTTAATAGAAAGTGAAAGATCAAAACAGCCCAGCTGCCAATGAAATGAGATAAAAATAGTAATTTATCTGACAGACTTGTAAATCTATTCCCCCAAACATTTTATTTTATCAGTGATTTAGCCCTGACAAACTTTTATTTACCATGCAGCTGGACTTTATTACTTCATTCAGCCTCTTTTTTAAAAGAGATATTGGAAGCATAAATGTATCTGATACTTTTTTTGTAACAAACTGGGAAAGATCCAAAATGTCCAGCTGCCAGGAGAAGTTTGCTAGAAGGGCAGTTAGCCTCAATGCCACACATATAATCCTGGGGGAAGGTAAGTGGGAAAGGTGTGGAGCACAGTGACTAGCCAGAGAAAGACACAGAGGTGGTCTGGATAGCATAGCAGAGCATCCTTGACAGGAATTGCAGCTTAAGTCACTTTTTTATTCATATTCGTTGTACAAAATAGCATAATACTATAAAATAGAACCATGTCCTCTGCATCATCTGCTTCTCTGTCGAGGAGGAAAAATCCTGTTGAGGAGGGAGAATCTCCATCCTGTCCTGCGTTATAGGGAACAGCTTTTTCAAGTTCCTAAGAAAACTCTGCTTTAGCAGTTGCTTGGTTTATGGTTTCAGTATGTATATGGAGGCCCAAACACTCCTACACAGAATCTATACAGATGCATATCCTGAAATTATCGTGGGGACCTGAGAGCAGGACAAATCCTGTCTTAGAGCAGAAGAATTTTTAATGTTCTTTTTTTGTATTTTTTCCCTTTTTCTTGTGAGTCTGAAAGAGTAGAATCAGTTGTCACTGTTGTGATAACTTCACAATTCTACAGCATATAATGCAACACTGTAAACTTGGCTTTCAGAGCAGTGATTTGGTCCTCTAAATTTTGTTTGTTACTGACATATGGATATGAAAGGGCATCATTTTGGTAGCTAGATCTAATCAGCACTTTGTATATAAAGTGCATCAAAACCACACATCAGTAGCAGTCCATCTTAGTGGGTCTGCATTCCAGATCATTGTGTAGTGTACATTAACCGTTCCTTTCATTTCTCCTGGAGCCCAGCTGGTCTTGCTTAATTTCACACTATTTTATATTCTGTTTATTACTGAGGCCAACAAGTATTTTATTTTAGCTGTTTGTACATATTAAACAAACATGGGATCTGGGTGGAATGTCTCTGGCAGAAACATGCTAATTCCTTATACCCTCAGAGTCCATTCCACACTTGAAGGAGTGGACTCAGCCAATTATATTAGGCACCCAAACAGGAAAACCACAGACACACGATTACACTTTCAGCCAAAGCTAAATGGTGCAGCATGAAAGTCAAGTTGCTGTTTGACTTTTTCACAGTGAGGCCTGTGTGAACAGAGACAGCTGGCAATGCCTGTGCCAGAGCCTGCCTGCGGGACACAGGAGAAAGGGAATTCCTGCTTCGTGGAGCTGGCAGGATCACTTTAGCTCTCCTCCATGAAAAGATCATCATAGGTGTGCAGCAACAGAACAGCACATTCCAGTTTCCAGATAGGGTCTTAGGTGTCCAGAGACTAGAAAAAAACAAGGATTTTAGGCTTCATTTTTCCAGAGACTTAATTTTTCATTTTTTCCAGAGACTTCTGTCCTGTTTGAGGTTACCAGGCCACAAGCACTATTCACAATGTTCATGAATCTCACAAAGTGGCTGATGAGGTTGGACTGTCAGGAGAGGTGGTGAGTGCCTCTTGTGTAGGCTATCTGGTGGCCTGTTGGTTAGGAAACATGAACAGGAGATACTAATTTGGGCATTTGCAGGAACATTTCAAGCCCAGTCTTGTTAGTTTTAAAAAGAAAAGGCACTGCTGTAAGCCTCCGTTTAAAATCAAAGAGTAGGCCTGCTGTTTTCATTGAAATATTTTGGTGCAGACAATTCTGTGATGTAACTCCAGGATAGCTTGAGATACCTTTTTCTTGGTCTATTAAGATACCTGAGAATCCATCCCTCAGGGAGGTAGAGATTTAGATCCAACCTATGTTCATGCATCTTCCTGGCTGTGTCTGGTGGCTCCTGTGTGCTGTGCTGAACTGTTACTGCCAGCACTTCCTGAAGTTCTCATTCTTTGATTAGGAAACTTAGGTATAAACACAAGTTTTGTTATGCACCAATTCAGTGGCTGGCTGTCCAAAAGTCAGGTGTACCAATGTAGGACTTGTAGTAGTACCTCATTTACCCAGCCCTTAGCTACTAGGATGGTATTTACCTTAAGAATACCTAAGGGAGGCAGAAATCTGAATATAGGCTGCTAGACCTCTACTTTAGGGAGTGACAGTGAATGATCATTGATGACTGTGGTCTGTCATGATGAAACACAGCTGTGCTACTTTATTTATTCTTAATAGAGACTGAGGTGTATATTGTATTCTTATGCTGCCATTGCCAGACTATAGCTGGAGAGTGCTTGGAACTATGAAGTAGTGCTCAGTAAAGCTGTCTGGTTTCACACTGTGTCCTTTGTGGAGTATATTACACTGTAAGCTGTGCTGACCTCTTTTTTTTTGATTCTGAGGGAAGCTTGAGTGGTGCTTTTAACTGTAAGCAGTTTGGTCCTTGGCTACCTTAAAGACATGGCTTCACTACATGGGGTGCTGAAGTGATTTAGATTGGCTGCAGTATAACCAAGCTAGCAGCACCCTCATTTAACTGGGAAAGAGCTTGTTACTGTCTTCTTTTAAAGTTCTTCAGATCTGAAAATTATTTTCCAGTCCTTGGATCCAGAATAGACCAGGCTTCTTGATTTAGCCCATGCAACTAATAGTAGCTATTTTATTTTCAAAAAAACTGAGCCAAATTGCATGCAAACATTTTTGTGTGTGTGACCAATCTTTTTTCTGATGGTTTGATTCTATTGTAGATATTGATTGCTAATTTAGTATTGTTCCCTCAATAAAAATTGCTTGAGCATGGTATTTATAGAGTAAAATAATCAAGAGTGATCAAAAGGGTGTGATTCCCGGTTTCTCTGTGAACTGAAATTTTGTTAGTCTTTTCTCATGCTGGTGGGTGGAAAAGGCCAAAGGATGGTTGTTTGCCTAATGAGGGCAGGATACAGCTGGAAGGAAGCTTGAAACTCTGTCGCGGGGTCTGCAAACAATCTAGTCACATCAAATAGATGCCCACTGTTTGCCAAAAATCAGTGAAATAGGGAGATAATGAGGGAGATAATGAGGGTAATGAAATAAAGAAAAAGAAAGCACTGTTGTTCTTTAACGCAGTGACCTTTGTTGGGATGTGTCATTTACACGGGTGTTTGTGTGAGTGTTGGCCCGTGCTGATTTTACAGTCCTTAGCTGTGTGGTGGCTGCTCACCAAAGCTGAGAAGCACCCTGTGGCTGCCCTCACTGTAGGCTCCATAAGCTATTGCAGTAGTGCTGTAGTTAGTGGCTTCTGGAAAAGTTGATATCTACCTGCATTTGAACAAACATATTTTGGGCTAAATATTGAGAAATGACAGGGATGTTATGCAAATCCTGGGTGTGCCAGCCAAGCCTGTAGAAGAAAACTCATTAGGATTAATCTCTAGCAGGGTGACTAATGCAAAGGGAATGAGGTACTTTCCTCCCTGAGTCAGCAGAGTTTTGACATAGTTTTCAAAGGGGCTTCACTGGAATGCAGTCAGTTGCTTTGTGCAATAGGTATGCCAGTTTATTTAATTTGGAACTGCTTGCTTTAGACCAGAGACTATTATACTAAATTAAGAGAGACACGTAGCTGCACACTCTACTAATAGATTTAAACCGAAATATCTTACTCTGTTTGGAAGAAATGAGGTACATAATTATGCAATGTACATTAAAAGCACTAAAGACAGCAGCATATGAAAGCTGTTTTACCTCCTGCTCTGCTCTTTGAGCTTTGCCAGATTTTTATGTTTGAGGAACCGTATTTCCCATCTCTGTCTAGTTTTCATAGTGACTTCCACATGTACTATCAGGAAAATTAGTTGCAGCTCAAGACTACTAATGTGGTATTTCAGAAAGGAGTAGCTAAAGAAGACTCATTTTATTAACAGTTCTCCAAAGCCTTCCTTAGGTGGAATATTAGTTACTGGTGACATTTGTGTAAGACAACAGGATTTTTTTTCCTTGGAAGTGCTTCAGTCGGCTAATAGCAATCAAATTCTTTTCAGTGGTATGTAATTGTTAGCCCCATAAGAAGAAAAATAAATTACTGTTTTTATCAATAAAGCTTTACAGAGCCAAATACCAACACAAAGAAAATTTCAGTGTAACTTAAAATCTTTAATCATATTTAATNAGTAACTTACACTCTCTTGTAAACTGCCAACATGTATTACAGCTAATGGTGGGGAAGCAGAGGTTCAGAGAGCAGTTCAGATAATAATCTTAAGAGTTTGAATATTGCCTAAGCCCCGGTAGTTGGAAGAACTCAAGATCACTCTTTCTCATGAGAGGTACAGCATTTCCTTTTCATGGTCAGACTGAACAGGTTTTCTCTGGCCAGTTTATACTTTGTTCCCTGGTTAACAGCAAGGGCTGAGTAGCACACAAGTAGTTTACAATAGAGATCTAAAATTTGAATCTGAAGCTTGGAGGATCCTGATACCAGGCTTGCTTTCTCTCCAATCTCTACTTAAAAGAAACCACAACTAGCCAGAAGTAGAAGTGTCAGAAGAATCCATATTCCCCCCGTTTTTATTTGGTGTCCAGTTTGACATTTTTTTCACTGAAACCAGTTCAGTATGCAGTGTTTACACAGTTCATTAACTTCNATTTAAACCGAAATATCTTACTCTGTTTGGAAGAAATGAGGTACATAATTATGCAATGTACATTAAAAGCACTAAAGACAGCAGCATATGAAAGCTGTTTTACCTCCTGCTCTGCTCTTTGAGCTTTGCCAGATTTTTATGTTTGAGGAACCGTATTTCCCATCTCTGTCTAGTTTTCATAGTGACTTCCACATGTACTATCAGGAAAATTAGTTGCAGCTCAAGACTACTAATGTGGTATTTCAGAAAGGAGTAGCTAAAGAAGACTCATTTTATTAACAGTTCTCCAAAGCCTTCCTTAGGTGGAATATTAGTTACTGGTGACATTTGTGTAAGACAACAGGATTTTTTTTCCTTGGAAGTGCTTCAGTCAGCTAATAGCAGTCAAATTCTTTTCAGTGGTATGTAATTGTTAGCCCCATAAGAAGAAAAATAAATTACTGTTTTTATCAATAAAGCTTTACAGAGCCAAATACCAACACAAAGAAAATTTCAGTGTAACTTAAAATCTTTAATCATATTTAACCAGGTAACACAGTTTCAGATTGAGAACTTTATATTTTGCCTCTGCATTCTCTTAAATTTTCATCTGTATAACATATTTCATTATGGATAACTTATCAGGCAGGGTGAGGATATTTGGAGATCCCTTCTAAAACTCCTAATCGTTTTTCAAAGAAAGTTAACGGAAAGGGTAGATTTTCTTCATAATCCTTTCAAAATTAAAATATAACACAAAAACACTATATTTAAGTGGCATTAAGGGTCTTACTTAAACCA
>WEIV01006839.1:0-21756 GCA_013390005.1 Calyptomena viridis
GCACACCCATCCTTCCCTGAACATCCATCCTTCCCTGCACGCTCATCTCTCCCTGCACACCCAATCTCCCTGCACACCCCTCCCTCCCTGCACACCCACCCCTCCCGCACGCATCCCTTCCCAGCACATCCCAGCGCCTACGGGGCTGGGAGCTCCAGTCTGCCAGGAGCAGCTCGCTTGTCCATGGGTGTTTCGGCCTCTCAGGCTGGTGAATGCAGTTGAAAAAACAGCTGCTTTCACACTCGTTTCCAACAAAGCCCTAAAGGGAACGGGAGCAACTCACTCGGCACTCTTTTCCTCCTCCTTCTCCTGTTTCCTCTTTTCCTCTTTCCTCTTCTCCTCCTCTTTCTTTTCCTCTTCTTTCCTCTTCTCCTCCTCTTTTTTCCTCTCTTCTTTTTTCCTTTCCTCTTCTTTCTTCCTCTCCTCTTCTTTCTTCTTCTCCTTTTCCTTCTTTCTCTCCTTTTCCTTCTTTTTCTCCTTCTTCTTATTCTCCTTCTTCTTATTCTCCTCCACGTTCTTCCTCTCCTCCTTCTTGTTATTCTCCTCCTCCTTCTTCTCTTCCTCCACCTTCTTCTCCTCCTCCTTCTTATTCTCCTCCACCTTCTTCTCTTCCTCCTTCTTATTCTCTTCCACCTTATTCTCTTCCTCCACCTTCTTCTCCTCCTCCTCCTCGTTATTCCTCTCTACCTTCTTCTCTTCCTCCACATTCTTCCCCTCTTCCTCCTCCTTTTTCTCCTCCTCCTTATTCTCCTCCTTCTTCTCCTCCTCTTTCTTTTCCTCCTCTTTCTTTTCCTCCTCCTCATTCTTCTTCTCTTCCTCCTCCTTCTTTTCCTCCTCCTCCTCTTCCTCCTTGTTAGTGCTCAGGGAGCACTGCCACGGTCTGGGAAGGAGAAACTCACTAGGTAACATCCACAAAGTGTGTCTGAACCTCACACGAGGAGCCCTGTCAGTCTGCCCAAACCCTTTGGCCAGAGATGCTCTCCCTCCATCCTCCATCCAACCTCCCGGGGTGTGGGATGTGCTGGGGCACACTGGGCACACCCTGTTTCACAGCCCATTAGTGTCTACAGCTCCAAGCAGGTGGGAGGGAGAAAGGGACAAAGTTTGGGAATCCAAAACCAGAGTCCTTGACCCTTCAGATTCTCCTTGCTGCATGGCAAGAGGATGTGCTTAGAAGTTACTAGTTGCCAATTTTGACCAAAACCTCCTGTTAATGAAATCCAGCCCCCAGGACAGGCTGTGCTTGCTGCCCACAGCTTATCACAGTTTCTGTACTAAGGGGAAACAAATCTGAAAAATATTTTTAAAGCATGCCCAGTGTTTTCTGGCTGAGCATGAAAGATCTCTGCTGAGCCAATGCAGCTCAGGGCATCGCTTGTGCTGAGTGCAGTTGAGCATCACCAGTGTTGGGAGGGGGGCACTGCTGTGTTAGCCCAACTGTGCTGGGCTCAGGGAGCATTTTGGGGGTCTCAGAAACCCTTTGTCTGGACACCTCTCACCCCACTGCTGCAACACAACCCACTCTGGCTCTGAACACACTGCCCAGCCCTTGGGAAGACCTCAGCAGGGGTCTCTTTGGGGTAGAATTTTGGGTAGAATAGTAGGGTGAATTACACAGAGATAACTATTTCCAAATGTCATTACAGATGAATGTGCAAATGGTGGGAACAACGTCCAAACCCTCTTGCCTCAGAGCCAAAATCTACTCACAGGAGCCTAAGCAGAGCCTCCCTCAGCTGTCCTTCCCAGGGCATTGTGAGCATTGTGCCAATGGCTCTGCCACTGCCTGCAGGACATTTGCTGAGACACCTTTTGGGTTCTTCTGGTGGATTCCTCCCTCTTTGGAAACAAGCACCTTGGCTGCCAGCTCCACCACCAGCACTGGTGGGGAGGGTGCCCGAGGACATGCTCATCCCCTCCCATGGTCACCCCAGTGGTGACTGGAGAACATGTAGACCTTTCTCCTTTCTCCTACCTGTTTTCTTCTTCTTCCTGAGGTTCCTCCTGTATGGGGGGAAGGGAACGAGCATCTGCTTCTGGCTCAGCTTTGTGACCCCAGGCCATCATCTCACACATGGCTTTGTTAATCTGGTCATCATCGATCTCTTCCAGGGCAAGATGTGTCTCGGGTTCCCCAGTGACTATGGGAACTGAAATGGGAATGGGGAGAGGGAGGTGATGGAGTGAGAGTAGCACAGTTTGAGGGGTCGAGGTAAGGGCAGGGCAGATCCCACGTTTCATCTGCAGGGCTGAAGCAGCTCTCAGCCTGCACAGGGCTGGGCAGCCCCAGAGCCTCTGAGCTGTGCTGGACAGATGCCTCGGGCCTTTTGTCAGAAGGAAAAAGAAAATTCACCATTTAATGCCAAGCACAGCCAAAGCCCTGTAAAGCCCTGTAGCAAACTGGTCTAGTGGAAAGTGTCCCTGCCCATAGCAGGGGGCTCAGAACTGGATGAGGTCCCTTTCAACCCAAACCATTGCATGATTCTGCAAAAACTATAACCCTCTGCACACAGCTGACCACTGCCTTCCCTGCATGTGTAGCCACCTTAACCAGCAGCAACCTGGCCCATCTCCAGGCCACATTTTGTCTCTCCTTGCAATCAGGAGCAGTCACAGGAAAAGCCCAAAGACTTTTGCAAACCCTCAGTGAAGCACTGCCCTAGTGTAGCCCAAGGGCCTTGGGTCTGCAGAGCAAGACCCAACCCAGAGCCCACATCACAACACCCGAGCAGCACGTTGTGTCTGCTCCAAAAACTCCCCCAGGCACAGCACAGGGAGCATCCCACACACCCCACACACCCAGCATCACTGGGGGAGAACCTATGGCAGGTTACTGGAGGGGTCTGTCAGCCCAAACTCATGATGAATTAGTGGGGTGATGCCAGCCCAAATCCAAGGCAGGTTACTGGGGAGCTGTAGACCAGCTGCACAGTGAAATCAAAGTCTCTGATTCATGATGAGCCCCCTCTGTGTCCCAAGGGTTCCCATCCTACCATGTCAGGCACACACCAGAGAAACAGGAGGAGGAAGCACACCTGCTTACTGTAAAACCAGTTTATTTTGAGGTCTGCCTGACAAAAAAAACTTACATATCCACAGCAAAGCTAATAGGAAATGTACAAATTCAACTACAGAAAGGCAGGAAACCCAGGCACAATCGTGTCCATGCTGTATTTACCCACCCCATGGTGCCCACAATGCCTGTTCCCTCTAGATCTCTGGTAATTAAAACATGGGACAGCAAGCAGGGAGATGGCTTTTGAAACATGCTGTTACATGAAAATGGGACAACTTCTAAAACTGTGGCCTGGTACAAGCAGGATTCATTATAAACACAGGAAATGGTTCTCAGGGTGATCTCTTGGCTCACAACTCATCCTTTTATGATTGCCTAGATGGTCCTAAAGAGATGCAACGAGATGGTGGGAGATCTTAACCTGGCCTGTCAATACATCAGGGGGCTTATACAAAAGATGTAGAAAGATTTTTTTATCAAAGTCAGTGACAGGAGAAGGGGCAACAGTTTTAAACTGAAAGAGGGGCAATTCAGATTGGACATAAGGAAGAAATGTACAGTAAGGGTGGTGAGGCACTGGCACAGGTTGCCCAAAGATGTGGCTGCTCCATCTCTGGAAGCGTTCAAGGCCAGGTTGGATGGGGCTCTGAGAACATGGTCTAGTGGAAGGTGTCCCTGCCCACAGCAGGGAAGTTGGACCAGATCATCTTCAAAGGTCCCTCACAACCCAAACCAGTCTGTGATTCTAAGGTCGATACCCAAAACCGGGTGTGTAGGGGCTCTCATCCCATCAAGCCCAGTGTGTCTGCACTGGCTATGCCTGCCTGCACACCTCTGGGCTGGGGACAGCCCCTGGGATCCCTTCCCTGCCAGGACACTCCTGCCATTGTGGTTACTGCTGCATCCAAGGAACTGTGAGCTTCAGGAGGGAGCAGCTGTAGTTGTGGGTAAGGAGAGTCTGGGGGAAGTTCTCTTAGAAGGAGAGCCTGGGCAAAGATTTTTAACCATTAACTCCTACCTATTCACCTAGAGATTAACCTCACCCACCTGATTTGCTGCTGCAAATCAGAGCCCTTTCCATTTGCTGGAGAAAATGCACAGTTAATGGAAGAAAAGCAATAAGGAGCTGACAAGAGCTTCAAGAGCTTTATAATGTTACACCTCGGAGGCAGAAGTTGACCCAAAGAAACCTGTGGGTTTCAGCTGGAGGTCTCAGATTGAATATTCAGATTTGGTGGAGGGGCACTGAGAGGGCCAGGAGTGCTGGGAGACTTCAGCAAGAGGCTTTCTGCCACTGAGGTGTCCTGAGTGATGCTTTTCTACCATCCTATAAATTGTAGCACCCTTCTCATAGACATTGTCCTGCAAAACCAATAGCTCCAGTTCCCAGAGAAAAGAGGGAGCCAGAAAAGGTGGGACCGCCCTGGGACTGGGGACATGCAGCCAGCATCCCTGCACCAGCCTTGGGCCCCCACTGCCCCAGCTGGGAAGGAGCTAGAGACCATTTGCAAATTTCCCTTTGCTTTTCCTCCCCAGCTGGGCTTTCTCCTCAGGTTGGTCTCACTGGGGTGTGGGAAGGGCTGCTTTGCCATGGTCTTCGTTTTCCGTTTGTTTCAGAGGCGCTAAGCCCCTTTGCCCCCTGAAACAAAAGGAGAAGGAAAACATTAATGAGTGTGCTGGCAGGTTGGTGCTGGGGCAGATCTGTTGCTCAACCCAATCTCTCCCTTCCTCGGGCAGATTAAGTGACCTGGAGGTGCCTCAAGGCACCAGAGCCAGCTGTGCACCAAGGCTATGCCTGCCCAGCACATGCATCAGCATCCCTGGCTTTGCCTCTTTCCGAGGTCCATGGGAGTGCACAGGTCTCCAGTTTGCACAAACACATGGAGAAATGCCTTCCTCCAGGATTTCCCTCTCTGGGGTTCTGCCAAGCTGCTGTTGGCCCAGCAGGAGCAGCCTCTTGGCATGTTCCTGGGGGATGTGCAGCTTCTGTGTGCCTTGGCAAGTCCCCGCTCCCATCAGGAACTCCTTCCCAGGGGCAACATTTGCATGGAGATGTGTTTCCCTGTCCAGTCCACCCCGAGAGGCAGCTGTGGCTCTGCATTTTGCCCATCATCCCCCAGTGTGGGTTCTGTGGGGAGTCAAGTCTATCTGCCTGCAGACCTGGTGCTTGATCCTCTCCACAGGCAGGCAAACAGCAGTGTGATCTCCACAAGTTTTCCCACAGCCATACAGACTCTTATCTAACACATCTAATTCCAGGATTTTGTTTTTCTGGGGTACCTTCCTAGACATCTCACACCAGGCTTGGCAAACACCTTCCAGCTTGGCAGCAAACATGCCAAAGTGAGGAAAGAAGGCAGCAGGTTTGAATTCCCTCGTAATCCTTTGATCAAATCCTGCCAGCTCAGCAAACATCCTCCAGCACACCTCGGGGACAGATCTTGATATCAGCACTAACCTCAAAACCCAGGACCTGAGGATGGTGGGATGCTGCACTTAGAGATTCCCACAGCCTGAGTTTTATCAAGTCCATACCACAACTCTGTAACTGCTCCCACTTCTCAAATGTCAACAGCCTCCCATGGCTTCCCCAGGGGATTCCAGGGGCTCCCAAGCTGGCATCCAGGGCAGACCAGGGGATAAAAGATGCCAGTGACCCCTCTTCCCAATAACTTTCCTGACAAGCTGGGCAATCAAACCATCATGGTGAGATGGAGCCACCACTTACTTTGTTCCACAGGACTCGAGGTTGCTGCAGCCACACCCTGCCAGGAGGAAACGGGAAACATGAGACATTGTCCATTTTCAGTAAGCCTGAATTTTTACCCTAAATACCCCATTTTCAGTAAAAGTGGTCCTTTTACCCTAAATACCCCATGTGATTTCTCGTGGCAAGCTGGATGGCTTGGCTGTGGGCACACACGATAGTACAGTGCAGGAGCACATCAGTGAGCTTGCCTGGGGGCAAGGGCAAGAAAGGAGAGCATGTAAAGCTGCTGCTTCTCCTTAGAGCTGGGGCCACACTTGGGTGAGGTGCCAGGGCCTGGACACCACCCAGTGCTGCACAGAAAGGCAAGAAAATGGTAAAGAAAACATGCTATGGGCTCTCATGCTGCTTCAAAGCCAAATCCTGGTTTTCATCAGCTAAGCAGGTCATGGGGATTTGTTTTCTTGAAGGAGCTGGGTGACAGCCCAAACCACAGCAGGTCCCAGCACTGATCTAGTGGCTTTTGCATGGCAGGGGACACATGTTCCCGTGCTCTTTGCCTGTCTAGCAGACAGCATACCTGTGTGTCCTTCTCCCTGGTCACCGGCTGCGGCACCACCTTCTCCAGCCCCTGGACAAACCAGGTGAACATCCTGGTGACAAGAAACCACTGTTAGAACTGGCAGCCAGAGCCTTTACTCCCCCATCAGCTGCCCCTCTGGCCCCTGGACCAAGGCAGAAGTTGCCCTGTGGTTACCTGTGGCCGTTCCCAGCCGTGGACTGAGGGGTGAGGGTGGTCACTGGCTCTGGCTGCCCTGTGGCTGCTGCTGGCTTCACTGCCCCTGGGGTGCTCTGGGGGGCTGAAACGCTGGGTTTTGGCTTTGCCTGGGTCTTAGTCCTTTTTGTGCCTGCTCAGGTTTGTTTGGAAGAAGAAAGGGGACAGGATATGCAGCAGTCATAAATTGCTGGGAAGCAGAGCAAGCAGGGAAGGGTCACCTCCCACACAGGGACAGGCCTGTGGGACTTCCTTGGCAGCCTCTCCCCTAGGGATGCAGCCCAGGATGAGGATGTGAGTGGTTTGGGGACAGAAATGGTGTAAAGACCGTGCTGTGATGCCATAGACCCATGTGCCCATGGCTCTCAGCACAGTGGGAATCCTGGGCATGGAGAAGGGCAGCCCCAGCACCCGTGCCTGCCTGCAGCCAGGTTCTCTCACAGGGCAGAGTGTCTCTTCTGAAAGGGCTGCCCAGGGAAGAGGGATTGGATCACTCACCTTCCACTGCAGCTTCACACTTCTGATCCTTCGACTCTGTCTGCAGAGGGACAGAGGGAGGGATGGATGTGGCAAAGCACTGCCTGTAGCCTCACACCACCCCAGGTGGGCACATGTCCCACCCCGAGGGGACCCGCGTGCTCAGCCCCACACATCCTCTGCTGCGGTTTCAGCCCCATATCCCTGACAACAACCATTAAACCCAGTGCTGCTGACACCAGCGGGCCCCAATTGGAGGGTTCCCCCTGCGTGCAGCCACGTTGGGAACACCGGGACAGCACCTCGAGGTCTCTCTTTAGCTCTGCTGAATTCCCTTGGGCTTTTCCTCCCCAGGGCACAGCTGGGGTGCGCCCGAGGATGAAGGCAGGGAGACCACCCTGCCGACAATCCCTGTCTGGTGGCCCCCGAGTCTTCTTGAGCTTCCAGTGCTCACCTCCGGCTTTTTCATCCCCTCCGGCTGCGGCACAATCCTCTCAAAGCCCTGTGACAGCCAGCTGAGCACCCGCCTTCCTGCCCTGCGGGGAGAGTGCCGCGCTCAGGGAGCTCCCCCTGTGCCCTCCTGCCCTTCCCCATTCCCCCGCCAGCTTCGCTGGGGACCCACCACTCCTCCGTGGGGGTATCCGGGTCATCCTCAGAGCCGTCCTCCTCTGCATCAAAGGGGGTTATCTCTGCAAGGAGAGTGTTGCCGTGGGCACCTGAGCTGCGGGGGAACCTGCACGCTGGGAGTTTCAGGTCCCCCGATGAGCCAGCTCAAGGGGACAATAGTGCCAGCATCGACAACCAGGGAGGAGGGATGCGGGAGTCCCAGAGAGGCCCCTGGGATGCTGCAAACTACAGGCTCTCAGCTCTCCTTACCCAGACCGTCGTCATCCTCATCTGGAAGGATCTGGATCTCTGTCTGAAAAGCCAAACAGACTGTCACTCACCTGACAGCCAAAGCGGGTTCATCCCACAGGGTGGGGAGGGAAACCTGCCCTTCCCCCGGGGATGGATGAAGGGAGAAACCCATGCAGGGCACATTTAGGGCTCTCAGTTAGCACCGGGAGAGTGATAGGAAGGAAAATTGAAGAAAAGGTAAAGATATGTAGAAACCCAAATACATCAGACTGTTGCCCAGATCTGTCTCCTACCTGATCAGGAACATCAATGCTTGTCTCAAAGCTCTTTCCAAGTGCCTGAAGGGTCCCTGGAGGCAGGGCTGGCTGGGGAATCACCCTCTCCAGCCCATAGGAGAGCCAGGAGAGCACACTGCTTCCCACGCTGCCAGGGAAGGGGGCAAGTCAGGCTGAGCAAGTCAGGCTGGGAATGCCAGTTCCCAATGAAAAGCAAAATCCCAAGCAAACCGTGTTGCACACTGGAGGGTGGAGGAGCCATACCTCTCAAACACAGAACTTGAGTCCTCAGAGATCACAAATCCTACTTTCTTTTCTATTACTTCAATGGCAGCAGAGGAAAAAAACAAAGGCAAGCTCTTATCACTGCTGGCCCCCAGCACAGTGGGCAGGAAAAGAAACAGTTGGTAAAGAAACATTGCTCTGTGGCCTGAGCCAGTGTGGGGCTTACCTGCAGTGTGTGCATGGTCAGCAGCATCTGTGGGGCCACTGGCCTTTCTTGTTGGTGCCTTCAGGGTAAAAGGCAGAAGGTGTTAGAGGGCAAGGCACAGTGAAGTGTGTCCCTGCTCAAAGGTGACTGCAAATCCCAGGGACTCCCCATCCTTCCTGCTGCTTCCCAGCAGCACAGAGTGGGGAAGCATCCTGGCCCATATCCCTCCTGGGGATGCTGCAGAGCATCCCTGGGTACCACAGTGCCGGGGATGGATGCAGAGACACCAGGCATCTCTCCATCACACTCATGGGATCCCCATTATCCCCCAAACTGGCTCCCTGCTCACCTTAACTGGCCCCGGCTCCTGCACTGGGGCCCGAGGGGTCTCTTCGGGGGGCTGGGGCACCGGGGGCTGGGGCACCACCCGGTCGATCCAGCCCAGCATCCCGCGGCCTGCAGGCAGTGCAGAGGGGTCTCCAGCTGGCAGGAGGCCAGCAGCAGGGGTGCACACTCCCAGGGAACACCAGCTGCTCACACTGTCCTCAGAGCAGCCCAAAAATGTCCTTGGTGTCCTTCCGTTTCTGCGTCCTGCTTGGGAAATGTGGCACTGCAGCACAGCCAGACCAAACCTGGCTCAACCCCTCATCCCTTAAAACTACACTCTGTTTTAAGCTCACAGGCTTAGTTAAACTTGCTTTTCCTCGTTTAGGGTTTTTTTTTCACAACCCACTCTGGCTAGGGTCACACCAGAAGCGCTCACAAAGGTATTGCAGACAGATCACAGATAGAAGCTCTGATTCTCTACTCAGGGTCCTCTACACTCCCTATCACTTTTCATTTGAGGGATGTTAAGCAGCAGTAATTTGAGCAGAATTTGTTTATGAGGAAGTTCATGCACCAACACAAAAATATCAATTCATTCTGCTCATACAAAAAAATTGTGCTCCATCATCTTCCAGCCACGGCCCAGAGGCATGGTGGCTGCTGGGGCAAATACCTGCCAGGGGCTCTGGCAAGGGCAGCAAAGGCAGCCAACACTGGCTGCTGTGATGTTGATAGGGGAGGTAAAAATAAGATGTTGCAAATCAGGGATTCAAATGTTCAGGCTCTGGTTGCTTGGTCTTTTGTGGTCCCCTCCACCTCTTCTTGAAGTAGCTCCAGGCTAGGATACAGCACCAGTGAGCCAAGTGATGCTGCACATTCCCGTGGTACAGGACAAGGGCTGGGGGCTCTCACCCAGCTCAAACTGGGAGTGTCTCCTACTACTGCCCCTCCAAAGAGACACACTCTGCCCAAAATGCCCCTCCAAAGACAGCCCACACTGCTTAATGAGGAGTCCAGGAGCACCTCGGGCAGTCCCCACACTGCTGCTCACAGGTAATGGTAGTGAAGAGCAAAAGAAAACAGATTCCTGAGCTCTTTCCAGTCTGGCAGGGACAGGGCATGGGAGTTTCAATCCCAGCTACAAACACGACCCCAGTCCCACTCACAGCAGGTGCGGGTTTCCTGCTGGAAGCTGCTCAGTGCTGGGCTCTGCATTAATGCAGCCTTTGGACATGCAGGATGCCTTCAGTTCCCCTGAAGGGGCTCATCAGGGGCTGTCCAAAGCCTGGCTCCTCGAATCTAAGCCAAGGTTCCCAGGAAGGGTGATGTGTGTCCTCATCCTTTGCTTGCCCACACCTTGGGAAGCCCAGGAACCAGGTTTGGATGCAGCTGAAGCAACACCCCATGAACATCTCCAGCCCCCAGCACACTATGGGCAGGGTCAGCTCTCCCAGAGACCCTCACATCCCCAAAGCTGGACAGTGTGGCTGTGAAACAACTCCCAAGAGGCTTGACAACCAGAAACCAATTAAATTGCCTTTTACCAAGCACTGGTTATCATGGATTAAGGAGCTGCAAATGCCCCAGGAACAGCGAGGAAAACCTGGCAGTGCTGTGCAGCAGAGGCATTTCCATTCATGCTTCAGCACCTTCACAGGTTCCAAAGAAGCCCAGGGTCAATGTACAGCACTGAGCCCAAACAATCCCAGGAAAAGCCCCCTGGGGCTGCAGCGAGCCCCTCTCAATAGTCAAGGTCTCCTCCTCCCTCCACATAAGTTTGTGCAGCTGTAAAAGCCTGGAGCATAAGCCTGTCCTTTGTCTGGGAAGGAAAGTGGAGGGCAGAGGCCATTCCTCTGGCACATCTGAACAAGGTAAGGGGCAGAAACATCTGTGGGTCCTCAAAAAACTAGCTGCTGGAAGAAATAGGAATAAGCAGCCAGGATTTGCCTGCAAGAGCTGGTAGTCTCATGCACCCTCCTGTGTTGCAGGTACCTACTGGTGCCACCATCTGTTGTGGCAGTTCCACGGGGCTTGTGCCAGCAAGCAAAGGGCCTTAGTCCTACCTCCAACAGCAAGAGGGGTGCAGAACCACCATCCCCATCTGGAGCAGGGAGCACCACAGCCTTTCCCTCCCCTCCGCCTCCGGATCAAACCCTCCACGTTACCCAGCTCTGTTGCCCTTGCAGCATCACTCCCCATGGACCTGCTTGCTCTCCCAATACAGCTCATCCTCCAGCCCCGTTTCACAGCACCAAACCCTACTGTGACGTGTGAAAGTGGCCCTGCAAAAACCCCTGCTACATCCCTCACCTCCATCGCTGCCACTTACCCCTGCAGACTCACCACCACCTCCCTGGGAAGCCACTCCTGGGGTGTGTGGGCTTCCTTGGCCACTGCAGCTCACCACTGACCCCCCCACACGCACCTCAATCCGCTCAGGGCTCTGCGAGGATTAGCCCTGTGCTGCCTGCAAATGGGATTACTGGCACCCAGCTGTCCCGAGCGCCCTGGCTCCCAGCAGCCAGCCCGGTTTTGGTGCAGGATACTGCCAAGAAAACGCCAAAATCGAGCAGGTTTGAGCATCCTCAAAATGCCTGGAGCCACCAAAGCTATGCCAGGCACTCACCGGCAGTGCTGTGGGGAAGGCAGTCGTCTCACCTGGCACAGGTGGGTGCAGGACGTGCAGAGCAGCAGTGGTGGAGTTGCTGAAACCCCGTGGGGTGACACAAGGTGATGTGCTGAGGGTGCTCCACCCACAGCTCTGCCCCAGCCCCACAGCACCCAGGGCAGGAGGTAGCAAATCTGTGCTGTGTTCAGCTAAGCCTCCCCTTGCTGAGCCTGCCAATTGCTGCTTGATCCGTTTACCTCCATCCCTGCACAACTGCCAGCCTTTCCCACTGCCCCTAATCTCGGCTGCAGTCACACCCTGGAATGCAGGTACCAGCACAGCTTCTCTGCTCGACATCCAGCCCCAACTCCTGTCTTTGGGCAGAGCTCCCTGGAGCAGTGCTGGAGCTTCCCTACAGAATTCCTCCTTCCCTGGCTCCATAGGTGTCTCCAGCCTGGTGGGCAATGAGTACCCATCTTGCTTGGCCCCAGCACCTCTGCAGCTTTGATTCATGGCCAGGGATACTGTGGCACAGAAGCATGTTTTGAGTAACCTGGAGACACATCTCACCTGCCCTGGGTGTGGGATGGAGCAAGTTAGGTTGTCTGCAGGTAGCAGGCTCCTCTCTTGCTATCACAGGACTGAGGGATGCAAAACAAACCTCTAGGAAAGCTCAAACAATTGTGTGTGGGGCTGGGGTACTCAGAGCACAACACGCATCAGCTTCTGCCTCCTGAACAGCTGCTCCTTTCTGGCAGGCAGAGACTCCTGCCTGCTCCTGTCCAGAAGCTCCAAAGGAGGAGTTTTACCCTGGGGAGGGAGTGCTCCACCTTTTTGCAAGGAGCAAAACCACACTGCAGACTCTGCTTGCATTCGCTTTTGGCCCCTGGGAGCCTGCCTGTACCCTGCATCTTGACTTTTGGTTACTAGGAAGATGAACCATTATTTCTCTGTCAAAAAAGTTCAGGGGGAAAAGAGAGAAAACTTGAAAAAAAAAACCAAAACCAAGCAGAGCCAGACAGAGCACAAAGACAGACGGGGAGGCAGTACATGGCCTCCACTCCAGAAATCTTACACACCCACAGCAAGGTATAAATAACTATAAATTTATTAGTAAAGCAAAACCATTTGACACTCACACAGAAGAGCGGGATGTGTTAATACAATATATATACACACATACATGGAGTATCATCTTAGAAACACACGGAGAGCAGTGTTAAAGGCACTGCAAGCCACACAAACCTCATCAACCTTGGCTGCAACTTCCCATAGCCCTGGGAACTCTGCCGGAGTCATGAGTGAAGGTTAGGAGGAGCCTGAGAAACTCACTGGCCATGAAGTCACTCAGATCCACAGCTCGGAGGCATTCAGAGACAAGCCCACGGTCCAGCTCCCACTCGTGGTCCTGCTCTCCCCACCGAGCACCCCAGGCACGCTGTGAGAGCAGCATCTTCACATCCAGAAAGCGGCAGAGGCGGCTGCCCAGAGGTGCTGTGGAGGAGGCCTGGCAGCTGGGGAGAAGCTGTGCTCACCAGGCCTGGAGGGCAGCTGCCAGCCCCAAACCTCACCAGCGTGCCCTTATTGCATCTCAGTATTTTGCTCACGCGTGCAGGAACCTTCCTGCAGGTGAACTCGCCACCCAACAGAGAGAGTAAGATTCTGAAGAATAACAAGGGGTTTTGCCTGTTATTAATAGCCAGGTTTCAGCTGCAGCCTGGACTTGATGGTAAATTCCCAAGGGAAGTATAGAAAGCGCTCTCCAGCAGCCTTGAGGGCCCAGGGATGGTCCCAAAATTCTGTCAGAGGACACTTTTCCTTTCACACCCCACTCCAGCACATGGGCCCCAAGACCAGTGTGCACATCTTCCCACCCAGATCATAGCGATGGTGTTGGCTTGCTGGAGAGCTGGCAGGGCCACCTGGGCCACCATGGTCCCAGGGGTGTCCATGCCACAACTCAGCTCAGTCACCTGCTTGATGCACACAGATGCTCCACAGGCACTCCCAGGGGAACTAACTGAGCAGCCTGAGCCCACCCCAGCACCACGACTTCTCCCCTGGAATATCTGATAGTCCTTCACTGACATAATCCCTAGCCTTGTAGAGGTGTCAAAGGGACTCATCAGGCTGATCTCACTCCAGCTCTGTTCTGGCTCCTGGTCCTGGCTTGCACTTCCTCAACAGAGTCAGCTGTAGCATGGACAGGATCCAGCTGAGCCAAACTGCCAGGCCACAGGCATCACCCATGCCCAGTGAGATGGATGGCCTCATGTGGGGAAGGACCAGAAGCACCCATTGGATTTCATCAAGATTCAGGTCCCAAACAACTGCCCTCATCATCATTAGTTTGGTATCACCTGGATCCAGCCTCAGCCTGGGAAAGGAATTTGGGGCTGTGGAAGTGGGGATGAAAGAAGAGACCTCACAAGCAAACTGGAAAAAGGGATGAAAAACAAACACTGCTTACAAAGAACTGAACAAAGGAAAAAGAGCTGAAAAGGTCTTTAAAAAGTATAAGCAAAATAGCTGTGGAGAGGAAGGGGCTGAGACACAGCTAAAGGCATCTGGTAGGTAGGGTAAGGGGAAGTGAGGATCAGAAAAGAACCCAAGTCATAGAATACCTTCTTCCTGGACCCAGGAAGCCAGAGGAACAGCAGTCCTAGAGAGCAGGATGCATGTCCTGGACAACATCCACACCACCTCTGCCCAGCCTAACCCTCCCCACCACCTCCCCAGCAGCACCTTATGCCCAGGCTGCCTGCCAAAGAGAATCACCCTTCAGGAGGGACCATCCACTACCCAGCCATACAGAGCATCCACAGGGGCTCTGGCAACCAGGTCTTGAAGACAGGCACAAGCACTTGCCACGGGGCTGATGCAACACCAGCTCCAGCATGGCAACCCCCTTGGGTGTGCGGGGTGGTGAGGGATGAGAGAAGCCAAGCAGAGGCAGCGTGAAGAAGCCTGGAAAGTTGCTTGAAACAAATGTCGGAAACAAAGTGCAACACAGGTATGAGTAGAAACAAGTTTTAGACCCGAGGGGCTTTGGCCACCACTGCTCTTTGGTTTGAAAAGGAAACAGCAGCAGTTAGCAGAGAGCCCTTTGCAGTGTAATGCCCCAGGGACATGGGCTCCCAGGCCAGCCCCTGCCTCCCCACGTGGCACCGTGCTCCTGACACTCAAGTGCCTCCTGCTACTTCCATCACCTCTCACCTCATGGTACAAAACAAAGGCACAGCAATGGAGATCGACCCTCTCCCCCAACCCACCTGTACACAACACTGCTGCTTCCAGCTAGGAAGTGCTCCTATAAAAATATACCCAAGGCTCTTGATGGCTGCTCAGCTGCCTGTTCTGCACAGGTCCTCCAGCCCCCAGCACTGAGGTCTGGCAGCTGAAGCCTCCATGGACCATTGCAGAGCAGCAAATGAGACAGAGAGACCAAGTCACCACGGTCTCCCAGCCAGACATAATAATGTTCTAACACCACACCAAGGTGTTTTTGAACCTGAAGACCTGGACCTGGGCTCATCCCTGCCGAGCTCCTCACAGCATCCCCTCTCTCCCAGACACACGGCGTTGCATCCACAGCCCTGGTGAGTTTCTCTGCCCAGGACACTGCTTGGCTGTTGCCATGTCCAAAGGAGAGACAGAGCTTCTCACTGGGACATCCAGGGCTTTCCCAGCTGCTCATCACAAGGGAAACATTCCCCGACAGACCCTATGCCCACCTGACACCAGGACAGGACATGGCAGCTCCGTAGCCAGCACGTGGTGTGGAACTGTGTCTGGGACCCACCACCATCCTCCTCTGTCCGAGAACCAGACAGTCACCCAGACAGCCCCAGGGACCCTGGGGAGGGAAGAGAGCAGGGCACAGCCAGCCAGGAGCCATGCTAATGATTTCTCCAAACCCTCCTCTAGCCAGCAGCTGTGCCAGAAAGAAACAACAGAGCCACAAAAGCCCATACAGGCTGCAGCCTCCTCCTACTGAAGATGAGCCTCTCTGCAAGCTCTGAGCCCTGGGCACTGATCCTGGCTGTCAGTGCTGTGTTCAAGTGGTCAGAGCAACCACTGAACCCCTGGCTCTGTGGGACCTGCTGTGGGCAAGAGCAGAGTGAACCACAGCCCAAGGCAAGAACAGAGCCAGGGTTCAGGTGGGTGCCACACTCCCCATCTGGCTCCACATTTGCAGCCTCCATCACCACCAAGCCCTTCTGTAAAGACAGGATTAGTCTTCCTTGGTTCAGACTCTCTTTTACTCCTACAGTAAAGCATACACTGAACTTATTACATATTAAACAGCAAAAAACAGCTACCTAGAACCAAAGAGCTCTTTAAAAATCCAAGTTATCACATCTCTTTTTTTTTTTTAAAAGATCCAGTATGACGTCAAATTAAACTATACAGTATTTTTAATGAATTTTAACAAACTGCTTTTAAAAAAAGGCAAACCAAAAAAAGAGGAAAAAGAAACACAGATGGAAAACTTGGTAGAACTTCTACATCTTTGAGGCAGCACGAAGTAAGATCACCATCATCGGTCCCTCTTCCTTGGGCAGCAGAGAGGCAAAGTCTGCTTTAACCTCCCTAAAGCTGCACATGAAGAAGACTCAGCCCCAGGGCCTGACCTGTCACTGCACTGTCCCAGCCCCTGAAAATGCACCCTCTTCTCCCTCACTGTGCTGGAAATGAAAGCTAAGGTCTTTCTCCACCTTTCAAATGAGTGTGCTCAAACAGCAACACAGCCCAGTCCAACCCCTCTGCAAGGTTAATCTGTCCACATTTGCCATGGCCAACGTGTATTAAACTTGTCCTAATCACTGGTGCAGCACACGGGCAACTTAGTGGCTGCTGTTTGCTACTTGCAGCTTGTTACAACCTCACAGGATCACAGAAGAGCTGAGGCTGGCAGGGACCTCTGAATATTATCAGATCTAACTCCTTTTTGTGAAGGGTCAGCTACAGGTTTTCCAGGACCACATTCAGTCAGGGCTTGAGTATCTCCACAGATGGATACTTAATATTTCCAAAGATTGAGAGGGAAGGCTGGTGGGCAACTTAGCAAGCACATCTTCAACCTTCAAGGCATCTAACTGGCATGTAATGGATCTCTGGGTCATGAGAAGCCACCAAATTCCTGCAGAGGAAAACACCTGAGGCTGTATCGACCTTGCTAGGGGAGATTTATTTTTAAGTGATGTTTACAAGAAGTGTGCAAAACCTGGAAAATACAGAAGAGGTAAAGAAAGAGTAAAGGGGTAAAACAGGACTCCCACAAGAGGGGAAAAAAATACACTCCTCCTTTACCACTGCTAACCTTGCCCTCCACGTGGAGCTGAGCCTGCAGGCCAGAAAGGATTCTCCTGCCTCACTCTGGTTCCCCCAGCAAATCAGACACCAAGCCCCTGGCACATGCCATGGTTTCTGCTGGCAATGGCAACACCTCTGCAGTGGTAGGTTATTAGTAGTGTTCAACTCACACATTAGTGTTGGAGCTGCTGGGATGGCCCTTTGCCTGACCCCTCTGGAGGTACCACTAAGAGCCCAAGGGGTGCTCAAGGCACCTGGGCCTGGAGGCAAGACTGGGCAGGAGAGCAAGGTGCCTCAGGAAGCAGCTTCTAAATGCCAGGCTCTTGGTTGGGAGCAGGGCATGGATGCTCTCATAGAATCAAGGAATTGTTAGGGTTGGGAGGGACCTCTGAAGACCATCCAGTCCAAGGCAGGGTCACCTGGAGCAGGTGACACAGGAATGTGTCCAGGTGGGTTCTGAATGTCTCCAGAGAGGGAGAATCCATGACCTCCCCGGGAAGCCTGTTCCAGTGCTCCTTGCCATGCTCCCTGGTAGAGGCAGCACTTGCTACAGTTCCCCTTGCAGTGGGCAGGGACAGGGGGCGGGTAGGCTCGCTCAGAACCCTTGCAGAGTGTGACAGCCAGCAACTGCAAAAGCAGCAACGCCAAAGTGCTTTTTGGAGCTATGCAGCCCCATGGCTTTTCCCTTTCAACACTCTAGAAGGAGGGAGAGCAGAGGAGGTCGGGGCAGTCAATCAACACTAACAATCTGAAATGGTGCCCTCAACTGAGCTTGGACCAACAAAGGTGGGAGATCCCAGCAGCGGAAACCTGCTACTTCTGTGCCAAGCAGCACACCCTGGGAGAAGGGAGGGCCGGCTCTGCCTTGCTCCTAAGCCCTCTCCAGGAGGAGAGTTCCCCAGCCCTCCTCACCGACCCCGCCAGGCGGGGCAGGGGAAAAAGGCCGCGCACAAAGGGCTGGTGCCTGTAGCAGGCAGCTGAGCTCCTGGCACTGGAACTGCAGGTACAGCATGAACTACAGTCCAGGGAATGCCAGATACCTACAGGCATAGTTTCCTCTCTCCACCTCCTTCCTTTCCACCCCTTCAAGACGTTCACGTCGTCTGCTGCCACTTCAGTACAGGCGGCATATCAACCACAGAGGCCAGAGGAAAGTTTACCTGCTCACACACCACACCTCCCCTTTCCCCCACACTCCCTGGAGGTTGTCTACAACCGAGGAGAGAGAAGGGGAGGCCGAGGCTCAGGAGCGTCCCATGCAAGCTGAAAGCCACCGCAGGGCGGGAGGCTCATGGCAAGCAAGCAGCCACCTGGTAGGCGCCCTCGGCCGTGTGCTGGACGCTGTGCTCCTGCAGCAGCCCCAAGTCCAGGAACCGTTCCCCGCACCACATGCACTTGTACTGCTGCTCCCGAGCGTGCACGCTGTGGTGCTTGTTGAGGTGCTCGCGCTGCTTGAAGGCCTTCTCGCAGGAGGAGCACTTGTAGGGCTTCTCGCCCGTGTGCACGCGCCGGTGGCGCTGCAGGTCCGAGGCGTATTTGAACCGCTTTTCACAGTCGGGGCACTTGAGGGGCTTCTCGCGGGCCGGGTCGCAGCGGTGCTGCACGAACTCCGAGGAGGAGAAGAAGCGTCTCTCGCAGAGCGTGCACTTGAGCGGCTTCTCGGCGCAGTGGGCGAGCTGGTGCTTCTGCAGAGCCGAGGCCCTCTTGTAGGACTTGTTGCACACCGCGCACTTGAAGGGCCGCTCCGCGTTCTGCACGCACTTGTGCCGCAGCAGTTCCGAGGACTGGTTGAAGCCCTTCTGGCACACGTTGCACTTGAAGAGGTTCTCTATGCCGTGCACGTGCTGGTGATACACTAAGTGCGAGGGCTGCACGAAGCCCTTCTCGCACAGGTTGCACTTGAAGGGCTCCTCGGCCTTGTGCGTGCGGCGGTGGCGCATGAGCGCGTACTGCTGCTTGAAGCTCATCTGGCAGAGGTCGCACTTGAAGGGCCTCTCCTCGCTGTGAGTGCGCTCGTGCTGCCGCAGGTCCGAGGGGCGCTTGAAGGCCTTCTGGCACTCCCCGCAGCGGAAGGGCCGCTCCCCGCTGGGCGTGCAGGGGTGCTGCAGCAGCTCCGAGGACTCCTTGAAGTGCAGCTCGCAGACGTTGCACTTGAAGAGGTGCTCCCCCGAGTGGGCGTACATGTGGCGCACCAGGTGGGAGCGGTGCTTGAAGGTCTTCTCGCACACCGTGCACTTGTAGGGCCGCTCCGAGCTGTGCGTCCGTTTGTGGTGCACCAGGTGGGAGGACTGGCTGAAGCTCTTGTCGCACAGGGTGCACTTGTACGGCTTCTCGCCCGTGTGGATGCGCTCGTGCCGGGACAGCTCCGAGAGGTGCTTGAAGGTTTTCTGACAGATGGAGCAGCTGTAGGGCTTCTCCGAGGGGTCGAGAGGCTGCGGATGCTCTACCTCGGGAGGCTTGTAGGTCTTCTCACAGATAGAGCACTTCATGGCGTTGCTGTTGTGGACGTTGTGGTGCTGCGCCAGCGAGGTCAGGAGGGAGAAGCCCATCTTGCAGACCCCACACACGAAAGGCTTCTGCTCCACCTGGATGCACTGGTGTTCGAGGAGGTCAGTGGCCTGGTGGAAGATCTTCAGGCACTGGGTACACTGGAAAGAGCGGTCATGGCCTGGCAAGCACTGGTGCTCATGGGGGTTGGAGAGGTGAGTGAGGTCGTGGCCACACACACCACATTTGTGGGATGGGTCTCCAGCCTGGATGGGGGCGTGCTGGTGGTGCTGCAGTCCGGGGTCTGGCTGGAGCAGGATGCCATAGACAGCACAGCCCAAGGGGTTGTCAGCAGTACTGGGTGGGATGGAGTGCTCTGGGAGGGCGGCTGCCCCAGCGTGGTGCTGCTGCGGTGGCGGCGGCTGCTGTGGTTGCTGCTGTTGCTGCTGCCAGCTTTCTGACATGCTTGGGAAAAAAAAATGGGATTTCAGCAGTGATAGCTTCAGATTCCCGCTTGAAAGGGTTCAAGTAAAACCAAAACCAAAAGATTCCGAGATCCTGATTCCCTGTAGCTGATCCCCTGAAGTCGAGGACAGAAAATCCAGCCCACAGCCCGGATCTCAGGAAGCAAAGAAGTGACTTCAGAGCCTCCTTTTTACATTAGCACAAGTTTTTTGTGGACTGATATGGTTTGGCTTTTTCTTTTTTTGGACAAAAGAGCAGGAGGCAGAGGTAAGTGCCTTGAAAACAAGAGGAGGCCCTTCTCTGTGCTGGCTGCGATGTGCTCACATTTGCCAAGGGTGCAGGAAGCAGCCCAGGGAGCAGCTTTCTCTGCAAGAAAGAAGACAGCTCATGTCAGGTCTTGGAGGAAAGATGCTCAACTCCCTACCAACCTCCTCCCATGGCTTTCTTTGAAAACTCTCCCGTGCCCCTGCAAAGCCACCAGGAAGCCAGTGCTGGGGAACTAACCAGAACTGGAGCCCCCCTTGCTGCTGTGCGAAGGGCCTGGGACAAGGCTTGCTCAGCCTGGAAAAGGTTGGGCTCTGCCCAGCCACAGCCAGGCACACATTTGGCTGTTGTGCTCTCATGAGAGGCAGCACAACTACCCAGGGCCTGGTCAGCTCAGTCTTACCCTGTATGCTGTGGGTCACTGGATCTCCCAGCACCACTGAGGCACCGCCTGAGAAACATCGCACCTCGTCTACAGACTGTGCACCAAATGCTGTGCAATCAAGAAGCTACTGGGTCAGATTTTACAGGTGTCAAGGCAGATCCCAATCTGATCCCACCCCAGCTGAAACGGCCCTGAGAAGCAGTTCTGCTCCTTTTGCAGCTTGGATATTGGGCCCATTACCCAAGACATTCCCTCCTCTCTGGGCAGTGCTTGTAGATTGGGAAGAGCCAGAGAGCTTAGGAGAAGGTTTGCCCTCAGCATTATCCTAACCACAGACAGAACACAGAACCCACAGGGATCGCTCTGTGAAGATAAAAGAAGAGTTAAAGCAATGGCTCAGCTGAACCTCCTACCAAACCATGGAATAAAAGTACATCGAAGCCAAACAACCTACCACAGGGCTGCTGCGTGGCCTTGCTACAGAGCATCACTTGGATTGCATGCACTAAAAAGTTCCAGAGATGTCCAGTAAAACTTGGCATCAACTTAGAGAAGAGTAAAACCCACCAGTGAGCAGCAGACAGCAGCAATGCCAACACACCTCAAGAGAAGAAAGGTGCAGGCCCTGGCAAGCAGCAGCAGGTAACATGCCTGGGCCTCGAGCCCCCAGCTCTACAAGGGCACACCCGTGCTTGTGTCAAACCACCTGCCCTCAGGGTAAGGAAATCGTTGGTCTTCCAGGAAAATGTTTGTTATGTTTAAAACCAAGCAATAAAGAGCACCAGCGAATCCCACTTCCCAGCATCCCCACGTCCCTCGGCGCTCAGCTGAGACTGCATCGTGCCCCACACCTTGGGCAGAGCTGCACCCGCCTCTGCCTACAGGGACACTGCGCTACTTTGTCCTGCGGCATAGTTTCGGGCAGGAAAATGCCCAAAGGCCCCATCGCAGCCCTGCTGGCACGCAGGATCCCCTCCTTCTCCTGCAGAGCTCACCTTGACCGCCGGCACTACGGGAAGGCTCGCAGTGACGGTACCGGCATCCGAGCTCGGCGGGACACCAAACTTCAGCACAGCCCAGGCCCCACTTTCCCCCGACACCGCCAACCGTGCCAGGACGAACCCGCCGGAGACGCATCCCGGCCTAACGGGGAGGGAAGCGTGTGCTCCTCGCAGGGGAGAGCCATACCAACCTTGGCTTACCGAGGGCTCTGCGCGGGGACCCGCGTCGGCGCCAGCTCCAGCCTAACTCATCCCTCCGTGGGAGGTGGGAAGCGACAACCATTTAGGGAGCGCGGTCGGGAGCGCAGAGGTACTTTCAAACTGGCGAGGCGGCCTGTTCGGCATGGCCCGGCTCGCTCCCGCCG
>WEIV01006839.1:27455-64942 GCA_013390005.1 Calyptomena viridis
GTGTCTGCTCCGCCACCCTGTTGGGGGAATGGGAGTGGGGAGGGGGGTAAAAGGAATTAATAGATTTAACGTTTTGGAAAATTAAAGCGTTAGAGCGTTTTTTTGGGGGAAAAAAAAAAAGGGGGTGGGAAAAGGGTTGGAATAGGAAAAGGATTGGAGAAGCTGGAAAAGGAGGTTTGGAAAAGGAAAAGTACTTGGAAAAGGAAAAAGGCATGGAAAAGGAATAAGAATTGGAAGGAATTTAGGAAAAAAGTTTTAAAAATTAAAAGGAAACCCCCCGAAATTTAGAAATTAAAAATTAAAAACAAAGGGGAAAAAAGAAGTTACAAAAGAGTAATAATAAAGATAAAAATAAAATGCAATTAGAGCAGACAAGAGGAGGCGGAGGCTGGGGCAGGAAGGAAGAACCCGGCGCGCCCCAACCCCAGCACACTCCTGCCCCCCGCCCAGGGGCTGCAGCCCTGCAGGACAGAAGCCCCTTTGTGGGTGCAGCCCGGGGTGGGAGTCCTGGGCTGCAGGGGGGGCCCTGACCCCACATCCGTCTGCAGCTCCCAGGGGACACCTCCGGAGAAGGACGGGGACTTGCAGCCCGCGGGCAGGCTGGCCCCCTGCCAGCTGCCTTCTCCCCGGGGTCAGCGCGTCCGGCAGCCCCCCGAGAGCACCGGATCCCCTCACTCTGCAGGGCAGGGCAGGGACTCCGTGCCCTGCGCCCGCCGCTGCCTGCCCGGGGGTGGCGTTTGCCGCCGGCAGCTGGCACGGACCCCTGCGAAGGGACACAGGGCTGGGATTATCAGACAGGGGTTATGGGGCAGAATCGGGCAGAGGGACGGGTCCTTCCCTGCTGGGATTCGGAGGAGCTCCGGATCCGCCGCGGGGCTGTTCCTGCCGCGGGCTCACTCGGCTCTCCCGGCGCAGGCATGGCTGCGGCTCTATGGGTACCTGCCGCAGCCCAGCCGGCGGATGTCCACCATGCGCTCGGCTCAGACCTTCTCCTCGGCCCTCGCCGAGATGCAGAAGTTTTACGGCATCACCGTCACTGGCGTCCTGGACGAGGAGACCAAGGCGTGAGTTTCTCCGTGTCCTCTTGCTCTAGAAGGCAGCAGCTTCAATTCCCGGGCTCTGTGGCTTTTTTTTGCCAGCCCTGGAGCTCTGCTCGCTCCTGGAAATGTGGGTGCTGTCTCCCATAGGATCTGCATCCTACCTATTGGGGGCCACACCTTTGCAGCCAGGACACCTTCCTCGGTGTCTGGGAGTGCTGTAACCCATCAAGGACCTTGGCTGCGGTGGGCTGAGCCCTGGCTTCGTGTCCTCCTTTGCAGGTGGATGAAACGTCCCCGCTGTGGGGTCCCGGACCAGTTTGGGGCACGGATGAAGTCCAACATGCGGCGGAAGCGGTACGCGCTGACGGGGCGGCGCTGGAGCCAGAGCCACCTCACCTTCAGGTACCCAACGTTGCCAGGGCTTCCCATTCCCCAGCCCGTGGAGAGCCATGGACCCCCTTGGGGAGTGGGTGCTGCCCTGGGCCATCCCTAGTGAGCTCTCTGTTGTCAGCATCCAGAACTACACGGAGAAGCTGGGCCGGTACCACTCGTACGAGGCTGTCCGACGAGCTTTCCGGGTGTGGGAACAAGCCACGCCGCTGGTTTTCCGGGAGGTGGCCTACGAGGACATCCGGCAGAAGAGGAAGAAGGAGGCTGACATCATGGTGCTCTTTGCCTCTGGCTTCCATGGAGACAGCTCCCCCTTTGATGGCCTTGGGGGATTTTTGGCTCACGCCTATTTTCCTGGCCCTGGCATGGGGGGAGACACACATTTTGACCTGGATGAGCCTTGGACTCTGGAGAACGCGGATGTGTCTGGTGAGTTGAGGGCTGAGGAGGTGTCGAAGGTGACCAGAGGAGCCTGTTGGCCTCATGGGCCTGAAGGAAGGGGACTCTACTGGTGTGGGCAGGAGTGGCAGGGAGAGCAGCTCCACCACGAGCGATGCAGACAGCTCACCCTGGAGCACCCTGGGTGGAGGGTGCTGGGTCCAAGGATGCCCCTCACGTGTCATGTCCTGTACCCCCTCTTGCTGATGGTACCTCTCCGTGCAGGGAACAACCTTTTCCTTGTGGCTGTGCACGAGCTGGGGCACTCACTGGGCTTGGAGCACTCCAGCAACCCCAGTGCTATCATGGCCCCCTTCTACCAGTGGATGGACACAGAGAACTTCCAGCTGCCCGAAGATGACCTCAAGGGCATCCAGCAGCTCTACGGTGAGGAGATGGGTGGCGGATCTGCCCAGAGGTGGGATGCTGGGCGTGGGGAAACTGAGGTGCTGCTGGTCTGCATCACCACATCACGTCTCTCACCTGCCCAACACAGGTACCGCGGATGGGTACCCTCAGCCCACCAAGCCTTTGCCCACCGTGACACCCCGGAGACCTGGCAGGCCAGACCAGAGACCCCCTAAACCTCCCTCTCCGGGAAAACCAGAGCGACCCCCCAAACCTGGCAGCCCGGACCGACCTGACCAGTATGGGCCTGACATTTGTGACGGGGACTTCGACACAGTGGCGGTGCTACGTGGGGAAATGTTTGTGTTCAAGGTGCCTGCCAGAACCCCCTCCTGCCCCTTCCCTAGGGAGGCGGGTGGGAGGATCCCCAGGCAAGGTGCCTGGCACTGGGACTGTGTCCCTGTGTTCTTCTCATCCTCTACCCTTGTTTCTCACCAGGGTCAGTGGTTCTGGAGGGTCCGGCACAACCGGGTACTGGACAACTATCCCATGCCCATTGGACACTTCTGGCGGGGCCTCCCTGGGGACATTGATGCTGCCTACGAGAGGCATGATGGGAGATTCGTCTTCTTTAAAGGTGAGCAGGGCAGCTGGATGGGAGGGCTGAGGTGGAGGGGGGACCCCAGTGCCCTCCCACCTCAAAGCTACCGAGAGAGCTGCTTGACTTCATTCCATCTTGGTCACCTCCCCAGCCAAAGGGCCAGAGTGGCTGCAGGCATCTATCCCTGTCCCTGTCCACGTGTGTGCCTGCAGCAGCTGCTGGGCAGTTCCATCTCATCCGACTTCTCCATCTCCTCCTCCCCCAGGTGACCGGTACTGGCTCTTCCGAGAAGCCAACCTGGAGCCCGGGTACCCACAGCCCCTGGTCACCTATGGGCAGGGCATCCCCTATGACAGCATCGACACGGCCGTGTGGTGGGAACCCACAGGGCACACCTTCTTCTTCCAAGGGGACAGGTGAGTGTCTGTGGCTCCTGGTCCCTGGCAGGGCAGGGAATGTTGGGCAGCAGGGATCCCTGTGCTCCTCACCTGCTCACCTCCTTCCCTCAGATACTGGCGCTTTAATGAAGACACACGCTCGGTGGATCCCGGGTACCCGAAGCCCATCTCTGTCTGGGTGGGCATCCCTCCCTCACCCAAGGGGGCCTTTCTCAGCCCAGATGCCTGTAAGTAGAGGAGGAGAAGGGGGTGGAGTGGGTGGCGGGGAGGGCTGGTGGATGGGGTCACACCTCTGACGGCCTGGCCACGTGGGATGGAGTTCAGGAGGGCGTCCAGGGGTCAGCAGTGAAGCCCTTTTTTGAAGGGTTTCTCTGGTCCTGGAGCAAAACCTGCCGTCTTGGGCATCTGCAGGGGTGCTCTGTGCCCTCCCACTTACCCCTTGTCTCCATCTTCTCTCCACCAGCCTCCACCTACTTCTACAGAGGCACAAAATACTGGAAATTCGACAATGAGCGGCTCAAGACAGAGCCAGGTTATCCCAAATCCATCCTACGGGACTTCATGGGCTGTCACACGGAGCTGGTCCCAGACCCCAATCCCCGCTGGCCTGATGTGGACCGACCCCCCTTCAACCCCGATGGGGACGGACGGACGGAAGGTGAGGAGGAGGAGGAGGAGGAAGAGGAAGATGAAGATGAGGATTACAACGAGGGAGGTGGCCAGCCAGGCGGGGACGTGGACGTGGTGGTGCAGATCGACGAGTACACGCGCACCATGAGCGTGGTGATGGTGCTGGTGCTGCTGGTGCTGCTGCTCTGCATCCTCGGCCTCATCTACGTCATTGTGCAGATGCAGAGGAAGGGCGCGCCCCGAATGCTCTTGTACTGCAAGCGCTCCTTGCAGGAGTGGGTCTGACCCTGGCTCCCTCCCCAACCCACCCCTGCCACCATGGTGCTAAGATGGACATGACATCCCCCTTCCCTTTATCCCCCACCACAGCCTCAGCCCCTCTACCCCATTGTTGCTTGATGGCTCCAGCCTCAGAAAAGGGGGGATGCCCAACCCCCGTAGCCCCTCCAGAGCAGCCGGGCTGGGACCGGGGATCGTCATGGGGGGGCTGGAGGGCACCCGGGTCCTGTCTGCTCCCCAGTGCCTGCGCATCCCCCCAGCTGTGACCCTCGGGCTGCCACCCGTCACGTGCCTGCCTCTGCCGTGGGGTCCCTGCAGGGTCCCCTTCCTTCTGTGTGAGCCCACTGGGGCTGGGGTGGTGAGTGGGCTGGGGGCTGCTCACAAGTGCTGCGAGCTGGCAGGTCTCAGCCGCTGGCACCTGCAGTGGCAGGGGAGGAAGGGCTGAGCTTGTGGCTGTGTTTCCTCCTGAACTGCGGGAATACAGGGATGTGGTGCCTAAAGACAGCATGAGTTGGGATACACCACCTTGGGAACCCTGCTGGGGCTCTGCTCGGCCTGGGCCCTGCTGCTGCCGTGGGGCAAAGACCAGGGGCACATGGCCCTGTGGGCAGGGCAGTGGGCACGGCTGCCTTCTATGTCTATTAAACAGGTCGGGTGTGTGGAGAGCCGTGGTGCCATCCTTCCTGCTGGGCGGGAGGGTGTTCTCTTCGAGATCGGGCAGATTTTGTGGTAATGGGAGGTTTGTCTGGGCTGCCACCCTGCCTGGCACGCCCAGGGAACTGAGCGCTGGGCTGGGGGATGTGAGGAAGGGGCCAGCATGACCAGAGATGTCCCTGCAGCAGCCCCTGCCCTGGGGCTGCCGTTCTTGGGGGGGTCAGCTAAAGCAGCCCCTCACCCCCACCAGTGGACAGAGCGGCCTTTCAGCAGCTCCCACGGCAGTGGCAGCAGCTTCACTGGGAACACAGGGCGCCTTGTTCTCCCCTAGCCAGCACCAGCTTCAGCCCCGGGCGGCCGCCTCCCTTCCCCAGGCAGCCGAGGGACCCTCCTGGAGCCACATTACCGGGGGCTTCAGCTCCCTGTCCCCACGTGGCCCTGGCAAGTTTCCTGGGGGGAAGGGGTGGCCATATCCTGTCTCACTGCTGCTGTGTCGGCAGGGGAAAGCAGGAGGAGTCATGACTGCTGCAGAGATCAGGGAAATAATCACTGGAGTGGGAAAGATTAGACCTGAGGGGTGGGAAACTGACTTTTTTCTGGGGAAGAGTGCTGTTCAGCCTGTAATGGGAAGGAAAGCCAAACTGCAGAGGTCATGATAGAGTGGTGTCCTTGGCTCTGCTGTGAGGTGATGCTCCCTGGGGTGGCAGCTGGAGCCAGGTTTGTGCTGGAACTGCAGGAGCAGCCTTGGGATGGGCAGCAGGGGCCTGGTGCAGTTGCTGCAATGGTGGGGAGGCTGACTATGCTGTGCTGGGCAGGGGGATGTTGTGGGTCTGACCCATCCCTGTAGGGACAACCCTATGGAGCTGGGGGGGCTCTCTATGTGGGGCACAACTCCAGCCAGGTTCCTCCAGCCTCCCCTGCTGCAGGACAGTGCCAGCAGCTGTGCCCTGCTTCTTTCCTCAGAGGCTGGCACTTCTTGGTGCAGGGAGCAGTAACCCAGCCCTTACCTGCTCCCCTTACCTGGGTGCTCCAGCTGCTCCTACACCCCCATCCCAATCCTGCCAGCCCTGGTGGGAGGGTTCTCCTACTTCACGGATGGGGATGAAGCCTTTGTGCTCCCCTCATCTTCCCCCCTCCCCAGGGCCCAGTGCTGCTGGCTCAGTCCCCAAGCTACAGCCACTTCCCGGCACTGAAGTACCCTGAGCTGTCTGGCTACAGCAATTACTGTAAAAGGGCAGGACTGATACTGGCTCTCACCCACTTTCCCGGTGCTGGGGGGAACCCCATGGCCCAGATCCCCTGCCCCAGCCTCCTTCCCTGCCTACACTGGGCAGCAATTCCCAGCCATTAGTTGAATCCCTGGAAAACATGCTTGGCTCGGAATAAGCACATTGCTGCAGCCAAGCAAGAAGTTAAAATCAGGGACAGAAAAACCCTGAGGAATCGGGGTGGGTGGAAAAAGGTCTCCAAGTGGCTCTGTGCTCTTGTATTCCATCAGCCAGGCCGTGCTGGGTCACATTCCTTGGCTTTTAATTTCTTTCAGTTTGGTTTTGACCATTCTGCCCAGACTTGTGCTTGTGTGGGTCTTCCCCAGAGCTGAGGGAGCACCCACAGCTCTGTTGGGCCGGGAGCCATGGGGCAGCCTAACACTCCATCCTGCCCTGAACCCGGGCCAGACTGGTACTGGGAGCTGCCAGAAGCCATGAACTGGCCAAAAGGCGAGGCAGGAGGAAAGCACAGCTCCCCACCCCCACAGACTGCGTGAGGCGTGCACAGATGCATTTCCCACACTGGATGCACTTCTCACAGCAGATGCATTTCCGACAACAGATGTATTTCCCACGGTGGCTGTTTCCCCTCTCCTGGGGGTGCAGAGGGCTCAGCGGGATGCAGGGTCGGGGACCCCAGAGCCTGGTACCTGGAAAGATGTCTGGCTCACAGGGAAAGCCAGAGCCAGCCAAGGATGCCAAGGGCCAGATGCTCAAGGTATATCTTCTTTGCCAAGGTAGAGGAGGGGGCTTTTTGCTGATTCAGGGACAGGGTCTGGGAGCAATTCCCCAGGGAAGTTCTCTGCTGAGAGCAGAGGCCCAGGCTGCCACATTTGGTGAGCTGGGACATCACTTCCCACCCCCCTCCTGTTTTTCCCCGGATGCTGCAGTGGAGCTGCTGCCAGGAGCCCAGGGCCATCTGGAAACACTCATGGACAGCAGTAAGGGACCCCACTGGAGACAAAGCCCAGCATTTCAGCAGCTCCCAGGCTGTTGCTGGAGGCTCCTGCACTGCCCTGCACACCCACAGCACGGATGCAAGACCCCAGGGAGGGCAGAGAGGCACCTGCTATAAGGGACAGGCCTTTTGATAGCATGAGGGAGTGTGAGTCTAGCTGAGCTTGGCTCTAGCAGGCACTGAACAGTCCTGCCAGCATCCACTCCCACCAGGCAGCTCCCAGCTTCCCAAAAATAGGTTGGAGAAGCCCGACCTGGAAACGACCCTGGGAGCTCAGTGTCCTCCAGGCCCTGCTGTGCTGGGGCAGCTGCTGGGCTGTGGGTGAGGGGGTGACCAGGGCTGGCAAGGGCTCTCTCTACCTGGTTGGCACCGTCTCAGAAAAATCCTCCTCTTCCTCTGGAAGCCAGGGCACAATCCCCTGTGCAGCACTGAGGAGAGGACCCAGAAAGCAGGAGGAAGCCGGGCTCGGGGCAGAGGAAGACCTGGGGTCGGGATATGGTGAGGAGCGACCGGCTGGCTCAAGGTCAGAGGAAACAATGCTGGGGATGGAGGGAAGAGCCGGGGGCCCTGGGAGGGGTTGAACCTGCTGCCTGTGCACACTGCCTGGTGGGGAGGGGTCAGTGCCAGCACAGCTCTGCTCTGGGTGGGATTTATCCACAGCCACACTGAGCTCGGCACACTGTGCCCTGCTCATGCCCGTCACCTCCTGTCACACCCAGTGACCCCCAGCCTGCTCCCTTCATCCCATGAAAAGTCATTTCTGGGGCTGCAGAAGCAACACATAAAGTGATGGTGAAGCAGATGGGCTGCAGGTCAGCACATCTGATTCAGCACAGGTTGGCATCCATCATCTCACCTCTAGGGGCTCTGAGGCTTTCCCCATTGCATCCCAGGGTAGTTCTTGTGGCACACAACTGCTCCCTCATCCAAATAAAATCTTGCTGGCGTGGTCTGGTTTTGCAGCCTGACAGGGGAAGCTCTTACCCCTCTCCTGCAAGTGTCAGCAGGGCAGGAAGATCGGCTCTCCCTGCATGCAAAAGCGGCCAAAGTCCCCAGTACCTGTTCTCAGTTTTCCTGGGTGGTGGCCAGTGGTAATACTCAAAATAAATATTTCCCTTGCCTCCAGCAAGTGCCCGCCCCGTGCTAGACAGCAGCTGCAGAGGATTAATGTTGCCCTGGAGGTGTAATCCCTCTATAAAGATGACAACATTTGGCCCAAGATATCCAGGGAGATGCAGAATGGACAAGAAGCAGTTTGGCCCAGGCTTTTTTGATGCCTGCATATCACCACCCTGTTCACAGCTCTGTGCTTGTGTCAGGATCCACTTGATAGGAAGGAGACAAAGCATAAGAGGATGAGCACAGACAGAGACAGAATTCTGTACCAGTGTCCTGCTATTCTGCTGGACTGGACTTTCATCCAGGATTCTTCTGCCCTGGCAGCTGAGCAAACGGAAAGGAAGCTTTCCAGGAAAACTCCGTTGCCTGCTTCCCCTGCCAACAGCTGCCACCTGCTCAGGCAGAGCCACCGGAGCCGTGGGATGTCCCAGCCTTGGCCTGCAGCACACAGGGACTGCCAGCTGCTCCAGCCCGGTCTGATGCTGCTGCTGCCTGGCCCAGCCCAGGGAGGGTCACTCTCCTGTCCCTTGCTCCAAGGCACTGCAGCCTGTGCACTCACTGTATTTCAGCACCAAAGCTTTCAAAGGGAAGCTTTGCCTCTGATGTAGAGAGCAGCTCCCAGCACTGAGGTCCTGATCAAAGCACCCAAGTGCAGGACCTTGCCCCAGCCAATGGAAGAGGAAGGTGAAAAGCTGGTGCAGATAAGGAAAACTCATCTTTGGGTGGGACCTGCTCTGTCCTGGGCTGAAACCAGGGCTCCCTGCAAAGAAAGATTCCTTTCTCTCCCACTAGACATGAACTGCAGCAAGGACTTGAGGAGGAAGAAGGGATCAGGCCACCCATAGAAACATCAACGAGGAGATATTTAAGGTCTTTTCTCTGCAAGCTGCCTGCACTGCTCACCCTGCATACCCAGCTGGGGCTGCCCCAGGAGCATGCAGGCAGACCTCCATCTCTGCACTCACATCCTGCATTCCTCCATTCCTTCCATGTACGAGGATATTGTGTCCCAGCCAGGCCAAACCAAAGCAGTAAGAAGCTGGGTGCTCCACCACAGGAGTGTTGCTTGTGCACATCTACTCCAGGAAATGGCTGCTGACAGGAGTCCTCTGACATTCCGACCCATTTGCCAGCACCATCCTCTTCTCCTGCAGGGAGAGCATCTGACTTCACCCACCTTCAGTGACATGGTTAAAGTCTTGATGGGAGACAGGGATCAGAAGACTGTTGAAGAATATTGTGTAAATCAACCAAGTGTCTGGTCCTAAAGGGAAGAGCCAGTATCTGATGATGTTCCACGTTGTGCAGCAAATAAACAGGAAGATTCAGTATTTTGTTTCGTATTGAAAAATACAAGGAGGGTCCATATGGATGTAAGGGTTTGTGGCTGGGAGTTTATTCCAGCAAATCTGCTGGCACAGCTCCTAGAGGCTGGGCAGCAGGGCTCATCTAATCTCTGCACAGGCAGCCAGCCTGGGGCCCAGGGGAGCCCAGCCCCTCACACATTTAAGGTCGGTTGTTCTGAGCGAGCCCAGCTCCTCAAGGACAAGGAATAACTCCAGTTCAGGCCCCAGCAGGGCAGGGAAAGGCAGAAACAGCTCCTGGTGAGTGTTCAGCCACCAAAGACAGCCAAAACCATACAGTACTGAGCAAGGGCTTGTGGGAAAGGATGCACACTTTACCCTACCAGGGTGTGATGGATCCCCTCAGAAGCTCCCCCAGCACTGGCATGTTTTCCAAACGTGGCAGGAAAGCCTTGCCACAGACTTCATTAAGGACAATCCTTGGCACATGGTACAGTGCGATTCCACTTAACAAATCTCATGTCCAGCCAAGCCTTGACATGTGTCAGTGCAAGACAGACGGTGCTTTCCCATGTGGGTTTCTTTGGCTGGGCTCCTTAAAACTACCAAGCTATTCAGCTGTTAGAAAATTTGCAAGGGTCTTCTCCAGAAAGCCTTCTGCAGGTACAGTCCAGCCCTGTATGGCAGCACAGGGTCAGCACCTCCATCCAGTTCAAAGCTCTGAAGGTGCAGGCGAGGCAGCTGTTACAGGTGTCCTGAGAGCTTTGCCACAGAGGTGCAGTGAGGTCCATGCAGAGGGTGCACAGGCATGTGAGTGCTCAGGATTAAACCCAAAATCCAAGGCAGATGCCCCCCAGCAGGCTCTCCTCCTCCTGGGAGAGACCAGCTTTGCTCTACAGAGCAATAATGAAAGTGAAGTCTTCCCCATTCTCTGCACAGCCCAGCGAAGGATCAGTCCCAGCCTGGACACTCTGGAGTATCCATGGGGGGCTTGGCCCCAGGCAGGAAAGGCATCAGCTATTCCCAGACTCACCCCATCACTGGCAGAGGTCTTCCCCTTCACAACCCTTTCCATAACAAAGGCAGATTGGTGGGAGGCAGGGAAGGGCAGCTTCAGCACAGGAAAAGGCTTCCGCTCCCGCTATGCTGCTTTGCTGAACCTCCTCTTTGATCCCTGGGGAAAGGGACAATTTGGCAGCCGGAAGACTATTGTGTGCCTCTGGCTTCAAGCAACTGCTAAAGGCTTGGTTAAGAGCTGGAATGAGTTGGTAACTGCACAGCCAACAGAGCTGTGGCCTAACAAGCAGGTAGGTCTAATTCGTCATCACTAGGGGAGAATTGCTTCAACTAATAAGGGAAAGAAAAACCCATTTCCATGTACAAAAAGTGAACAGCATGAGTTTTTGTCATAGGGGGAGTACCACAAGCTTCATGGACTGGAGACAGAATCTGTCTTTTCTGTGGAAATCTCAATATTTTTCCTCTCTCCAGAGTGTTGCTGTTTATGTCTGTGCTATCCCTTAAACAGTGAGGCTGATGACTGAAGTCAAATTGAGAGGCAATTTGGGGTTCTTAACATCTGGATTCTTAAAGAAATTCTTCAGCACCTTCTGGAGCACTAACACGTACAAGTTAAAGGATCCATCAGAGGAGGAAGAAGCCAGAAGCAGACTTACAGAGTCAAATGTTTAATAACTTTTCAAGAACAAGTGTTACATCCATATTTAGAGCATATATAAGAGATGGAAAACAAGGAAATAAAAAATAAAATTGGTAATTTCAAGAGGGTACACTTAACTCCGTAATTCCCGCTGAATCCCCTTTTTGGAGGCCCAGTGGCCACTTTGAGCAAGACAAGACTGGCTACCAGGCCACCTGCAGTGTTTAGGCTCAGAACTTTAGGAACAGCCAGGAAAACTCTGACTCTGCACAACTCGCACGCCAACAACATCTCTTCCCAACATGGTGTTACTGCTGGATAGAGCAGGAAGAAGAAAGGAGACACTTATTAGACTTGGCAGCACCAAGAAAACAGTACTGGGAGGGCTCCCAGCACTCCCCAGACACCTCTAGGAGGCTGCTACAGCCCAGAAGGCAGTGACAGTTTCCCCAGAGGTGTTACCTACAGTTAATACTGCCTTCTGCCTCCCACTAAGATCAGCCCCCAACATCCTCCCTCAGCAGCTTGAAATTTTTCCCAGGAATCTTCTCTGCTAAAAGAAGTGTCTGCACTGGGGCAGGCTGGCCCTGGCAAAGAAGATGCTTCCTCACAAGCCTCAGTACTGCTGCCAATATGCCAGCATGTTCACTCCTCTCCCATCACTGCAGCAGCAGAGATTGGCATCTCCTCCTGATGGGCAGCCACAGCTTTGTCTGTCCCCTTCTCATCTCATGGCATCATCATCTGCACTGGGCAGGGGAAAGATCAGAGGGAACTCAATTTGGGCTGGAGGGACACAAACAGCATCTCTCCTGGAAGACAACTGTGGAGCTGCAGCTGCTCTGAAGAGCAAAGCCACTGAGCTGAATCATGGATGAAAGCTCTGGAGAGATGCCGGGAGGCTGCAACCCTGCCCAGAGTCCTTCAACACAAACAGGGAGGAAGCTGAACAGCTGAACAGCTTGCCTGCTCCTAGATGGGAATAACAATTTCCATGTGTTTTGGCACGAAAGCTACCCAGCAAGGCACCCCTGACAGACTGTGCACCCTGACAACAGAGAGGGTGCTCCCTGTCTGGTGGCCAAAGCTGGTAAGAGCTCTGCTGCTAGAAGAAATTCTGGAGAGTGAAGGCAGCAGGAGGAGGAAGAGGAATGCTAGTCTGGCCCAGCTGCTGCTCCCACCCTCCTTGCCCACAGCCAGCTCACCTTGGCCTTGTTCTGTACAGGCAGATACAGCTTGAACTCAGCTGGGAGCTCATCCTCTGAGTACAGCCGGTCTGAGAAATACACCCGTCGGATGCGACAGTTGGCGTGGATCTGAGAGTGAAAACAAAGAGTCAGGCCATTTTCCATGGGCTCTTTCCACATCCTGCTTTGCTGTCACGCAGCAACACGGATTCCTCGGCTCAGCAGCTGGAGATCTACCTCACTGCCCCTCTGGGAAACTGACAGAGCATCAGAGAAACGTTGGCCAGTGCCCTCTGCTTTGCATTAGATGCACAACTGGCTCAAGGGATTTGGCCAAGCTCTGGCATCTCCACCCACTGAGGTCTGCCTTAGTTGCTAAGGGGTTTTTTTGCTGTGAACCCACTTCTGCTTCACTGGTATCAGCAAAACATGCACAGCCTCGGCCTGCTGCATTTTTAACACTCCCACTTCAGGGCCTCCCTGAAGTCAGAAATGAGCCTGTCCAGTCTGCACTGCCTCCACTATCAGCTGGCAGTGAAGGAGTCTCTGATCCCCGTCACGGGTATGTGAGAAGGCAGACAATTCCCAGTGACTGCCTGTACACCTCCGGGCAACCCTGCGAGGAACTGCAGCAATCCTCTCATACTAAGAAATAGGCATGTTCCACACACAGACATTCTTCAAAACAGCACACACCACTGGACAGAGTGGACATGAATCCTTAGCTATGGAACAAGCTCTACATCCTGAGCAGGAACAAACACAGCATCAGTTCTGGTACAAGAGGCTCAGTGAAGGCAGGGTCCTCCACTACCACTAGGAAACCAGCTTCACTTGTTTGGTCTGTATACCCTGGGTCTTTCCCATCCAGGCTCCCAGTCACTGTCTGGCCTATCTGGAAAGTAAGGGAGCACACAGCTAATTCCCAGCAGACCTCCACCTTCGTGGCATGCCACAGGGAACTGCAATTCTTCCCCCACCGAAAGCCAGCCAGAGAAAAAAGATGGCAATAGGCTCCTCCATCCCAGTCTAGTCCAGTGAAGTGAGCCCTCAGCTGGGCCTTTGCTCCCCTTCTGCAGTGCTGTGCAAGGAGCAGGGCTGGCAAAGGAACTACCCAGATGCCCAGCCAGCAGGAACATACCAGCCACTGTGGGCAGGACATGCCCGATTCCTACCTGAACTCTGAGGGTCTCGATGTAATTAGTTCCATAAGCCCGGCGCGTGAAGTCGGACAGGTTGAACTGGATTTGGTTCCAGCCGTCGTCCAGCCGCATGGGCATGGTGCAGATGAAGGGCTTCACCCGAGTCGTGCTCTGGTAGTTACTGGCCCGGAAACGCCGGCGTACGTTCTTATCATCCAGCACCTGGGGCAAGCAAGGCAGGCTGCTGACCCAGGCACTGGGGTCCCCAACTCCCCAGGACACCCGTCTCCAAGAGGGCTCTCCTACTCCCACCCCTCCGTGTCACAGCAGAAGTAATTTTAACACAGGAAACAGACCCGTTGTCAGGAAAAGCAACGATGTGCTTGTGAGCTGACTGATGCCCCCGTAGCAGAAGACCTGACACATCACATGGCCAAGAAAGCAAAACTGTTTTGGGGATCACTCACTGCCTGGGACAAGTTCCAACACAAGACTGCAGGCTCCCTGGCGCCTTCCTCACTGGTCCCTGGAGGGGCCTCCCCACTGCACACTCCTCACCTGCACTTCAAAAGTGAAGTATTTTTTCAGGTTCTTGATGATCATCACTAGGAAAGGTAGTTTGATGCCCAGGGTCTTCTTTGGGTCAGCAGGGCACGTGATGTACGTGGTACTGAGAGGGGAGAGAAAAACACTTTAGGGTCTCACACAACACCGAGTGCCCAGCCCAAGTCAACCCAAGTCTCTCCTTTGGCCCAATGCAGCCTTGGAGGCTGAAATGAATAACTGTGATCAGAAGATCTCAGCAACAACCAGGGCTTCCTGTAACAGGAGGGAGAGTTTCAGAGGTAGCTGCAGGCAAAACAAGATAAAAGGCACAAAGAATGCATTTCAAACCCCACTGTTCTCACTCAGGGCACGAAAACACCTTCCTGGACAGCTTCACCTCCTGAATTTCAAGGCCATGTCAGTGCTGTTTCTTAACACAACCTCCTTCTATCCTTGACTGAACAGGTAGAGCCCTCCAGAGCAGAGGCCCTGTTGCTCTATAAGGCTGGGAAAACCAAGGTCATGAGCCCCAGAAGTACACGTCACGCCTGGCAAGTTCTGTATCAACACTTGTTGGAGGAAGAGAAGCATTGGCTCAGCCTGTCTGCAGGAGAGGAGTCTCCACTGCCCTTATAAGGAGCGCCCGGCTCTGAATCACCCCTGGAGAAGCCTTGGAGACTCTGAGGCTGCTCACGGAGCTGGCGTCTGTCTCCTGGGTCGATGGAGACAAGGTTGCTAAGTGAACACCATAAGCAACTCCCCTCATAAATCTGCCTTTGATCTTCCTGCTGTATGCAGCAGTCATCACGGGGGGAGAGCAGCAGAGCAGGCCCAGGACAATAGAAGACGCAGCAGACACTGCTGCTTTCTCAGTAACTGGCAGCTCTGACTGGGACTGGGTACCAAATATAGCTTTTTTTCCCCTTCAAGTGATGGAAAAATAATGGGACTTTATTTTTTATCCCTTAGCCCCATTGAGGATGAGAGAGAGCTCTACAAACATATCCAGGGAAAGGCACGGTACAGTGCCACAGAGGAGTGTCAGTGATCTGACCCCAGATTCTTCAATTTACTGACAAAGAGATTGCAGTAGGGCTTGAAGACGATGTGTGCTGCTACACTCTGTTCAAGGGCAGTGTATCCCCCCAGGGCACACCAGGGCAGAAGGAGATGCCTACCTGACATTTGTTCCTTCAATCTCCAGCACCAGTGACTGAATGTCATTGTCTGTGATTCGTTTGATGTGGCCATTGCGCACCTGGAACAGAAGTGGGGCAGACAGCAGGGACATTACTTGAGAGGGAAACCCAAATACGCCAGAGCTCCACTGAGAGGAGGAAAAAGATCCCAGGAGGACCCATCTACATTCACTTGGCTCCTATTCTCCTAGACTTTGCCGTTTCCAAGGCTTTGATCACTGCCCCAGAGTGCCAGGACTCCAAGCACGAGTTTGTGGCCCAGCACGTACACCGAGTGCAAGACTTTCATCTATCCAAATACGCTACAGTGAACACAAGGGACGCAAGCCTTCTGTTAGAGGCCCAAATAAACAAACACAGAAGTGTCAGAGAAAGATCAAACTCAAGTGGGATAAGGAGGAAAACAAGTACAGGCAATACAGGGGCAAGCAGAGGGAGCCACCAGCAAGCCACTGGTCACCAAGGGAACTTAGTCTCTACTGCTGGGCACAGCTGACTGCCTTGAGGAAGAGATTACACCAGATTGGAGCTTGGTTACAATCCTTCATAATTACAGTGCATGCAAGCACAGAGCCATCATCTGCTCTCCTGAGGGGCACAGGGATTTGGCTACTTGGATGCAGCCAGCTCCCCACAGAGCTCAGGGAGGCCAGGGCCGGAACCAGGAGCCAACACAAATTCATTTTTCTCCACAAGCGATATGGCTGAATCCCAGGGTCTGAGGATTTATTTTTTTAATGAAGCGCTCACTTCCCATCAAATTTATCTTCATTTAAAAGGCACTTCTGCTAATTAAGCCCTCTGCTCTCTCGCCCAGTGCTGGATCAGCGAATTGCAATGCTCCTTCCGGCTCCATGAATTAATTTCTTTAGCACCCATCATCACTGTGAATATAAAGGATACATTAAACTTCTAATGGGATGGTCCCAGTCATGAGATACAGAATGATTTACAGGTTTAGCAATTCATCTTCAAAATTCATTTCTTCAGAGGGACCTACTCCTGCCTGTCTCCACATTAATCAGTTTCAAGAACCTCAGCCTGGATCACGAGGCTGCTGCTGTTAAGCAAGAGAGTGGAGCTGGCCCTGCCAGGCTGCTCTTTACTCTGCTTCAATCCTGCATAAATACTTCCAGAAAATGCTAAGCTCAGAGAGAGGATCCTTACAGGATAAACCCTATCCCTCCATTACATCATGTGCATCTCCCACGGATTTATAGGCCTGTGCAGGTGAAACCAACTGCACGAGGTCTGGACAAGTTGCCTTTTTTTAAATTTTTTTGTTTTAAAATCAGCAGAAACAGAAGCCCCACGTGCATCTATTTGAAGCAGTGACTGGCATAAGGAAAATGAAATCCTGGAAGCCACAGGGATACAACATGCAGACTGAACACTGGGAAATAACGTTGCCTAAGCAGGTGACAGTAGTGTGCAACAAAGTGTGACTCTGCATCCTGAAGGGCAGTTTTCACCAAGGGCAGCTTTTGGATCCACAGAGGGGAGAGGATTCAGGTTTGGGCTCCTCTGGAGATGACAGTAACAGAGAAAACAGCTACACATGCTTTAAACCAATTAGTCAGCACTGTTTCTATTTGCATCCAGGACTCCTTCCTTAGCCTGTGAAGGCTTTCCTTCCCCAGATTACAGGGACAATGAAAAGGGATAACTCTTCCTCAGTGACGCCAGGAATAGGATGAAGGACAGCAGAAAAGAGAGGAGATAAGTATAAAACATGGCCAGGTTTGCTCCTACCTCACAAAAGCTCAGAAAGATAAGATTTCAGAAAATTTTAGAAATGTAAACAAAACACTCAACATTTCTACTGGCCCTATATTTTCTAGTCATCTTAAGCCTAGGAAAGTGAATTTTTCAAGCTGAAAAAAAATGCAATAGCCCTGTTAGAAAATAAAAGTTCTTCAAATGCCTAATATCCTCTGAATCACCATAACTAGAAAGTTACCTGCTGTCTAAAGATAAACTGGAAAAGATTTGCAGCTGCAAACCTCAAAACTTGCAGCATTTGGAGGGAGTAGCAGCTTCACAGTTGTGTCTGAACATATATAATTCTCGAGGCTGCTGTTGCTGCTAGCAACACTCAAATGCAACAAAGGCAACAGAGAAAGGCACCAGCAAGTCACCTGGAGACTGGTCAGTGTGTCTCCACACGTCAGGGGGGTCGGTGGCAGGACGCTAAAGGAATAAACAAAGGACTCTGAACAATGAAGTGCTACAAGGCAAACACAAAACACCTTGCAAACAGGTCTATAAATGAAGCACGGGAAGGCAGGAGAGCAGAGCTCAGCAGTTACCAGCTCTCTGTGGAGGAATCTCTGCCTGCAGGGACAGTGGGACAGTCACTGTGCTCTTTCCAAGGCCTGGACACTTCTGTCCTGCCAGAGTCCCCTGGGACAGGATATTGGTGGTCAAGCTTGGTTGGGCTGGCAGAGTTTGTGGCTAAAGCCTGCCCAGAGCTTACCCACAGCCCCTGAGGGAGAAGGGAGAGAAGGGAAGGACTGTATCCTACCACTTACAGGGAAGTTACAAATGCTCACAACAAGGAATGGCTCCCAGTGCCATTTCTGCACTTATATCACATGGAGAAGCCTCAACTTTGCACTGTCTCTATCAGCACAAGGAATGCACATCCTGTTAGGGCTGAAAATGAAATGGTTTTCTCCATGTCACAAAGGCTTGAGAGTGCCTAAGATCAAAAAAGACAAAAATCACAGTCTGCTGGTACTTTTTGCAGGGGTAAGAAAGTCTACATTAGGAGAGCTATGAACACAGTAATCTAGGGCATTCATCTAGGGCATGGGAGAACATCAAATCCCTTGCTTCCAATTCTCACCAAAATGACAGGGGTATTTCATGCACTGCTGAGCAGAGCAATCCTCACAACAAGCACATCCAAGCTGTGCTTCCTCAGGACAGGAACTGCACATGTGCACAGCCCTGCTGTTCCCAAGGATGCAGGGCTGCCATGGGGCTGTCAGATGAGCTCAGCCACACACAATTCCTACAGCCAGCAATGGAAAGAGCCTGCACAGCCAGCTGCTGTTCTCTGGAACAGCAGTCCTAATTTTTCATCAGTATTTTCTGGTAAATCCAGCAACTACTGCAGCCCAGTGGACCACTGCTGACATCCACCCTGCAAGCTGAGCTCCCACCAGCCACTCATGATCCTCTCAATTGCAAAGGTATCACCCTGCACAGCACAATTCAGGTGGGAAGGGGCCTCAGAAGGTCTCCAGTCCGACCTCCACGCCCAAGCAGGGTCAGCTCAGACTGCTCATGGCTTATCCAGTCTGGCAGCATGCAACATCCCTTTGTCTAAGTCTTTAATACGTCCCTCACACCATCCAAACAAGCTGCTGGTCCTTTTTCAAAGTCACGAATATCTGTGGAAAACACATGCACACAGCCAAGCTGGGTGAGGCACCCCAGTTCTTCACAGAGCTGTGTGGGTACCCACTGATGGGAAACAGGATGGGTCTGTGCTCCCTGTCCCCCGTCCCATGACTTGTAAATGCTCACACGAGTCCACTCAGGTCACACACCACTGCTGTCTGAGCTGCCTTGGAGGCTTTTGTCACCACTGAAACCACAGGAAATTCAGCTTAGACGCAAAATACAGATTGTAGCCCTATTCTCAAAGAGTATAACAGGCATTTTACAGAATTACTCTTAGGCAGAAACACAACCACTGGTCGTTTGTAAAGGAGAGAAGCAACAGGTCTCAACACCTCCAAATATCCTGATGAGGGCCCCTTGATGCAAGATATCCAGGAAAAAGCAGAGGACCCTTAGCAGAACCACTCTAGAAACTGACAGGAGGGAGAAACAAACAAATGAGACATTCACGACTTTTACACCCTAAAAGCTGCCACCCAGCCCATCTTTGCACACCTCTGGCAAGCCTGAAAGATGGGTCATGTACCAGAGGAGATGCCCCACCTTGGCCCCCCCAGCAGGGAGCTGCTGCTCGCAGCCCACAGGCCTTTGGGGACCCCCATCTATGGCCAGTGCTGGACATTTCTGTAGCCTCTTACAGTACTGCAGCTCCTGACATGGGGCTGGCTCTTCTGCCCAGCACAGAACCGCAGAATCAGAGAATCAAGTAAGTCGGAACAGATCTCTGAGCTCCGGTCCAACCTGTGACTGAACACCATCATATCATCCACTAGACCATGGTGCTGAGTGCCACGTCCAGCCTTTCCTCGAACACCTCCAGGGACGGTGACTCCACCACCTCCCTCGGCAGTCCATTCCTACGTCTGATCACCCTTTCCGTGAAGAAATTCCTCCTAAAGTCCCACCTAAACCTCCTCAGGCGCAGCTTGAGGCTATGTCCTCTCATCCTGCCGCTGGTTGCCGGGGAGAAGAGATTGACCCCCACCAGGCTACAACCTCCTTGCAGGGAGTTGTAGAGTGATAATGCCACCCCTGAGCCTCCTTTTATTCTCTTATAACAACATATTCCCCTCCAAAACCCCCCGGCGGGGGTCCCGGTAACCCGAACTCGGAGGGTCGCGGTAACCCGGCTCCAGGGGTGTCCCGGTCACCCCGCGCTGCAGCTCAGGCCCCGGGGGGAACCGAGAGCGGCCGCACGGGTGCCCGGATCCCTCCGGTTGTTCCCGGCGGCCCCAGGCCTGTCCCGCCAGCTCCCTCCGCGCCGCCGCGCCGCCCTCACCCAGGAACTACTTTGGGCGGCCCCGGATCCACTTCCCGGGTGACGGTGTTGTGGCGGCGCTGCCATGGCAACCGGGGCGCGGCTGCGGCCTGGCCTCCTTCACTCAGTAAAGTGACTGGAGCCGAGCCCGTTCCAAGCCACACAGCCCGGTCTGCTGTGGCTGGTGCCACTGCCCCTGAACACTGGGCCTTGTGTGGGGACACTTCTAAAACATTCCAGTTCTCCCCCTGCAGTTCACGACCCTCAGTCCAAAGGCAACTCTGTGGTTTGCTGTTGCCAAGGATGCTCTTTGCCCGTTAAGTGTTTCTTAGCCTGGGCTATGCTGTTTCATCCAAGGGGTTCCTTTTCTCACTGTGCTGTTTTTACGAGACTGAAGGTGTTTGTTCAGCTTGTTGTTTCCTATAGCCCAAATAATTCCCAACCTTCACTTGCCTTTCGCTCCCTCCCAGTCCTGGTGCTGCCCGGAGCAGCCTGTGAGGAGCAGCAGGCAGAAAGACCTGTTGGAATTCCCTGTGATGCCAGCAGCTCCATTGTAACAGGAGTGGGCAAAGCTCACAGCTCAGCCCTGCCCCTGTGCACCTGCATTTTTGGGTAACGCTGCCACAAAGTGCGAGTTCTGGAAAGCAGCTCCTGTCACTCCCGAGCTGTTTCCTGACTCACGTCTTCCAAGACACGACCAGGCCCTTTCCTGTACCTCTGTGGCCAAAGGAAAGGCAAACACCGTTGATGGGAGTAGAAGGGAAGGATATTTTGGTCACACAATGGCAGTGGGCACATCCCACCCTCTGCCAAGCCATTTCCCAGTCCTCCAATGCCAACCAGGCCGGAGCTGCCTGCAGGCACATGCTCGGAGCTCTCTGTGCCACACTCATGTTGCACTAACAGGGATGTACTGGTGCTGGAATCTGCTGCCTTGCTAGATCAGAAATCACTGGGATATCTGGAATCCTGTGCCTTCTCGAGGAGCCTCCTGTGCATCACTGGTGCAGGAAGTTGTCCCAGTACTGCATTGTGCTTGCTGTCGTGGTAGATTTCCTCAGAGAGCATTTCAGGCCAGAACCGCTCCATTTCCATGTGGAAATAGGCCAAATTCTGCACTAGCTGACACCAGATATACCAATCACCAGGCAGACTGGACACAGCATGAGGAAGGAGCAGGAAAGCTCTCAAACACATCAGCACCATGAGTACAGAACCTCCTGCATCTACTTGCTGCTCTAAGCCAGGCAGGGATAAGATACAGAACCCTGGCAATATTGGGGTGGGGACTTATGTACAGATTTACTGATGTGAGAATGTCATTGAGTACAGATGGGGTCTTGCACAGCTGAAGAGGCTTAACAGGAATAGCTGGGGCTAGAAATTACATTTTTAAACTGACATATATTACATTTCTTCCTGATGTAATAACACCCATACCATCTATTTTCAATATACAGACACTAAACAGCATAAAAATGACCATCCTGTGTCAGCTTTATGGTTCTTCAGGTTAACTCCAGGCTCCTGTGTAGCCCTTGTTGCTAACTAATGCCTCATCCAAATCCCACTGACAACACAACGTTGTCTGCTTTTGTCTCTCCCTTGGGCTACAAACACTCTGACTGTCCCATGGGCTCAGCCCTCACAGCACCCAAGCTAGCAGCACTTTATATTTCCTTTATGATTCCTCACACAAGCAAGTGGAGCACACAAAAAGCAAGGCATTACTTCGACATGATCAGCTATATTTAGTCAGTGGGTTAGAGTACATTTTATATGGCACGATGAAATAACTTGTTTCCTTAATCAGATGGTAACAGACAACTGGGACAAATATCCAGCTGCTGTTCCTGAACAGCTGGCTCATTCACACAGTCTCCACTTACCACTTTAATGTCATGTTTTGCTGCACACAGAAATACGTTGTGGTTTCAAATTGTCCCCCTTTCTCAATTAATTTTAACAAAATGTAGTACCCTTTCTTCTCCTCGTTCTCTGGGTATGTGTGGGCTAAAGGAGGAGGCAGAGATAGAGAGGCCTGTTTATCATTACCCATCTCCATGGTCAAGGCTGGCATTGGGGAAGAGGCCTCCAGGAGATGTATTTCAGAGAGACTCATACACTGATGTTGCCAACCTGGATTGGGCCAGATAAGGTGTTGGTGTGTTACATCATCCCCATTCCCAGTTCCCAGGGTGTAGAGGGGTTGGATTTTGGTGAGCAGATGGAGGAAAACGTGCATCCTAACAGAATAATATGGTCCAAGAAGTGAGCAGAGATCGCCTGCTCCAGAAATAACTGCCCACTGAAACACTTCCTGCCCTTCAGAGTTCCCTGCAATCTGATGCCTTCAGAGGAATGAAATCTTCAGGAAGTGTCTGGAATGCTGCTCCTCTGAAGTTTCACGTTGTTGGGTGCAGTTATGAGAGCAAAATGTAGCAGGTCTCTCCAATATCACCAAGTCTGTGCTTGCCTTGGAGCACACAGTCCGGGTTCATTGGGATATCCTATCCCAGGCCATCACCCTCTTGGCTGAGGCCATCACTGGAGAGGAAATACCTGGGGTTGGGCCAGATTCAAGGACAGTGCGGAAGCCAGTAAAACCAGCATTGAATTCAGTCAGTTCCTTCATGAGACGAGCCTTTGCTGAATGGCAAAACCAAGAACAAAGCAATGAATCCTGCAAGGGGTGTGAGATCCTGGGATTTGTCTGGAGATGCTCCAGCTGTCTCTTCCAGCCTGGATTTTCCTACAGGAGCAGCACTGGATGAAGGGCAGCTGTAATGGGGAAACCAAAAAGAAAATGGGGCAGGAGATCCATAGCCACGACATGCAATGGAGGCAAGGCCCAAAAGTGGCTCTGGGTACTGAGGGAACCCAGACAAAGACTTAGGATATCACATCTGCTGAATCCAAGCAGTGCAGGAGGAAGGAAGCTGGGCTGCTGCTGGGATGGGATCAGAAGAGAACAAGGTGTGAACATCAGTGGGTGCAGAAAGTGGCAATGCCAGAGTGTGCTGGAGCAATTTGGAAAAGAAAATCAAGGAAGGACAACACACTGCCTTGGTGGGACACCTGAGCAATGGATCGAGCAAGGGGTGAGAACAAGCAAAACCTTTCTGGCTTCAGACAAACTGGAGACAAAAATGGGTAGGCAAAGAAGAGTTTATTTTGGACAACGGTTTAGAGTCACTGAGAGCATCCTTTGGAGACAAGCTGCTGACTTGCAGAGTCCTGCAGACAGCAGGTGGCAATGGGGAACATGACCCAACAGTGTCAGATGGACAGATCCAAGCAGGAAGTGTGCTTGGATGCAGGGACCTCAGTTCAGCATATGCTCACAGTGCTGCCTCTGCACACGTGGACCTCTTCCCTGCAGGGGCAGGCTCTCATCACTGGCCAGATCTACACCAGCCCAAAAAAGTCTTGATGAATTAAAGTGCCAGAGATCAGCACAGTCCTGGATACAACAGAGCTGCCCATTACACTGTGTCTGGGCAATAGGCCAAGCTCTGCCTTACAGCACCAGTAGCTTGAACTTACCTGATGCCCACATCCACATCTGGCCTCTCATTGGCACATCTCCAAGCGTGACACACCAGGACAGTGTTGGCAGATTTCCACCTGCACCTCACAGCTTTGTGTGAGGACTCATTCCTGCATTTCCACTGTGGCCAGTGCCCAGGGCTGGGTGAGAACAGCACCGTGTGGTTCTGTGCTGGCAGGAGCCCATGGCCCCTGAACTCCCCTCCCTGGGAACCAGCAACAGGTTTCTCTTTCCTAGGTAAGAGACTTATCTCAGAGGTACCCTCAGCCTGGGCAGCTCCAGTATAGGGAAAACTTTGTAGGGAAAAACAGGCAGTGAAGGAATGGCACAACAGAAGAGAAATGACCATATACAGTCATACAGAGTCCAGCTGGAGGCTTTTAGACCAGAGTTTCAAGTGGTCTCTTAACATCTAAGATCAGAGACCATCTTAGCCAACCACCAGCATTGCAGCCAAAGTCTCCCAAGAGCTACTGGTGAAGCACCACATCTGCAGGGAACTCCTGTGATGGAGAAGCCCATGGGCAGGAGCTCCAAGCTCAGGGCTTTGCATTGAAGGTGCTGGGGAGGAGGAGGAAGGCCTCAGCCCCAGAGAGAAGTGGTGGGAGCTCCAGTGGTACAGAGACAGAGCCATGCCCAAGACCCCCTGGGTTGGGAAAAGCAGGTACCAGCATTAGCACTCAGGCCATCACCCAGGCAGGCACCACTAAAAGAGTGTGGGGGCTTAAGGAGGGACACCCCAAAGGAAAAGAAACCTCACAGGTGGCAAGTGGCTCCTTTGCTTTTGCTGTCAGTGATTTTTTACTAGTTCCTCCTGCTCTCCTCACCCAGCCTGTCCTAGCAGGACACAGGGAACGGCTCACACTGCCAGCACTCTCCAGCTCCCTCCCCCCTGAATACTCCTCCTTGCATGCTTCTTTTAAAACTTTTATTCAACAATATAGAATTCTTTTAATTATAGTATAGAACTGTCCATCATGATACTACACCCCCTGCGACCCCCATGTCCTGGAAGAGACAGGCACAAGCTGGCTAACCGTGGTCCATCAGAGGTTGGGGAGCAACAGCCAGAGCAGAGGAAGGAACAACTAACCAACAACTGCTTTGCACACCCTTCACATTTCCATGCTTTCTGGGTCGGGAAGAGCTCAACAAGGAACCAGAGGCAGGAGAACCTTTAACGCTCGGAGGGAAGGGCTGTGGTCACAGAGAGGCGAGTGCCGTCCAGCCGGGCGTGCTGCCCTCTGAGCCCTGCCCGCGCCGCGCTGTCTGCCCACCGTCGCTCTACACGTGCCGAGAGGACGTTTGATTTGGTTCTCATTCTGCTTATGGAAAATTGGGAGCAACAGCATCGGACCTGAGGAGAGATGGGAGGAGGGAAGTGAGCGTCACGGGGCACTGCCAGCTCAACACAGAGCTCCTCCAGCACCGGGTGACGAGGGCACGGCCGGGTCCTGCCACCCCGCTCCCAGCCACGCCTGGCTGCACCCTCCTTGGGGACAGCAGGGGAAGCTGAGCCTGCTTTGGAAGGGGCAAGAGGGGAAGGCAGGGCTGAGCAAGGCAATGGGGGGACGTAGTCCAGCAAAGCAGAACTTTCATGGACAGCCAGAGACAAGTTTGGACTTTTTTCTCCCCAACCTCCTGTGTAAAGTTTCCCTCCACTGCTGCAAACACATCCTGTAGTCCCTCTAAAGATTCCCATCATGCCACAGCACACTTGAAACGGGCACAGGCAAGGTGGAAAAGTTGCTTATATCATCCATCTCCTATTGCATCCCTCAGTAGCTGCTGGGGCTCTGGTTTTGTGCCTTTCCTCTTACAAGGCATTCAGCCAAGCCTATGTTCTACCTCTGCTACAAAGCTGGAGCCAGGCCAGCTGAAAGGCCAGGAATGAAGATGCATGTTCCTCAGTCCTCTTACTTCCTAAGGACAAGACACTCTTCTCCAGTTCTCAGCTCTCCCTGCAGGCAGGAGGACACATTGCTAAGGTCCAGAGGAGAGAAGTTTCCTGCTCCAAGTGCTGGAAGGGCCACTGGCTGCAGAGACAAACTGGCAGGAGCTGCAGTCAAGCATCCACACTGCCCTGGGATCAGGAGACTCCACATCCTCCTCGCCCCCAGGCTTCTCTTGCTCAGTTGCTGTTTCCCCCCGGGATGAATCTGTAACTGCTCATCCTACCCTAGAGCTGGGGTAGGGATGTGGGGAGATAAGGGGCAGGTTGTTCCAGCCTCTCCTGCAACCAGGGAAAGCCATTTCAGTTGCTGGAAGAGCAACTCTCTTCCTCTGCTCGAGGGTAGCAGGAAAGAATTTCTGACTCAGGTTTACAAAACAGATACTTCCCAAAGCACCATGAAACTTCACCATCAGGTTTGGACACTGTCAAACACTCATATACAACACATGCATATACAGTGATCAACATTTCCCACCTATCAAAATTCTCACACTTCTTCTTCTCCACACCTCTTCCACCTTGTCCCTCCGGAAGCTGGGAATGCCAACACACAAAAGCTGGAAAACAGACAAACTTCTCCCAAAGCAACTTGGACAGGCCATGAGAACCATCCACTCTTGCCTTTTCTCAATGGAGCAATTCAATACATGCTTAAAATCAGTTCAAAACTCAATGTTAAAACCCCAAACCAGCCCTGCTGGTATTAGCAAAGCAGAAGAGCACAAGAGACCCCTCTGGCCCTCAGGCCAGGCAGCCCAGAGGTTGGGGAGATGGAAGAGAGGGCTGGGAACAGTCACCAACACCTTCAACAGCCCAGTAGGAGAGCAAACTCCTGCAAGGTCCTGTGGTACAGCAGTACAGCACAGGCTGCTCCTCACCCATAACTGTGTGCACTGCTCACACCCCAGTGTGGGAGGAAAGAAGAGCTACTCCCTGCTCAGCACATCTTTAGAAAAAGCCATCCACCCAAGGTGAGAGCAGGGGATGGGGGTACACACATGGAGACCCCCTGACTTCCAGCCAAGCACTGGTGACCTGGTCTGACCTGCCAGGTAACACAGTCTGAGGCTGGTCCCTTGGGCACTGGCTGTTTGAGTCCACTGTACCTCAAGAGACAACTCCCAAAATCTCACACCTCCTCTGCGGCCCCATGGCAGCACAACCTGCCACAGTGAAACTCTCAGAGCTGACAGCATGAAGTTCTGCAACCAAAGACTGGGTGAGAGATCCCAAAAACCTCAGACAAGAGGGGCTGGAAGAGCCAACCTGCCCTCCTGGAGGAGACAAGGCCCTCAGCTCTCAGGCCTTTGGCTATCCCATAGATTTGAGACGGCAGACGTTCAGACGTATAGATATTTATTGGTTTCAGTGAATTGTACAAATGGATTGACCTGCTGTCGATGCCAATAGAACTTTATTGGAATATGGAATGTAAACAGATGTTTCAAATAGAAACATTGCAACCTTATAAAAAAATTAACTATTTCAACAATGCCGCAGAAGGAAATTCTGTGTTTAGGTGCTGGTGGGAAAACACTATCTCCAGCGTCTAGGTTTGAGTGTCACCAGAACCACTTGATGAAGTTACACACAGAACAAGTAGAGGAGGCAACTGTGAATTGTGGGGCTATAAAGCCATTGAGGGATCTGATGAAAGAACCCATAAGACAAACCCCCCACCCCCCAACAGGATCGGCACCCCAGAATTCAACAAATGGCTGACTTTGTTAAAACACTGTGTGGGATCCCAAGTCCTGGATCAGTAGCTGCACAGCCCCCGCCCTGACGCTGTTTGCTGATCCTCCCCCCTCCCTGTGCTCTCCTCCCTGGCCTCCTCTCCACTCCTCCATCCTGCAGTGCTGGATTGAACTGCTCCAGAGCTGTGCTCTGGCAGAAGTCTGCGTCTGGCACGAATTCTCATGGGAGCCACGTCATGAGGTACGTGGTTGCACACCTATCACAAGAAATCTTGCAACACTGACTTTCCTGAGCTCGGTGGGAAAGTCTGGATAGTCCCTCCCCTCTCCTGCCACAAGAGTAGCCCTCACATTCACAAGTTTCCAAAGCAGGTCTATTGAGTTTCTTCTCAGAGCGAGCCTTTGTCAAACACACTGGAGGGGGGGATCTCCTCTTCCCAGCAACTCGGATCAGTGCCCTTGTTTTAATGTTCCAAACTAATCCTGAGATGCTGCTGGGTTTGTGGGTTGTTTTTTGTCAAACTTCCCCCCCTCCCCCCAACCACCCTGGCATTCACAATTGAAACTGGAATTCAAGGGCCAAATTCAAGCCCAGAGTGAGCAGTAAGGACTTAGACCTCAACACAGAGTTGCACCTGCTGACCCCCAGCCTGAATTTGGTTCATTCAGAGTCTACAAGTCAGAAAGGCAAGTTTAGAAAGAGGCATGCTAAGGGCTGATGGTGGAACGACCAATTTGTCCCCACCAGCGTGATGGGGAAGGCTGGACTGAGAAGGAAGAGAAGGATCCATAGAGATGTGAACCAGAATCAGTTGTGTGGAGCCCTGGGGATATCACTACATGTTTAGCTCTTGCAAGACCATTTGCCCAGGGCTTTGGTACCACAGGGTTAGAGTTACATTAACCACAACCACCAGAGAGGAACTGAGGTTTATGACCCCCCCCAAGGTTAGATTTCTGCCGAGTATAAAGGGGAGGGGAAGGAGGGGGGGGTCCTTGGTTCTTTTCCCTTCACTGTGTGACCGAAGGTTTTGCTTTTATTTGTAAACATCTTGAATTACCCGTCGTTTTCCAGTCCTCATCGTGCTGTTGTCATGCCACTGGAGAGCACAGCGTTTTCTGAGCTGGGCTGGGATTGCTCCTTCACCACTGGATCTGCAGGAGACAGGCCAGGCAGGAACAGGAAACAGTAGTTAACAAAGAGGAAGCTCCACCCGGGCAAATCCTTCCAGAGAAACTGCCCTCAAAACCCATAGAGCTGCTCAGGCTTTCGCAGAGCAGGGAGACAAAATCTGCCCCCACAGCTCCATCCCAGCTGGCCCCAGCTACTCCAGACTCACAGAAATAGGGGTGCTCCATTGCCTCCTTGGCAGTCAGCCTCTGTTGATGGTCGTATCGCAGGAGCTTGTCCAGGAGGTCAAGGACTTCAGGACTGACCAGGTGTCTGTTCTCACTGTGGATGAAGTTCTCCCAGCGCTTCCGGGAATGCCTGCAAAGGGATCAGCTGTCACCAGCACAGCAGTACCCACAAGTCCCAGGGGAATCACTTGCCACTATCCCCTCCTGAGAAGAGAAGGCTGTGATGAACACTGCCTACAGCTCCTCCTTGCACAAGCTACTGCTCAGCAAACACCTGCCAAAAGGGGGAAAACCCTCTTCTTCACATACACAATTGTATGGCTGTCCTGTGCCTGGCAAAGGCACAATACTGCACGTTTCCTTCTGTCTACAGGACTAGACAACAGCAGGCAGGGTGATGCCCTTGGGACCAGAATTGCTCTGGCTTGCCAGCCAGCCTCACAGAAGCTGTCCTCACTATTCTATCCACCTCTTGTCCTTTGCAGAAATCTCAGCTGGGACACTCTGGGCAACTCAGTCCATGCTCAACTCCAGTGTCTACACCTCCTTTTCGAGGATGTGAATGAGCAAGGGGGAGAAGAAATAGGGGGTGGATCACGGGAGAGGCAAAAGGAAAGAGCCTGCATTTCAGTGACCTCCTGAGATGACACGAGCAGCCAGAGGTGAGGCCTGCAAGCATCACTGTGACCCAGAAGATCGAGCAGGCCTTTGCTGAGAGTGCTTCAAGGGCACAGACATCAGTTTATCTCCCTGTCTGTGTTACAAGTTAAAAGGGCAGCATTTCACTTTTCCACTTACTGGCCCAGGATGTCATTGAAGTGAGGGTCCAGTTCTATGTGGTACTTCTTGAGATACCCATACAGCTCATCTGTGCCCAGGACCTTTGCGATGCGAACCAGCTGGAACAAAAGGCATATTCAGGGAGCAGAAGGGCAGTCCACCATTCTTTTGCAGAGGCAGAGCTGCCCAAATCTAAGATCTCTCTTTCTGTAAACATCCCAGATGGAAGGAATATCTCCCTTGAAACTTGTTTTTGCAACATGTGCAGAAAACAAGTTTCCTACACAGAGAAGGAAACCCCAGATGACTTAACCAACATGTAACAACATCCTCCCAGCCTGGTGATCTGACCCCCAGAACCTCCCCACTAAACACACAGAGATGAGCTGGGGACAAACTTTTCACACAATAAGCCAGGTAGCAAGGTCTTTACTTGGTCATAATTGTCCTGGCCGTGGAAGAAGGGCTCCTTTCGGAAGATCATGCTTGCCAGCATACAGCCTAAACTCCACATGTCTAAGCTGTAGTCATACATCTGGGGGAAAAAGGAGAAGCTGTCAGAAAAGGCACACTCACCCTGGCCCGGTGCCCCGACCGCACAGGCAGCCTCAGCCTTTGCACTTCACAGCTCTCTCCAACCCAGGCAATGCCCTGACAGGCAAAACCAGACAACCCAAAGGTGGCTGAAGTGCAGCCACAACGGTATCACTGGGTAGCAAGGAGGAGACAGACTCTTACTTGGTAGTCCACAAGGAGCTCCGGTCCTTTGAAGTACCTAGAGGCCACACGGACATTGTATTCCTGAGCTGGGTGGTAGAACTCGGCCAGACCCCAGTCTATGAGCCGCAGCTGAACGTGCAATGAAGACACACAGAGTCAGGAGCCAGTTAGGGAAGCCATGTTGGTCAAACCTCTCAATCCCTTGATGCAAGTGTGGAGCCTGGGGTGGAGGGAGGCCCTCTGAGGACAGGAGATGCTCTCAGCAGTGGTCTGTTCAGGCTCTTCCCTTTCCCTTAACGCCAGCTCTTGGGGCAAAGCCCAGCTTAGAGAGCTCCTCTGCCTCCCGAGTCCAGCCACACTGTTACTGCTGGGCAACTGGCTCCTTACCAGCACCACCAGCCACAGCAGACAGGCTGTTGCATACTAGGGAACAGGCAAAAGTCTTATCCCACTGTCTAGAGGGGCTGGCCTGAAGGCAGTGTTGATTTTATCTGGGGGTTGAGAGTAGAAAATGGGGTAGGAGGGGCGCTCACTACATCCTGCAAGGCAGACCATCTCCTCTGCAACTGCAGGGATGGATGACTTGCCATGTTATTGAAGGACAGTGGGCCCAGTAAGAGATTTTCCTCCTTATAAACCTTGCCTTGCCTGTACAGCCTCTGCTGACTGCCAGGGAGGGACCTGTGGACTAGCAATGAGTTCCCTGCTACAGATTCCAGGTCCCTGGGCAGGTACACACAGCACTTGATGGGGAATGAGTACCAGGATGGGGAAAGTCCTGTGCTGCCCATTTCCATGGTAGTGGGCACAAGCATTTCCTGTGATCTAACTAGCACATCCCAGCAGTGAGGAAACCATGGACTCCCACTGTGCTGCTCACTAGAGGGACTTTGGCCATCTCCTGATGCTGTCAAAGGTGGAGGGAAACCAGTAAAGAAAGGTTAAGGGGGTGTGTGCAGCTGCCCAGTTTATGGGTACAGAGGCAGCAGAGTTTCAAGTTTCCCTGGAAAAACTTTGCTTATAAGCCCTGGTGTCACAGTACCTTTTTCTGTTGGTGGTCTATCATGACGTTGTGGGGTTTGACATCCCTGTGCATGATTCCCATGCTGTGACAGTAATCCAGGGCCTGGCAGACACACACACACACACATCAGACATGGCTGTAACCACAGACACAGCATTAGCAATATAAAAGACAGTTCTCAACCAGGACCAAGAACTCATGAGGAAGTACTGTAACCCTGGCACAAGAAACTGGCATTTTCAGCTCTTATGCTGCACGTGGAGGAAGTAGCAAGGTGGCAACAAGACTGTATGGATCTTGTGTCCTACTGCAGGCACAGGTCCTGGAACTATGTTCCCTGCACTGTCATTTAAGAACATGATGCAGACATGTCCCACCTGGTGACAAGCCCAGGGCTCCAACCTGAGCAGCCCTGTGCTTCCTAGGTCCTTCTCTCTTCCCCAGAAGGGAAGGATTCTTACATGCACATGGTTTTATGGCCTTCCAGTGCAGCTTTCCACCTGTCTCCCAAAACACACTTAAGCCAGAAAGTAACCTCTGTCCTGCTGACTTAAACCAAACCTGCACTGACAAAAGACAAGTGATAGCACATGAGGTAGAGCGAAGCTGCTTCAAGCTTGGAGGCAGGAGCACACATAAGCTCTCCAGCTCCATGACCTTGCACCACTTGCCCCTCCCAGTGCAGCTGTTCACTTGAGCAGGGGGATGAGAATGTTGTTTTCTCATCTCCAAGGGGAGGGAGATCCATCCATCAACATCTATCAGATGCTATGAGATCTCCAGCAGCATGGAAAGAGGGTACAGCCTGCAGTCATTCAATATCCAAGACATCAGTGCCAGGGAAGTAACGCTGTCCTTGGGCCTCTGCCACAGCAGGAAGCAAGGAGGCAACAGCTTCCATCACAGCAAGGCCTGGGAGAATATCCCTGTAATGACATGGGGCCTTGCAACCCACAGGACTCACAGCCCTGTGGTCCCAGGATCTCCAGCAGAGGAGGTTACAAAAACTGCTTCCAGGCACAAAGCTGTTTCAGTGTCTTGTGTCGCCAAGGCTGGATCATCTGAATTTCATCAACCCTCCCACCCTAATCCTGGGCTGCCTTAGGCTCCCTCCAACCCCCAGTAGGAAGGTTATTCCCTTGCAGACAGGTGGGCAAGCTTGGGTGCACAGAAGAAAGCCTCCCTCGAGCCTGCCAGATGTTTCAGGAAGTCTTCCACAGTCACCAAGTCCTGGAGCACTAAGGGCTTTCCCTAGCCTGTTCCACTCATTTCCAGAGGCAAAGGAACTGCAGAGTGCCAGCCCAGAAGTCCCAAGGCCCTGCCAAGACCTGACATAACCAAGCTGCTGCTCCAGCAGGTCAGCACAGAACTGCCTGGGACTGGCCAAACCTGTAAGCTCTCCCTGATGTCCTGCTGCCTCCTGTGTCCTGCAGCTGGACACCCTGAGGAGCTGTGCAGCACATCTCACAGACCTGCCCTATGGTTCTGTGAGCATTTCCATGGGATAGTTCAAGCTAGGCTAGTTAAGAGGAGGTATTTAGGGCACTCCTCAGCTTTCATCAGAGGGGCAGGGAAAGCTTTGGCTGGGAGGTCTCAAAGGGAAATACCAGTCTTGTATCAACATCTAACAGCCAACATCACCAGCTTTGTTCCCCAAGACCAGGGTTCTGTCACCCCAGGGCACTGAGCTGGCCAGCTTATTTGTGATGTGCCCTAGATCCCCCACCCAGACAAACAGGGGTCTAAGACCAAGTGGACAGAAGTCACCTTCTGGGGCTGCCTTTGAATAGTGCAGGAGAAGAAAGACTCTTTTCCAGTCCCCTAGAACCCCAGTTCCCCAGGCTTCAAAAGCCTCTTGATGCTTCTCCTGGGAGGCTGGGAGGGAGTTTATTTTCCTCACAGCAGCTCAGTGGTGCTTAGAGACACAGGGAGACTAAGCACAGCTCTGCCTGGTGACTCACAGTCACAAATACTTCTTGGGGAAAGAACAGACCCCAGAGAATTAGAGACTCTTTGGAGGTGGCTAAAGGTCCCCAGTTTGGCTCCAATACCTCACAGCAACAAGCCAGGTAACCAGATCTCTTCCCAAACCTTCCCAGGTTATGAAACATGGATTCTGCACTGAACACAAGAAAAATAACCACTGAGCAGCAGTGCCCCATGAGCTCCACTACTGCCACTCTCATTCCTGGTCTTGCCATATGCAATGCCACTCACCTTCAGCAGCTCATACATATAAAACCGAATATCAAAGTCTGTCAGGATCTGGTACAGTTGCTGAAACAGATTTGGGGAGGGAGAAAAAAAAACAAAAGAGAAAAAAATAAATACTCCAGATTTGGATTAGTTTTATTTCCTGCACCCCACCTGCCTCCAATCATTGACCCCATTCAGATTCCCTGTGAATGCTACTCATTCCCAAGGGCTGTCCTGGTCTCAGACCTGCCAGGGCTACACGCTAGGAAATCCAGAAAGGATGCAAGAGGTCCCATGAAATGCTACTGGGGTTATTTAGACTTGTCACAAGTTCTTTCCAGCAGGAGATGGGCAGGCTGTCTGTCCAAGAACAGACCAAAAGCCCTTCAGAGCACGCTGGAGTTGGCACAGATGATTGTGACTCTCTGTTGTCAAGTCACTGTGATGAATTTGCATGTCAACATTGACAACATCATTCAGAGCAGGTAGGAACACATGGCCAAGGTGTCCAAGTGCTCAGGGTGTGGCAGGGAGAGTAATAAATTAACCTAGAGGAGCACAGGGTGGGGAAGTACAAAGAGGAGAGAGAGCCTTAAGAGCCACAGAGGCCTCCCTCTACCCCAGGAAAAAGGCTAATGCAACTCAAGAGCACAGAAATGCTCGTGGGGCCAAGGAGAGCATAGCTCAGAGTCACAGGAAAGTGCTTGTGCCAGCACATGTTTGCCACCCTCCTCTCCTCTGTGTCCTTCTGTGGCTACTCATATAGAAATGACAGAGATCCAGGGTGCACTTTAACCTGCACCATGCCACAAACTCCAGCACAGGAAAACTTACCATCCTGCTGCTCCCATGCCAGCTCACAGCTGGCCCCAAATTTGCCTTCTGCTCTATATCTGTCATTGGCAGCGGTGTCAGCCCAGCCCTGTTGGACTGTGCTCTCATCCAGGGAAAGCAAGGCGAGATGCCAGAGCAGGGCAAGGAAGGACACTCACAGGGCAGCAGTGGGACCAGACCTCTCTGCCCTTTCTTAAAAACAAGGATCATCTCACAGCTCAGACAAATCACTGATTGCATCAGCACTGGAGCCAGCTGCCCATCATGGGCACCACTTGGCAGCTTCGGGAAAAATCCCAGAGCAAGGGATTGAAATTCACATTCCAAGAGAGCAGCTCTGGCTGGATCCCCTCCAGGCCCATGCTGAGATCCTCAGGTCCCTGCCTTACTCAGGGCCACCTCCAAAGAGCTCCCCCCGCCACCTAATACTGCTCTCGGAAATCATGTGACAACATACAAGTGTCACTTACACACACAGAGCTTTAACAGCCTCCAGCACACAACTGCATTGTATCCTTGTGAGCTGGGATGATCCTAACGCTCTGGAGCAACCCACTGAAGCAGACAAGTGAGCAGGGAGCAAAAAAGACACAGCCACAAGCTCCAGAGCTACAGCAGGGATAGATTTCCTGACTCGCACACCAATCTGATGCAGGACACAGGGCCAGGGAGGACAGCTGAGTCCTTCCAGAAGTCTGTTCAATGGCTTGCTAGGCAATAAACACTATGAGAAATGTGCCTAAAACATGTCTTTCTGGCATTCACTACCCTGTTCAACTTCATCTGGCAACATCAATGCACCTGGGGAAGGAGGAGGACGGGAGAGGCAGTGGCTGAAAAAGGCTAGACCTCATTTTCCCAATTCCCTGGCTCCTCTGCCTCTTGCTGCCTGCAAGTAAGGAGGGAATGGAAGGGAGGTCACCAAAGTCTCTCTTCCCAGACCTGCAATGTTTTTGCTTCTCTAACTCATGGCCTTCAGCACTGGGCCATGATATACCCATACACTGTTGGGCAAACAGCTTTCAACAGATTTCCCTAGAAGAGCTGCTTGTGAAACCCAGCCCCTCTGACCCTCTCGCTCTGCCAAGGCCAACAGTGTGGCTATCAGTGCCCAGGCTCTGCTTGCCACAGGAAACAGTCCCTGCAGGAGCATGCTCAGCCCAGTTACAGGCAGCCTGGGAATGCCAAAGGCTTTGAAGGACAGAGCCAAGGTTTCCACTGCAGGTGGGTCCTGCACAGTAGCTGCCTTAAGCAGACTTTGACAGTGGGTTCCAAATTCCCCTTGCTCAGCCTAGCAGAGGAGAGCAGAAACCTCTTTGCAGATGTGCTCCATGCTCTGCTCTTACAGCTGTCCCTTCAGAGCAGAACTATCAGAAACATCACTGTGGGGACCACTCAGACCCAGCTCAAACCTGCTCAGCTAGTTGCCAGCACTTGGGATCCCACGGAGCCTCAGAGACCCAGGCTGGTCTCCCTTGTCCACACAGAGCACAAGGAAAGGCCAAACCCACCCACAGGCAGCCTCTCCCCTTCTCCAGCTTTTGGTGATATTTTGGCACACATCACATAACCAATCATAAACTAATCCCATTAGTGACCGAGGAGGCAGAGACATGTTCCCCTGCCATGGGGCTGACAGGAGTTAAACACTTATTCTTCTCCCTTGAGCAGGCAACACAGCTGGATACATGCAGGAAGCAGCATCTGCAAAGCAACAGCGTGGCTGCAAGGAGAGACACTGCTTTGAGGTGCAGGGCAGGCAGCAGGAAAAGAAAAGGAAACAGTTCCCAAAGCATCTCAGCCCTGGCAGCCATGCAAGGGAGGAGAATCTTTTATACTTCTGCATTGCTTATGCAGGGCAACAACCATTTTTTAAGCAAACCTTGGATGCACACAGATAAGACCTACACACACATTTCCCTCACAGCAATTTAGCCTGTAAATTCACCAAAGTGCAGGTGAAGTGGAAGACTTGACTCAAAAGCTCACTGATCCACAACTCCAACGGGCTAAACATCCTTAAGCAACCTTCCATCACTCATCCTCATTGCCCTCTCCTCTTCAGCTGCAAACCTCCTAATGTGTTTTAAGAATGAAACAGCAAACCCAATCCAGAACTGCTCCCTGAGACCTGGCTCTGCCCTCTTCTGTTTGGGGCAATGAAAAGCACAGTACCAGGTATGCTCACAAAGTATGTGGCAGCTGACAGTGGCTGAAGTACAGGCGTCTCATTTCTAGTTTGAAGACAATTAGCAAAAGATATTTAATTTTGCTGATGGTTCCTCAATTGATTGCGTGGCTCTGCAGTGCAGCTTTCATTTAAGGCAGATGACTGTGGGGAACCTGAGTGCTCACAGATCACATGTAATGCAGCAGGTCTGAAGAGAAACACTAGCCCTGTACACAAGCTGCTGTCCTCACACAGCAAAATATGCATTTAGTCTGGTTCAACTCATCCTCCCTGAGAGTGCAGTGCCACCACTTCCAGAGGGACCCAGACAGGTAATTTAAGAAAATGTAATCAGCTCTGGGGAGGTATCACCTAAGTCTCCTATTTATACCACCACTTAAAAATAGACAAACCACACGGAATACAAACTTTTCCTTCTGATCTGGAATAGTCCACATGGCTTAGGCCCCACAGAATTGCAGTTTCTGCCCATGCACAGACAGCTGAGGAAATCCAGTAGCTATTTTCATGGGTGCATGGACATGGACAGTGTTCTGCTATTTGAATGGGCAAAGAGGTCATTAAGCAAAAAATACTAATGCTGAAGGAAAGAAACTGCCAGAAAGGAGACAACTGAGCAGACATCCAAGCTTGTGAGCAACTACTGCCAACGGAATAGAGGAAAATGAAATCTCATGGTCAGCAAACCCCTGCTGCACACAAACTGCTCTGGGACCCCCTCACAGACCTGCTGAATCCAGATGTTAACACAGAGATGGGCAGATCAAAACCAAGAGAACAGGTCCCTGTCACCTGGATTAGCTCACGTGGCACTGAACTCCAGCAGAATTTGGCTGCCCAGGGGGATCAGGACTGTGGGGCAGAGGGGACAATGACTGGGTGCTTCATGTGTAGAGGGTACAGGGCATGCAGAGACCTCCAACAGGTCGTCTCATCTTCTCTATGCATTTCCTGCTTGGCATTTCAGAGCAAGGGAAGAGACAGCTTGGCAGCCTGTGTACAGAACAAGGCACCCCCAGGTACCCTTGAGTAGCAGCAGCTCTACAATCTGCCAGTGAGCTGCAGCCCCAAGAATGTCCCCAAGAAGGCAAGGGAGCTCATGGGAGTGTAGCTCCAACAACCCCCACACCCCAGCCAGAGCTAGGGAAATTCAGGTTACAAATAAGCCCTGAATAGGAGCAGCCATACTGCATGCCCTGGGGACACACTTACATTCCCAAGACAAGTTATTCCTGCCTTGTACCAACCAGCATCAAAAGCGTCAATATTTTGTGCCTTAGACTTGCACAACTGTGAATTTGGAGTTCCCTGAGGAGCCAGGCTTTCTCCCAGGAGCCTAGAAAAGGTCTGCT
>WEIV01006845.1:0-17589 GCA_013390005.1 Calyptomena viridis
TAAAAAAAAAAAAAACAACCATGATTCTTCCTTCTCTGACATCTTGGATTTCCTTATTCTAACAAAAACATGTGAATACTTGTTTGTCATGTGGAGCTGAACAAGTTGTAGACTTGAGAGTGATAAATTATTTTGGATTTGTGAATCATCACCAAAAGTGGCAACTTCAGTCCTGGTCTTGAATCTTTTTAATTGGCAAAATACCCCATTTTAATTAGCGTATTCACAGTAACATTAATCCATATGTCTTCTGCTCTTTTGTTTATTTTTGTAGTAACATGATTTTATTCTTTGTTTTGGTAGCTTCTCAACCCTAAATGGTTTTATTCTAATGTTCAATCCATCTAAAATTCTGTGAACATTATTGTTACATATTTTTTCCAAAGCATTATTCTACTAGATGTGCTAAAACAGAGGAAGAAATGACTTGGATTATATCTATCAACTAGATTAGGTAAGGTTTCATTTTAGATAGCTTTTAAAGCAAGCAAAAAATAGCATGTAGTAATTTGCAGTGATTTTTGAGTTTGTTGATCTTTGCTCTAAGATACTAGGGAGAAAGAAAGATAAAATTAAAAAAAAATAAATGTGTGTGAGGGAAGTGAAAAGAATCTCATTCTCTTCCTTTTGGAAAAGAATAAAAGGGGGAAGTGAGAGAGAATTTTTGAACATACTAAACTATTGTAATATGTTTAAAAGGGAAAGAAAATAAAAAGAAAATAAACCAAATCCAATCTTAAGGACAAACCCAAACCAAACACCTTTTCTGGACAAGATACTAATCTTCACTGACTGGAAGGGTAAATTAGGTAGTACATGGTACACATCTAGTGCAGTCTTCCATAGACTTGTGCTTGTCCCTAGAAGACAATAAATAGAGTCTATAGCAAAACCAGTTATGTTCCTCATAATTTTCATGCTTTATTTCAGTCTCAAAGAGAAACCAAGACTAATAAAAGACCAAAATAGAGTGCTTCACAGGAGGTATGAATACAGCTCCTCTAATGAAGAGGAGAATACTCTTGTATAGTTACTGTAAATAATACTATAAATATATCTACTCTAGAAAAGAAAAAAGAAAAAGAGGGGAAAAAAAGACAAGAAAAATAGAAAAGAAAAAGGAAAAGAAATAAAAAGGTGAAATTTCAGATCATGCTAAGGCAGATACATTTCCAATATTAAGTAGCACATTCAGATACAGTTAATTATGAATGCTGAGTTTTGTATTTGACATCATTTCCAGGAAACTCTCATAGGGCACAGAGACAACAGAAAAAACACCAGATGAGTTTAGTCAGAAAAAAATATTGATTATAGTTATGTAGAAAAGACAAGCATAGTAAAAACACTTGTTTCACAAATAGTTGAATAATTTACATCCATAATCTAAGGAGAGAGTATAAACTCCCAAAGCATGATTTATTCATTATCACAAAAGCAAAAATTCTGAAGAAAATATAATGTAAAGTTCTGTATTCCCTTACAATAAAATCAAAATTTTGATTTCATTTTTGTGGATTTTTCTTTCATTTTTTCTCACTTTAGTTGTGGAAACTGGAATAAACTAGTCTAGTAAACTGGCCATGAAATAACAATGTATTAAGCAACAGCTATACTTTCAGCAGTGGATGCCATTCTTCCACCCCCATCCTGTATTTATTTGTATTATAACAAATAAACTCTCTGATAATAATGTGAAAAGTTTAATTTTACAATTGATTTCCATGAATAGGCTCATTTTGCAGAATACTTCAAACCTTGCTGCATCAAATCTCTGTAATTGCCACATGCTTCATTGAAAAAATCTGAAAAAAGTGCAGGCTATGCACATAGATGTGCTGACCTTCATACTATTGTCTGAAATATATATCTTTCTGCAACTGTTTTTCTGTCTGATATCTGGAAAGAGTTTCATCTCTAGTGAAAAAAAAAATCTTCCCAAACAAAATTCCCTACTGATTTATAATTAGTTGATTTATTGAGTAATTCAGTGCACATTTACAGAGTTTGAGCTGCCTTAAGCTCTCATCTTTCAACCAGAATTCCAGATGTTATTGTCTAGCAGTAACAGATGCAACCTGATTTCTATTCTATACCAGCCCATATTTGGATGTATAGTTAGTAGCATAGTTACTGCGCTTTTTTTTCTGTGGCTTGTACTTTTACCATGGGAATACTTGAAGATTCTTAATTGCATGGCAGAATATAATGCTGAAAATACATCAATACATCAATAAACTGAAGCAAGTTCTCCTGAGAGGCTGAGGGTTCTGGGCTAGTTCAGTTTGGAGAAGGGACGGCTTGTGACGAGTTTGTCACCAAACTAGCAGGGTGAGGCTTTTCCCAGAGCTGTCTGGAGGGAGGATAAGAATGAAAAGCCATAAATTGAAGCAAAACCGGTTCAGACTGGGAACAAAGATAATTTCCATGAGAAAAAAAATCGAGATCATGTTTTCTACTGTGTCATTGTGAACTGGAGGCTGGTGGCTCCCTGGAGTCAGGGCACCAGGAGATGCCCTGCAGAGGCTTCCCAGGGGGGCAGAAGGACACAGCTGGGCAGCCAGATCTGTCCTCCTGCCCCAGGTGGAGAACAGGGAGGACCAGAGGACATCCATGGCAGCCCCTGCCCTGGCCATTGGGCATTGCCCTGGCAGTAGAGATGGGCCAAAGCTGGACTGGGACATATACCCACAGGTGCTCCCAGCTTGGCAGGGCCCATGGCTTTGCAGGGCCCATGGCTTGGCAGGGCTCTGGGGAGCTGTAGACTGTCAATGCTCTGGCATCACAGATAGCTCTTGGGGTCATTGCCATGGACTGATAACCCCCAAGACAGTTGAATACAAACAGTCAGGCCTGATAGTGCCCTCAAAACTTTGATGTACTGCAGTGAAATTAATAAAACCAGGGAAAAAAACCCAACCAAACAGGTCTTTTTCTTTTCTAAGTATTACTGATTCATGACTTTTTCACCCAAATACATGCCAAATTCTTGTCTCCTTGTTAGAGGTAAATGATAGTTCATTTTTGACAACATGAATTTTTAGTAGAATTTTCAAAGTTTGGAGCCTTGAAATTATATTTATTAAATTCAACAAAGGATCTTCCTTAAACAGATCTTCCTAAAGTGCAGAAAAAATTCTATTTCCCATTTTTTGTTTTACTCTCTACAATAACCACACATCACAGAAAAAAAATATTGGACACAAGCATACAACTGAGAGAAGTAATTTCTTTTATTGGCTTACTGCTAGTTCATCACATTGAACAGGACAAAAATTTCCATCTGTGTTACTAGTGTCATCATGAATTACTGGCTGTCACTATCCACTAAAACTAACCATATCAACTTTGTCATTCTATCACAGTCTCTTATCAATTGCATATTTTTCTATAGCAAGACCATAAGCAACACTAGGCCAAATGGACATTAAATGATTCTGAGGGAGAAAAGAACAAATAAGAGCTAATGGTAGATGGTGTGAAATAAAAGAAAAATGAGTAATGCAAATTATATATTCATGGTATTTGTCAGGTTCATGAGGTTGCAAATATCTTGGTCCACTAACTTATGTAACTAGTGAAATTGTCTTGGGTATAACCATCAGTCTTGAAGATAATACAGTTGAAAAACCAGGGCATTTAAAAAAAAAAGTCTTTCAAATCACTCTTAAAGGGCCTTTTTCCAGACAATTTACTAGAAAATTACACAAGAAAAAACAAAAATATGTTAGAATGTAAGCATATTGGCTTATCCTAAATGGCACCATGATCCTCACACCTTTCCAGTAACAAACGCATTCACATAAAATGCAAATATATTACCACTTAACTAATACCATGTGGGTTAACTTTCTATTTATAAGAACGTCCTTCATAGGGCAACTGCCAGATAATAGTAGTCATCTATTAGATTTAATAAATCTGAAAATGGGAAATGTGCAAATGGTTTATAAAATTTGAAGTGTTAGAATTATTAGTGTATAAAAGACATTTAGCAATAAGATTTTTTAAAAAACTATATTTGATGTAGTTTCAATTGTAGTAACTTGAATTTCTCAAAAAATTCTTCTGCATAATCAAGTACATAGATAAATGTTGACAAAATTAGCACAGGCCACCTTATATAAGAGGAAGTAGCTCACTGTTGTGAAGAAGCCCAGTGAAACTCATCTGGCCTTAGCCAAAACTTTCTGTGTCCCTCTTATTTCTATGAGAGAAAATTCTTGTGCATAAAATAAAATATCTCATATTTAAAGACATCAGAACTGTGATACATTGTAGGTTTTTGTTTCTGTGCAATTTAGATATTTAAGCCAAGAACTGAGATTTCTTTGCTCAGTTGGTAAGGAAAAGTTCTAGAAACTTTCGCAGCTGTAACAAAAGCCATTTCAATTTTTGACAAAGATAGTAGTGAAGCATATCAGAAATAATTTACAGCTCAAAGTTGCTACTGAGGCTAATGAAACTGCAGGTGTGAGTTTACTAAGTGCTCTTTTCCAGGAGTGTATCAAGAAATGATGTGGGCTTTGTCCTTTGATTAAAAGTTCTTTCAAGAATATGACAAAGACCTCAAATTAATTTATGTTAGTTATTAATCAGAAAATATTTTTTTTTCAATTAGATTTACAGTTATACCAGTCTAGGCTGAAATCAAACTTGAACTTCAAGGTTATCAGCAGAATAGCCTTTATCACTACTGATTTATTTGAGAAATAAAGAAGAGGTTATACACAAGGAATATCTGAGAACGTATTGCAAACAATTTAGCAATCACATATGTATTATGTCAATAGAAATTAGAGCAGAAGGTAGAGACAGAAATGTGGCTTTGAAATAGTTCAATATATTAATATACATACCTTAAAAACTATTTAAATTGTTTAAGACTTAAGCAGTTTCATATAGGATTTTTATTAGATCCACAATCTATGCACTATTAAGCAGTCTTATCTGCACAGAATATAAATGGAGACTAGAGCTGTCTAATTCTTCACAACTACAGATTTATGCTGAAAATTTTGCTTGACTTTCTGTGGGAGAAGAGAATGAGTCCTTATGTCATCAACTAATATTTTTAATAATGAGTATGACTCTAGAAAGGCATTACTCATTTTCACAAATAGTACATGACTATATGAGGCAGGAAGAACCTCTTCACCATATGGATGCACAAAAAACTAAAAAAAAAAAAAACCAAACAAAACCCAAACACATAAATGTTTTTTTGCTGTAGAGAGAGTTCATTAGAAGGAAACAAAAAGAAATAATGTTTTCCAGCTGATTGGATGCTATCAAAGCAAATTCAATTTTCATTCAGACTTTTTGTATAAATCTACATGCTGCAGCCCTTAGCAGCAGAGATTCATGCTTTGACATGGCAAACCTAAGTCCTCATTCTGTCTTTAATTCACTTTTTAAAAAGAAATATTAATTGGAATATCTAGGCATTAGATTTGTAATACTAGGAAAATAAAGTATTACAATCATAAGAAAATACCATGAGTTTTACTTGAGAAGTGTGACATTATTTAATACATTTGATAAACATGTCCAAAAGGAAATCTAAGTTCCTTGAATTAGGAAGTTGCTAAATGGACAGACATGGGAAAATTTGGTTGATATTTCTGTAGCAAAGATTGTGAATATGTTTGGGTTCTCAGTTTGAAAAGAGTGGAAGACTTTTAGTGGGATTGCAATTCCTTTTGTTGCAAGTATTGTTTCAGCATGGACCAAAAGATTTTTTCTTGCCATGTTACTGATATTGGGTTATTGTACAATGCCTTTTTATTGCTGTCACTGTTTTTCAAATGAACTGCTAGAATAGCAGAGCACAATAACAATTAAATGCCAAATACTGTATAATCATAGCAATAGAAAGTATAAGAAAATTATATTCCGGATCTATAGAAAACCTGAATGTATAATTTCTTCTGTCTGTTAGCATTGTCATAATCATGGTAATGAAATGCATTACGTGTATACATATGAATGCTTTGAAGATTTAACTTCAGGACCACAGTGGAAATAACATCACTTTTCCAAGTGCTTTCCTTTGTAATTGTGTTTTGTGTCTATTACCTCTTAACTGTGAAAATTGTAGCCCTTTAAAATACACTATTAATATAAACTGAATGGGATTATTCAAGAAAATGAATAGTGCAAGAAATAATTTATTACTTAAATGTATTGGTTAATTTTTACCATTGGAGTGAACAAGTTATTGGAATCCAATATGATTCTGTACTTTCCCACATTTCCCAGGATTTTCACTTCCTAGAAACTATGGGATTTGACTGTCTATGATTCTATGACAAAGATAAAAGCATAAAGAAAAAATCTTAAATTTTATTATGTCAAGCAGTTACTTGAATTTCCCCTGGGATCACAACTGGGTTCTTATTGTAGCTAACATTAACAAGAGAGAAGAAAAAATGGTTGATCAGAACTAAGTAGCATTGCACATGTATTTACACCAATGACTGACTGACAAGGGATTTTTCTAGTAATTTTTATATTTATTCAACAGCTATAACAATGAAAGAATTTATTCTTCAGGTTTTCAATACAACATGAGAGTAGGTGGAACATTATCACAAGCAATATTTCTGAGAGAAAAAAATTTAAATACAGAACAAACACCTCATTACACCATGGATAATGATAAACTTCTATATCTGAAGGGGTATATAACATTATATACCCCTGTCAGTGACTCCTAACTTGTCCTAGCTTGTCATAATAAATTCCTTTGAAGTTAATGAAGGGGGAAGGGAACTCTTAGATCGAGTCTTCCTTTATATGCCTAATAGTTTTTCAACTAACTGTGAATGGATCTCAACTCGGAAAACATATTTGCATTTACTTAGAACATTCTTAGCAATAAGAACTCCAGTGCAGCCAAGATGCTGACACCCTAAGTTAACAGTTACATCACTCTAATACACCTAAATTATAATTCTTTCTTTCAATGTAAACAACATTAGGAAACAGCAGACTCTAAATCATTCCAAAGCAATTGTGTATGCTGCAAAACTTGAATTTTGAAAAAAGATATAACATATTTCTTCATTATGCATAAATCAGATCATCATGTTGATTTTAGCAGTGGTATAAAAATACTTTGAAAAGTGTAATTCTGGTTCTTCAAGTTTCACTTTCTTCCTCTACTTTTAAATTGTCTTCTTGCTTGCCTATTTGCTAGTTGTTTTTATATTCTCTTTGCTCCCTTTGGCTAATAGGTGCTAGACCAAGCAGAGGTCAACATAAGGCAATGGTCTATAACTGATGTGCAAGGGACACTGGTAGAGCTTGATACTTCACCTTCAAAAAAGATAGCTTTGAATATAATCCATTTGACTATGACTATGAGCAGAAAGTATATATATACTATTTTTTATAGCAACATTTCTGTTTGTTAAGGGAAAATTCCCTGTCTGACCATCCAGGAGCCACTCTGGCAGTCACATTCATACATTCTGAGCTGGAATCAAGGCGCCTTCACAGCTACACACCCCACACCCATGCAGTCAGACCAGGTTTCCTTACTATTTCTCATAGCAAAGTTTCAGACATCCTTATCCTTAAAATAATCTAATCTTGGTGCAATAACTAAATAACAGCTTGATCCGGGTCCCTAAGGAGGGACCCGGAACAAGGGAAACACAGCAAGCCACCTAAATGTATTCTTCGACATCTTCATGTGAACTTGTTTTCTATAGACCTTCCTTGGGTGTATTATTGTTAAAATTTAGGGAACATTTTTTAATTTTTAAATTCTGAGATAAGGCCAAAGCACAGGCTAACAACAACAGAACAGCTACTGTCTCCTTTGAAAAGTTTGAGCTTTCAAAAATTCAATTTTTACCATGTATTTCATCCAAGAAGGACCAAAGGCCAGGAGATTTTTATAATCTATAATTTCAGTCATGTCAAAGTGATTTTGAGAGGTCATATACACAATCATCTTCCACTGAAATATCAACTATTTTAGATGTCAACTCTACATTTTGTCTGCAAGCAAAATCCCACTTTGTATTCAAAGTGGCTGCCACTAATTGGCCAATTAGCTAAAAATACAAATTCATTTTCATTGTTATTATTCTCAGTTGGGATGCATGGAAGTGGAATATGAGCCTATATGACCCTGTGGTCTACTCATTAACCCCAAATTAAATTTAAACCACAAAGGCATAAAATTAAATTGTTATATTGTATTTTTCTTAATTTACAACATGTGAGTGAAATTATTTGAATTCTGCTTAGGTTTTACAATATTTATTCTAATTTTATTTTGAGAAAGTGATAGAATTATAGAAAAGTTTGAGCTGGAAGGGATCTTGAAGGTCATTTAGTTCCAGCTTCCCTGCAGGGGAAAATGCTGGAGTCCCTGGCTTGGTGCTGATCCAGTTTTACACCGTCCAGGGGCACTGCAGCAGATGTTTGGGGCAATACTCGGCTCAAGGTTTCCTTTCCAGGAGGACCAGCCAAGTATCNAGGAAGTAACAAGTTGTACTAGATCAGGTTACTCAAAACCTCATCCAACCTGGCTTTAAATACTTTCAAAGATGGGGGCATCCACAACTTTTCTGTGCAACTTGTTCCCCTGCTTCATCACCCTCACAATAAATAATTTCTTCCATATCTCTATCTTGATTTACCTTTTTTTTAGCTCAAGAAAGGGACAATAGGATTTTACACGCACTGCAGGAAGCTTTATCAGATACAGTGGATTTATTCTGGGAAAAGACCAGTATCATGTTTAAAATAAATATCATGTGTAGCAATCTCTTGAGTGCTCTCACTGAGTGAAATTAAAAAAAAATAAAAATATTATGAAACTAGATAAAAAGTAGTTTGTCACACAAAATAGAAAATTAAATATCCTTAATATCCTCCAAGGTCTCAGAATCAAGTCTGAATAAGCCTAAAAGATCAGAAATTGGTTCAAGAAAGAAAGTCATGGTATCTTCAAGTAACCAGAGATATTTTTAGCTTGGGGAAAAAAATGTGTGCACACAAGCATGTCTCTGTCATTCAGCAGCTGTGATTCTGCCTTTATTTCACCTTGATCAGTGCTGTACTTTCAGAGAACAATCCTGGAGTATAATACAGTTAAGATGTTTATAAATAACTATATTTTTAAAAAAGCTGATGTGAATATCATGGGGATAGTTGCAGAAAAAAGTTAGAGCTAGTAGATATAGTCCATTGTTCCTTTAAAGAATATTGGTAAGTCAACACAAGTGTTCTCTGATTTTTTATCAATGAAGAAATTTGTCTTTCTGCTAGCTAGTGTCAAAGAGGTCATCATCTTATTGGAAAAATTCTCTAAATTGTGAAGCCTTTTGAGAAGTTATTAAAAGGAAACAAAAAATGATTAAATAAAATCCCATTTTTTCCATTTATTATCTTCTTTTCATGTTTGTATAAACATGAAAGCCATTGTCTCAGTATCTTATCAATGAACAAGACATACTACATGTATTTTCAAACAAGATCAGAAGAGAACGAAAGATCACTTTAAACTAAAAAAAAAAAAATCAAAAAATGCTTAAAGAATAGATTTAATTTAATGAGAAAATAAGTGGACTAGAAACTGCAAAGAAATTCAAATAAGATAACGAATGAACAAGTAGTAAAGGGTAATAAAAGTATACTTCTACTGTATACGGTTATGAATGCAGGCTACATAAAACAGCTAGAAGGCCTAAGAAATACTATGTAGTAAATCTGGACTATGCCAATGAGTTCTAAAACAAAAGAAAAGTGACAACACAAAGAAATACCATGGGAAAGTTATGAAATTGTGTATTTGGAAATATGAGAAATGACACTTGAAAAGATGGCACTAAATACATATTCTACAGTGACTAAGCAAGACATTTTTCTGTAAAGAAAGAGAATATATTCTGATAATCTAAAGAACACCAGCTGTCAGGAAATGGTCTGAATTGAGCTTTCTTGAGAAACACAAATGTTTTACCTCAGCAGAAAGGAAGAGTTTCAAACCAACTTTACACTCAGTATTAGTTACCAGGAAAAAGTCATGTGCACATCTTCATTTTGGAAAGGATTTTAGGAGTTGCTGGAGAGAAGTCTCCTATTCTGCAGCCAGTAGATAAGGACTACGCCCTTATCCTACTAACCATTTAATAGAAAAGTCTCCCTGCAGTGTCTCTAGCTGCAGCACAGGTGACAAAATTTAGTATTAACATGAAATGCAGTGTAGTGGATATATATTGCACAGAAATATTTGAACAAAACAATTAGAGGCTTTAACAGAATATTCTACAGAGCAAGAGAATGCAGAAATCAGAAATGAGTGCTCAAAATGAGCAGAGTTCAGTCAAGCCTTTGCAAACTTTGGACAGAATCCTGAGGGAAGATTAATCATACAAAAGAAGTGCAGCTTACTATTTTTTTTTAATTTATGTTCACCTTTAAGAAGATTTAGTGGATTAGCTCTGGCAAACAGCCAAACTCCCACCCAACTACCAACTGACACTTCCCTCAGCAGGATGGAAGAGGAAATAAGAACACAAAGAAGAGTGTTTGTGGGTCAAGGTGAAGACAGGGGCATCACTTATTACAGGCAAGACAAAATTAGCTTGGGGAAAGTTAACTGAATTTATTGAAAGCTAATGTTAAAATGTAGTTACTTATTCAGGTAGTGGAAAGTAAAAACATTAAGACAACACTTTTCTTCCCCTCCTTTTCCAGGATCAACTTCTGTCCTTCACTCACGACTCCTCTGCCCTCCCCTAAGAAGTCCAGAGGGGAGGGGGGACAGGGTTGCTCTTGTTCTGGTGCTGAACAGTATTAAGTTAATTTAAAAAAAAACGTATTTGGAGTCTATAAGTAGTAATGGGTTAAATACAGTTGATATTTATAAATGCTTAATAAAAATAGATATAGAGAAATAAATGGTTTCCTGCCCACCTCAGAAAAGTTTATAAATGTTTTTGTGCACTCTAGTTTCTGAATGGTTCATAATGGTAGCTAAAACATGATTTACTAGAAGTTTTTTAATAATTTAAAAGTAAGTCACAGAATCACAGGATTGTTTAAATTGGAAGGAATGTCTTGAGATCATCTGGTCCAACCTTACTGCTCAAGCAGGACTACTTAGGGCAGGTTGCTCAGGATCATGTCCACTGTCTTTTGAACATCTCCATGGATAGAGCCTTCACAGCCTCTTTGGATAGGTTTTGATGTTGAGAACCTTTGCAATAAAGAAAAAAAGGTGTTTTCATGTGTTCAGATATAATCTTATATATTCTAACTTGTACCTCTTGTCCTGGGTACTAATGAGAAGAGTCAGGTTCAGGTGCCTACACAAACTGAGAATATTCCCCCTGAACCTTCAAGACTTGCTTTCAAGGCCCAGGATAGTGTTCCAAGTAGCGGCATAAGGGCACAGGATACATCTCCAGCCAGCCATTACTTGCTTCCACCATTGTAAGCACATGGCACTTACCTTGGCAGGTTTTGGAAGCAATATAGTCAATCAGCCAAACCTCCTCATATTTGTATTTCAGCCCATCATCCTCCATAGCAAAGCAGTTGCCAGTGTTTTTTCAGTTGGAGTATAATGAGCCTCAGATCGTTTGTATCTCTGACTCCAGATACCTAGGAGTTGACCTCAAGTCTCCCTTGGTGCTTTTTTCGAGAGGCTCTAGGTAGGGCCATTCTCTCCAGCTGCAGTGTAGAGGAAAAGTTTTAGCCTCTTCCCCTTAACAGACTGTCTTAAGGGTTGCTGCATGACCTATTTTCTGTCTGATTTGTTCAAAGGCTTTTCCCATTTGTGAGAAACTGCTGTTGTATCTCCCCACACAATATCATCTGTGTATTGCAGGTGTTCTAGAGGTTTACCCTGTTTCAACACAGTGTGAGAAATATATATATTAAAAATGCATATTTATATTAATATGTACATATAAAAATACGGTTTTATATTAATTTCTTTTGTGAAAGTATTCACAAAGTCCTTGTATCTTTATTTTTGTTGCTAACTAAAGGGAAAATGGGGTATGCCTTTTCTATTTTACATGTGCATTACATAGGTAGCTGAGACACAATTATTTTTTAAAACTATATGATGAACTAATCAGAGTAGAATAAATCAATTTTCATATTTTATAATCCTCACATAAATTTCTAGCATTGCTAAAGTTCAACTAAGGGAAGGGAAAACTTCTGCACCTGAGGAAGAACAATCCAATGCAATGGTACACGCTGGAGTATAACCAGCTGGAAATAACTGTGGGGTCCTGGTGGAAACCAGGTTTAGCAGGAGGCAGAAAGTGCCCTTGCTGCAAAGAAGGCAAATAGTATTCTTGGCTGCTTTAGGCAGTACATTACCAGCAGATGGAGAGAGGTGATCCTTCCGCTGTATTCAATGCTGCTGTACTCACACATGTAGTACTGTGTCCAGTTCTGATCTCTCCAGTACAAGAGAGGCATGGACATATTGAAAGGGCCACAAAGGTGAACAAGTGATTGGAGCATCTTTCCTGTGAAAGACTGACATAGCTGGGACTGTTTATCCTGAAGACGACTCAGCAGGATCTTTTCAGTAGTGCTCAGTGGACAGGATCAGAGGCGATGGACAAACTGAAACACAGGAGGTTTAGTTTGGACATAAGAAAACACTCTTTATTGTAAGGGTAACAGCACTACCATAGGTTGTCCAGAAAGACTGGAGGTCCTCCATGTAAGAACCCAAGTTAGAGGTTATATAAGCTTAACTGGGAAAATTACTTTTATTTATGGCATTATCTAAGAGAATTTCTTTTGATTTAGTGAGAAAATAGATGTTTTGGCAAAGGTTTGCAGGAATAACATACCACCAAGGAAAAGCATTACACAAAGGCATTAGCAAACATCAACTCTGTACAATTTAACCCAGCTTAGTACAACAAAAATTCCTTTGGTTTTAAGTTACCTACAAAAGGAAGAAAAGAAATTAAAAGAATGAAGACAAAGTAAAAAAGAAAAAGTAAAAAAGAAAAGAGAGAAAGGTGGGAAAAATAATTACCTTCACAGGTAATTATATATTGTCAGGTCTCAAGACCAAATGTTGATTAAACATGAAGGTTTTGTGTGTGTTTTTATATGGTTTGGCTATGTGGCCACTCCCCCAGGTGGGACAGCTGGTCCTTTGACCATTCAATGCCCTCCTAGCCAGAGTGATAGATGCTGCAGCCAGTCAGGATGTCCAGAGTTGTATGGTGCAGGTAGACAGGCTTTCCTTGATGGACAGGCCAGCCATATCATCCATGGCAATGTGGTTTGGCCATCTTGGACCATGTGCCTTGTAGCAGGCCCAGCCATGTGCTCCAAGTTGAGCCACGTAGCTTTCAGGCTTCTGGCTCTGCCACACACGCGTACTGGTTTGTTCTGACTTCAGTGGCTAATGAAGTGAGATTTAGATTCGGGATCTCACACTCTCCTCCTTGGAGGTATTAAAAAAAAAACTAGATATGGTCTGGGACAGTCTGCTCTGGGTAGTCCTATTTGAGTAGGTAAAGGTGCTCAGGATGACCAGAGGTTTTTCCAATCTCAACCATGTGCTTCTGTGACTGTCATGCAGTGCTCCAGATGATGCTTTAGCAGCACTGGGCAAGGGAGAATGATCACCTCATTGACCTACTGGCAACATTTTGCCTAATGCAGCTCCAGATACCATTGGCCTTCTTTGCTGCAAGGGCACTCCTAGGTCTTTTTCTGAAAATCTCTGATCTAGCTGCCAGCCTCCAGTATGTAACAATACATGGGATTATTCCTTTTTCAGTGCAGAACCTTGCACTTCCCTTTGTTGACTTTTCACGAGGTCACTTTCTGAATTCATGCTGACTATTCGCAAACACCTTCATGTATCTGGAAATGGTTCCCAGGATTAGTTGCCACATCACCTTTTCAAGCACTGAGGTGAGGCTGACCAGTCTGTTTTCTCTCTCTTTCCCTTTTTGAAGATACCGGTGTTAATTCAGAGATGTTCTGAAACAAAGGTAATTTTCTTAGGAACATATAGAGTTATTCGCTTTAGATAAGATACCACATGCCGTAAAAGCTAAATAGGGTTTATTTTTTGTCTGAAAGTACTATTGATTTTTTTTCTTTTGCTGACACTCTATCTCCCGTAGAAGAAGGAAATACCTTTACTGAAAGTATTACCAACATGTTAAAATACATCTTGTTGAACTAATTTCCTAATTATTATCCTTGTTTTGGTATTACTAATTGTTGTTTCAATTTGAATTACTGCTGAGACGGGTGTTCTGTTAGGAGAATCTAGAAGAATTTGTTACAATATCAAAGCCTGACTAATGAGTTTCAAAGGTTCTTACAGAACTTACTGTTATCACCAAGTTCAAATGTGTTGCTCTTTCTTCTGACATTAGTTTCCCAATGATGATACCACCATTACATCTGCTGTGAGACTTGTGAGATGTCCGAGGCCTGTCATTGACTTCCCAGCAGGTGAAAAAATCAATGAAGCAGAGTACATACTCTTAGAGTTATTTCCTTTATAGGTGCCAATCAGAAGACTTTCACAAATAGGAACAGCTGGGAACTTTTTCCTATCAGCAAAAGATTGAAACAGCAATATAAATATCCTTGGCCAGGATTAACCCTTGTTCCAAGTACTTGTAAGAAACTTAAGTAAGAAAATTGTATAAATATGTAAGTATGTGTCTGATATATCCTAAGTAGTAGGCAGTCTTCTGATTGCAAGAAAAGATTTATCTGGATTTTAATTAGGGTTGTAATATATTTCAAGCTGGATAATGTACCAATTAACCAGAATCGGTTTTCTTGATATTCTCTTTTAATAGTGTAGAAGTCCTTCCTATTCAGGAAATCTTGCTAAATGAGACTACAGATTTCAACAAGTGGTTTTGTTCAGAGGCACCAGGGAACTCCAGTTAAAACACCTCTTTCTGGAAATATTAGGCTATTACTATATGATCTCAGTCAGATTTTGCCTTTAAGTATTTGCCTTAGAGAAGAAAGTGAAGTTGCTGTTGGCCACCAAGTTAATTTTTCATAATATGGGAAATCTACCTATACTGTATATTAAAAATATACACACTCTAGAGCTCAGCATTTATCATTCCATAATGTGAAAAACAAATGGGTTAGTTACCTGTGTCACAGCACAATCTGATGTCTCCTACCCTAAAGTAAACCCACTGGATCTCAGAAACAAGATGAGCTTCCATTGCTCCTTGTGAGATTTATTAATCCACTGACCTATATTTTGACTAGTATATGAATGTGTCTATGCATGATTGCATATTAGTTTTAATATATAAATCTGCAACTTTTGAATAGGTAGGGTTGTTGTCGTCAATTTTTTACTTTGTCTAAGTTTCTTCTTTTTATGCCTCTTCTCCACTATCTAATTCCTCTCTATTGCTGTGGCTGAAACTCCAGTCTAACTTAAATCAATTGGGTTTTTTACCATTGATTTAAAAAGAGTCAAGATGTCACTCATGGTGTTCATATCCTGCAAATATTTACTGAAGGCAAGTTTGCCACTCTCCTAGAACTTCCACCTATCATGGTTACTCAGCCAGATTAACAGTTTGCATTTAGCAATTGTTAACTGCTTTGTAAAAAAGACATAGTCTCCTTCACTCTTGTAGTGTTTTGTTGCTCCTGTTTTAAGACCCAGAACTTATAAAGGGCAAAGGCAAAATGTCCATTTTCTAAAAAAAAATTAGTTAAGTTTTAAACTCCTTAAACTAGTGAAGAGTTTTATTGAACAAAATATGAAAAGAGTTGGGAAATTTTATTTATTTATTTATTTTTAATACATAAGAACACTGGTGTGCTGCTTCTTAGCTTCATTCACATAAATTAGTATTTAATATCAACTAAAAATGGCTGTTAAGGGCAGCAAGGACTGGTTCTTTTGAGACCTCATAGAAGGCTCCCAGTAGAAGTTCAGAGAGGATATCTGAATATTGGCTATCTCAGAGCAACAACAAACTTCTTTTAAGTGCTGGACTGCATTTCCTATGTGTTATGTAGTTACCCTGTGGCAATTCCAAATACAAACCAAGTCTTAAAAAATCAAACTGTGGTGAAATATGTAATTTTTTTTCACAAAAGAAGAAATAGTAACTGTTCTCTGCTCACAAATTCAGTTCTTTGTCGTAGCTGATTTTTAGATCAATTGAAAGAAAGTTGTGCATTTAAAGGATCACTCTGAGATCTACAGTCCTTTGATGATACATTTTCTATTACTTATTTTCTGTCTCTTTTTTGTCAAAGCAGAAAGCATAGCTTCCAGTTGGCTTTTCACGGAAAAAGTATAATAGAATGTAGAATATTAAATACCCAATTCCTCTGGGTAGTGATGCCTAAAATGAGAGAAAAACTTTCCTGACAAGGACAAAGTAAAGAGTTAGTCTTTAATGGAAGCTTCAAGGTCCACAATGTGCATAAATGCCCATCATCATAGCACCAGCACCACTTTTTCAATACTGATCAATTATCATAGGTAATGGATACATCCAATCCCAAAATCATTCTTCCCACATCCGGCCCCCCAGGTCTGCCCCTTGGAGCTTCTCCAAGGAGTTTCAGGCCTTCTATCTTGCTTTGTCTACCCCATATCTTTTTGATTCCTTCCAGTTTCATGTCCCAAACAGGATGTCCTTGCTAGAATCTATTTTTCAGGAAAGGAATGTTAAACAACATTTCACAGACCATGAGAAAGAGGTTTTCTACCTTTCTAAGTGTAAGAAACCATGCAACTATGCTAAAATCCAGAAATATAAAGAAAATAAGAAATCTTAAGGCATCAGTAGGCAATGCATAGTACATAGAATTTACTATCTGACAAAAAGACCATGGTAAAAAACAAACAACAAATAGAACAATAAATACATAAATAAATAAAAAAACAAAACCCAAACAAACCACACTCAGACATTCTTTCCCCTTTTTTTTAAGACGTGTTGGAAATTCCTTGAATTTCCAGGGGATCAGATTAAAATCATAATGGAATTCTATTAATGTGCTTGAAAAAATGACCTTCACTAGGCTTAAACATATCTTCACCTTAAGATTTGGAGTGTAATACATATCTCTCATTAGGGGAAGAGAGTGTAGACAGCACAGTTCATTCCCACTTGGAAAGAAAAGTTGAAAATTATTGTTTTAACAATATTGTTATTACTGGTTTTATTTCAGTTTACATTTCCTCTTCTGCAAAATGAGATACAACATGTAGTGTCAGAGATGGTTTGCATTAAATTATAATAATGGACAATTATTGCGGGTGGGGTACGGACTGAGCGATATAGATCACACTTGCTGCGTGTTGTTCAGAGGTCCCGAATATGTAACATTTTATTGTTTACAGAATAGACATTTATACACATCAGAAGGTTTGCATATTCCAGTGTAATTAGTGAAAAGTTATCTTGCTGCTTTACCATTGGTTATAGCTGCAGCACTTGCCACTCTGCTTGTCCCAGCTGTGTTTTCTCTCAAGGCCACGCAGAAATGCATGCCTACCCTGACATATCCCCCTGGTTCTGTATTTGTGCCGCAAAAAACTACCAGCATAATTTT
>WEIV01006850.1:3218-5718 GCA_013390005.1 Calyptomena viridis
TGTGGGGAGTCAGAGTTAGTTACTGAAAAGAGCTCCATATATAAACAAGTCAATAACTCATTGTGTGTTATTGTTGGACTGAAGAAGTCTGCTTTCAAAAAGCTGCCCCTGCTTCTCTGAGAATGAATGTCACTGTATTCAGAGAGTGAGAGAGGGGCCTTTTGTTTCTAGCTATTGCTAACTGCCATTTATGTATGGGAAAAGAGATGTGGCTGCTGGTTGTCTCAGGAAAACCATACCATCACCACCACACAGTTCTGCACCGGGGTTCCCCTGCACTTTATTTTGTAGATGTACTTCTATAAGAGAGTTCACGTTTCATCCAGTTCCTGATTTCTCCAGCAATATTTGTAAATATTGGTTTAATTTCATAAAGATAAACTGGTGGAAGAGCAGAGGAAACAACATATTTGAGCACTTAATTTTATCTATGACAGTGTGAGAAGTAACACTCTAAATATAACTGACATTAAGTTTTTATGAATAAATATCAGTTTAGTAACTCAACAGCACATAAGTGAACTTTAATATGTCTTTTGTACTATATGTTTCTTCTTTAAAAGAGAGTAAAGTCGCTGAATCATCTCAATGCAAACTTGGGGGGAAAAAAGAATTTTAGTGTTATTTCTGTTCACCTAGGTACAATTAGGGTAAGATTCCTTACCCTACAGCACAATCGGTTAAAGAAAGTTCTGACGTTTGAGATTTAAGAATAAAAATTGGATGTTCTGCAAATGGTATTGTCATTCCACAAAGAAACGCAGGGGAGTTACATTCATATCTGTTAAGCTATTCACATGTAGTTTTAAAGAGCATTCATAGCTGTAGTCAAGATTAGACTTGTTAAAAATTACAAACTTCATTAATTTAAAAATAATTCTATTTTAATTAAAACAAAATACTTGATGTATTCTTTACACAGGCATAGAAATCCAAATTTCTGTTGAGCCCAGTGGAACTGGAGAAAAAAGTCGTGATCATTTGTATCATCCCATGGAATTAGCACAGGTTCACACAGGAAATAAGCTTTATCCATGTTTCAAAATATTTTCAACACTTCCTTAGATTACAGAACATTTCATGAGTAATAAAGAAATACAGAAGAAACACCAACCTTTTCCCACCAACCATTGTGATGAACATTCAATATACTTTAGGAGGCAGATCAATAGGGGAAGCCCAACAAGAAAAGCTCATCAATATAGTTTCAGAGTGTAAAATCATGATCACACTGTATAATCCCAGCTGTTACACAGATTTGCAGCTCAAGGCTGATCAGGTCTGTGCAAACAAGGGTGGTTCTGATAAGCACCACTGCACTTATTCTGGATTTTCAGGATTCACTGCTCCTTGAGCCTCTGTGTGGCTACAGGACAGTTTCAGATGAAGTACATTCAGATGAAGCTAGTTTGTGTTTTGAAACTTGCAATGTTAAGTAGCTTCTATAACCAAATGCAGTTTAATTTATAGTAGTTCCTTTTGTCTCTTAAAGAGTAATAAGATTCTGCATCCCAGGGAAAGCAGGTGCCCTCCAGGGTGCAAATAATCATTGAGGAATTCGGAGAAGATACAGGAAATTAATCTTATAAAAGTAATAGTTATTAAAGTTGAGGATGCATTTAAAACCTTTGTTAAAACCCAGACTTGTTACAGGTCTGAATAAAAACATAGAGACTGGACTTAGTGTTTTAAGAAAAATCTGTCTGCCAAGGAAGGCTGACAATGGCACATCAACTCAGGACCCTGAGAAATACTAAGAGACTGAGTTTGAGTTCTGAACTCAGAGTTCACCTTCAGAAGTGCTCAGGAGAGAGGAGCAAGAACTAAAAGAACCTTCCAGGAAGTGTAGCCATATGTTTTTCCTCTCAATATTATTTACTTTGTGGATATTAAGATCCTGTTGAGATCATGGACACCCTGCAACCCAAGTCACTTAAACAGAAGAAACACTGACCTAACACTGGATAAAGCCCGAAAAGTAAATATGACAGAATAAATCCACCATAACTGAGNTAATCCCAGCTGTTACACAGATTTGCAGCTCACAGCTGATCAGGTCTGTGCAAACAAGGGTGGTTCTGATAAGCACCACTGCACTTATTCTGGATTTTCAGGATTCACTGCTCTTTGAGCCTCTGTGTGGCTACAGGACAGTTTCAGATGAAGTACATTCAGATGAAGCTAGTTTGTGTTTTGAAACTTGCAATTTTAAGTAGCTTCTATAACCAAATGCAGTTTAATNCACATAAATAAATATACTGGCTTATGGATGACAGACATTTAATCTCAAATACATCACACTTTAAAAATAAGAACTTTTTTTAATATAGGACACAAGGCGCAGCTACAGATGCTGATTGATGAAAATACAGCTCAGACTCTATGTCCTAGAAAATTTTCTAACATGAGAGTTTGGTGAAAAAGAATATTGTAGACTGGAGGGGAAAGGTAGAAGTTGGCTGAATTAAAAAGGAGTTAGTAAGTGGAAATTGGTATATAC
>WEIV01006850.1:10718-14684 GCA_013390005.1 Calyptomena viridis
AACACGATGCTGAGAAACTAAAATATAAAGAACACAAATAGTTTCCTTTGATTGCCTTTCTTCTAAAGAATGATGGAGACCATCTTTGCCATCTTCCATGATTTAACACCAAAAGGATTGCCAAGCACTGGAACAAGCTGTCCAGCAATGCAGTCAAATCATCATCACTGGGGGTATTCTAAAGATATGTACATGTGGCACTTGGAGACACAGTTTGGCAATGATGGTTTAATGATTGGCCTCAATGATCTAAATGATTTATGATATTATGATGTTGTGGTTAGAAACTCTTGGACAAGGTGCCATATAAAACACATTTTGAGAATAACTACAGCAGGAAAAACCTGATAGAAATTATTGTCGTTACACTGGTATGAAGTAAGTGCCTTAGACATGAAAGCTCAGGTGTATTGTCAATTGTCTGAACATCACACAAGCATGAGATATAAAATAAAAGGATGATTGACTTGAAAGGGTGCAAAAGCATTAGAAAAAGACAGGAAAAGTGAAACTGAGGGCCCTTGATGTTATGCATCTTTTATGAAGAGACTAAAGCAAAACTGTTTCATGAAATAAATGTGCTTTTAGAAAGGGTGTGAAGGGGAGAAAAAAAATGGCTACCAAACAGAAAAGGTGTATTGTTCAAACAGGTAGTATCTTTGACAAAATTTTTCATTTGTCAGGGCAACTGGGCTGGTGAAAGCAGAAGTGAAAATAGCACAGCTGTAACTGCTGTGGTGTGAGGGTATGAGAGAGGCCAGGTTTGGAAACAAACCTTTCACTAGGCTACATGATACAGGAATAAGTTACAGAATCACAGTATTAACTCAGAATAAGCCAGTCTATGCTTATGTAGTGTGGGACACTTTGTCTAATTCATGGGCAATAAAATGGTCTACTTCCTATAAGTTAATGTCATTTCTTTAGTGGTTTAGCTTAAAAAATAAACCAATTTCTCTGTTGTCATCTTGAATAACTTCATGAAAAGCATCACCTCCTTATTGCTCACTTCAAGATTTGGGGGTTTGGGTCTTTTTTCCATTTTTGTCTTTTTGTTTTGTTTAAATGGCTAAAAAATAGTAATCTGAGAAGACAATGGACACAAAAGACCTTAGGTGTTATTTGGTACACATTCCACCATTTAAACAAATGAGGGAGGAAGCTAATTAATACTGGCAGTTAACATAATCACCAGGTGTTGTGAAGAGATCTGTAATTCTCTCCAGTTTCAAAGTTCTCTATATTCTTCCTTTGTTTCTCTCCCAACACCACCTTTAAAAACAGATTAGAACATAATTTTGATTTTACATTTAGTGACATTGAAAACATGGTTTTATCATAGCCAAGGTTTTATCTTTGAATAGAATATCTGAGCATATGAATATTTTGCACAGTGAAAGTACGAAGTAATCTTAGATACACTTTTTCATTTTTAGTATTTATAATATCTCTGACTCAAAAATTAGTTGTTCTGGGTTAGACTCTAGGCTGAACTGTGCTGGTTAAAGTTTTTTATATGAGGAATTCTGTACCCTGCATAGAAATTTAGATATGCAAGTATAAAGAGTAGAGAATTTCAGATTATTAGGTAAATAACTCAGTTGAATGGAGCAGTCAGCATTCCAAATGCCTGCCAGTTGCAGAACTATTGCTGAATTCTCACTTCTGAGAACTAAGACTGGGTTGGTTTAAGTTATCCTCTCACTAACCTGCACTGGAACCCTTCCCCTCCAGCAATCTAATTTCAGTTTCTAAGTATAAGTGGCATTCAAAACTGTTTATGCTCAGTATCCTCAATGCAGATTTCCTGCAGGTCCAACAAACCCTCAAACTGTTCCTGGTAATCAAACTGGAATAGTTGTTATTATGAGATGTGATGGTCTGGCTACCCAGGCCCTTACGTAGTTAGTTGAATGACTTGTATTGTTGTTTGTCTTTTTATTCTTTTCCAATCCTGGCAAAGTCTCTATCTAGTGGCTTCATGGCCACCAAAAGGAATAGTTTTTTAATATATACATGAGTTATACTGTCTTCTGAAAACTACCTTGGCCATATTTCACATATTAACTATATGATACTAAGTGACTCATATACTCTCTCAGCAGCAGCAGAATGGCTTGTGATGAAGTTAGTGACCTTCATTAAGTAATTAAGTAATACTTAATTACAGAGCATCTGGGTGAACTTTCAGAAATCTTCCTCTTTTCTCTCTTTTATCACAACAAATGCAAATAATTTACTTCCTTTTCATGGAATGTGGAAAAAATTACAGTAGCACTGTTCTGATGTTTGCATATAAATGAAGCTAAATACAAAGTATCACAGTTAAGTGGTGGGACAGGTGGGATCTGGTACATCAGACAATGAAACAAACTTTTCCAGTCAAGTGATCCATTCAGTGTCATGTGGAGAGTTTTTGGACCTTCAGAGAAAGACTATTCAAAGCACAAGAAATCTCAGTTCTGAAAATTTTTGTCCATCCCTGCCTGACATGGTTGTAGACATACTATTCAACTTTAAGTTGAAATATTATAAAGTCTATCGTAAGAAAAAAAATAATAATGAATACAGGGAAAATCTCTACCTACTTCCAAATACTAATTTTTGGCATAAACACTTGCTTAATTTCTGCAGCAAGCAAAACCATGTAAGATATAGATTTCCACTGTTAATTTCCAGTGATCTAAAAATTTAATTTCTAAATTTTTACTTATGCACATTAATGCACATTAATGTAATGCACATTTTTGTAAACCATCTAATTTGTTTACATTCAGGTTTTCCACGTTTCCTTGCTCAAATGTTATTAATTGATTTACTGTACTTCTTAACAATCTGTCTTTCTTTCTTATGCAAAAGATACATTATATGACTCTAGGAGTGTGGCCTCTCAAGTCACTCATTGCAAGCATTGTTCATCATTAATAATGTTTTTGTTTATTTTATTTTTTAATTTTGTTTATTACTTTAATAAGAATTACTTTCAAGATCTCTCATGACTTTTTGAGCATAGCACACTCAGGACTAGACTCTGAACTAACCCTGACCTGCCATTCACACTTAGAGGGGTGCAAAACAGATGCCTGCTTGTTGAGAGTTTGTGAGACCTGCTTTTAACACATGAATTTATATGATAACTTTGAAGCTGGAGAGTCATAAGCAGTGTAAGGTAAGTACCAGATTTACTGGCCAAATGCATGGAATGCTCTAGGAGCAATAGAAGGTTCAATGCACAAATTGCAAAACCTGAATAACAACTAGTATGAGTAGTGGAGGTGTAAGAAAGTAAAAGAAATTTGGTAGTAGAAAAAAATAAAAACTAAGATAAAAGCTTAAGAAATCTAGAATAAGCAAAGGAAACAATGACAGAAACTATTAGAGATGAAATTAGAATAAATAAGAACAAAAGAAAGATGAGTAGGTATCAAGTGGCACTAAATGTTTAAGAAACAGGGAAGAGACAGAAAAGATAGGAAAGAAAGGAAAATAAAGTTGTTAAAAATGAAAGAAATGAGAAAACATTTAATAGGCTCAAAGAGGCCAGTGGTTGGGCACTTCATCAAATACTGTGCAGGAAGAAGCCAATAAGTCACAGCCATCCCAGAAAATCCAGACACTATCCAGAATATTTGAGACAGAAGCTAATTAATGTCATGCCACTCTTGACACAAACCATACAGCTTCCTTGTAAAGTAGGGGAACTCAAGATAGAAATCAAATGTGCATGTTTGTTGAATAGAAATTAAAGAGTAAGGCTGGAATAAATATTTGCCAGAGGTCAATGATGGTACATTCATTACCTGAGTAATATCTAATTTGATCATCATGATTCTACTTGCATTTAGCAATATATTTAAAAGATTTATTAATAAGTAAGGCTCCCAAGGATCATCTCTTTCTTATGTTAGCTGTTGAATATGTCATTAATTTGTTTAGATTTAGATGCCTCTACAGTTTTAGTGTAAA